>ML778146.1:773366-797973 GCA_009831015.1 Picea engelmannii | reverse complement strand
AGATGAATTTATCACTTGTAAATGCAGGACAAATGAAGAGATTAGTCAATGCTAGCAAGAATTTTGTTCTCTTAATGATTAAACCCAAAGATGATATTGAAAACGAAGTATTTCAAGGTTGTGATGCAAAGTTTAAATCTGATGTATATGAGGTTGTTAATCAATATGATGAAATGTTTAAGGAGCCAAAGGGATTACCTCCAAAAAGGGGTATCCAACATGAAATTCAATTGCAGCAAGATTGTCCTCTTCCAAACATTGGTATGTACAGAATGTCCGTCATGGAGAATGCCGAAATTAAAAAACAAATCCAAGAGATGCTCGAAAAAGGGGTTATTGTACCAAGCTCATCACCATGTGGATCTCCAATTGTGTTAGTGCCAAAGAAAGATGGTACATGGCGTATGTGTGTTGATTTCAGGGCTTTGAACAAAATTAAAGTAAAGAATTGTTATCCTCTTTTTAGAATCGATGATTTGTTTGATCAATTGAAAGATGCTAAATATTTTACTAAGTTAGATTTGAGAAGCGAATATCATCAGATCAGGATTGTCGAGGGAGACACATGGAAGACATATTTCAAAACTAAGCAAGGTTTGTTTGAATGGATGGTAATGCCTTTTGGACTTTGCAATGCACCTGCTACTTTCATGAGAGTTATGAATGATGTCTTAAGGCCTTCTCTTGATGATTGTGTTATTGTCTACTTGGATGATATTTTGATCTTTATCAAATCTCGTGAAGAGCATGTTAAACATGTGAAACAAGTTTTGGATGTTTTGAGAAAGGAAAAGTTGTTTATGAAGATGTCTAAATGTGAGTTTGGAAAGACTTCACTTATTTACTTGGGGCATATTGTTGGTGAAGGAAAATTAGAAGTTGATCTCTCCAAGGTCAAAGTCATATTGGAATGGCCCAAGCCCAACAATGTGACAGAGGTAAGAAGTTTTTTGGGAGAAACCCAATATTGGAGAAAGTTTATTGCTAACTTTTCTTCCATTGCAGCTCCATTACATGCAATGAAAAGTGTCAAGTAAGTTTTTCAATGGGGAGGCAAACAACATAAGGCTTTTGATACTTTGAAAGAGAAGATCAGTTCAGCGTCAGTTCTTGCACTTCCAAATTTAAGACAACCTTTTGAAATCCAAATAGATGCAAGCAATTATGCAATGGGAGCAATTTTGCTACAACATGGTAAGCCCATTTGTTTTCATTCTGAAACTTTTAATGGTGCCATGATTAACTATGCTACTTATGATAAGGAGTTGTATGCATTGGTACAAAGTGTGAAAAAATGGAAACATTATTTGTTGGGGAAAGAAACCATTGTTCACACCGATCATCAACCACTGCAATACTTACAATCACAAACAAATTTACAACAAGCTAGGCACTTCACATGGATGGGTTTTCTACAACAGTTCCACTTGGTCATCAGGTATAAGAAGGGCATTTATAACAAAGTTGCTGATATGCTTTCAAGGCCTATTATTAGTGCTTCAGTTATTCTTAAGCATAGTCCTATCATGCATGAAAGTTATGTTGAGCAATATGCTTTGGATACTGATTTTAAAGAAGTATATGAAACTTTGTGTCACTCTAACCATGTTGAGGAATTATTACCATGTGCATGATAATCTTTTGTATCATCTTGGTGTTATCACTCCAAGAAACCCTTTGTGGTTGCAGACCAAAGGTGCTTGGTAACTTAAGAAATGAATATTTTTGTATTTTGTAAATGTGGATCAATGGGATAACTCAATTCAACTTATGGCATTCAGACATATAAATGGTAATCAAATAGACAGTGCTTTCCAAGATTGGTTAATCACTAAAATAGCTTTCAGTGGGTGAAGAAAAGATTGTTCATAAACCAGTACAGAGTAGGGTCGAATAAACAACTTAAGAAACTAATTATCATGTCATGAACCAAACAATAGGATAACAACTATTCAAGGTTTGACAACAAGATAACAACGAAGAAGAAATATGAAAAACTGATACCAAAATGGAAAGGAACCTGTGATTTGTATTAGCAGTGAAAGTCTCAGTACAAAAGTGTATTATAGTCTCCAAAATCGAACCTTTGTTTCACATCAAAAACAGGCATTTATAGCCTCTTACAAACAATTATACAGATCCTAAAAACATGGATCTGTATTTAATAAAGACAACTCAATTCTATCTAAACAACTTGAAAATAAAGTCTCTAACAACTAAACTTAATAAAAGAACTGTCTTCAATATCCAAAATCGCCATCTTCATCCTTCAGCTCTTGGTATCTGCAATGTGGTGAAAATAGCAGGACACCTGTATTTGACTGTTCAATTTTCCAACGTTTATTGTCGATTTTTTAGGAAATGGTTTTGCATGTGTAACCAAAAAATATCTTGAATCCCTGATTTTGAACTTCATGCATGCGATCTAATAGTCCACTGATACACTGGAATCCCTTCAGAACCTGTTTGGAATGAACTGTTGTGTCTTTGGCTTCAAAAATTACTTTCCCAGCTTTCAACAACGCAACCGTTTAATTTTTTCACGGGTTAGCTGTTGAAAGCTGTCACTTTCCACAGCTAACGGGTAATAAAATAATAGCCTGGTGCTGTTGAAAGTCCCGATTTTGCTCGAAATGAATTTTCTCCTCCAAAATTTGATTTCAAACCAAAATCAGTGGGTATTCGATTTCTCACCTTGCATATTGACGGCGACTTGAGCAAGAACCTTCAAGTCTGGATGAGATTTTTGCCTCAATTTTTGTTTCAACCTCCTTATCTGCCTTTTGAGGCGTTTGGCAAGCCACCACAAGCTGTTGTAGTCTTTAGTGAGTTTTTTCTTCCTCTTCTTCTCTCTAACACTTTCCTTATCCAATCTTTCAAACGCAGCATTGGTCTTGGCGAAGTTATCAGATAACTTCTTATACCTTTCTTTAATCACCCACTCCAAGACCTCTTGCTGGGCAATTACCTCCTTGAGATGTTTGATCTTCTGAGACTTATTTGATCTAGGGTTTTTTGATGATTCTCCCTGTTCTGTCTGATTGAAGGTTTCATAGTTTTGTGCACACTTAGCTGACTGCTCAAAACTCTTGATGGCAGGGCATTGATCTTGCTACTCAGATTCTGAATCTGAATAGGGAAAGTTAAGTATATTCTTCCCTGTACTCTTCTCTGTAGGATACCCTGTATTCTGCTGTGTAGTCTGTTATGAGGTTGGCTCAAAGTTTAACTTTATCTTCAACCTATGAGGCGTCATTCCAAATATTCTGTCCTCTGAAGGTCCTAGCAAGGCCCTTCTTTTTCTTGAGCTGCTTTGAGGAGATGATTGTTTCATTGAACCCTTCATCTGTTCATTTGCAGTCTGATTCTGGATTTCAAAACCTTCCCAGAACAGAAAGTGCTCCCAGCTCCTCCCCTGTTGTTTCAATTCCTCCAGGATAATCAATTTTATGAGGCCGAGGTGACACAGAGTAGTTTTCACGCTCAAGGGTTGAGCTCTAATTCTCTTGCATACCTTAGTCAAACTTTGATATAAGAAATAAGGCAAATTAATAGGGGTCTTGCCTATGAAGTGATCCAAGAGTTTAAAGTGGTACATCATCAGTTTATCATATCTTCCCTCTGAGGTAATGTAAAATTGGATACCTTTGAACAATTCTTTCCATTCTTCATCTAGATATGAAACAAGCATACCTTTTCTCCATGCTTTGTGCCTGTACCCCTTTTTCAAATAAACTATGAAATCCAAATTTTTGGGAGCAGTGGTTTTAAACCAGCTCTGACCAGTTCTTGGCAAACCTGTAGCTGTGGCGATGACATCCTCATCCACTTTGATTTCCATATATCCGACGTGAGATTTATTGCCATCGAAAGTCTTAGCAAAGGCTTCTGTTGTGGCCTGGTGGCACCCAACTTGCAACCTTTCGACGAATTCCATACACCCTGCATTCGAAAAATTCTTCTAGACTTTGGGATGTGTTTGTAGAAAGGATGGGTTATCCAGCTCTCTCTTGAGTAGAGCCCCGTTGCGTTTTCTCACCATCTTGTAGCTCGAAAAACTTGACAATTTGTAACCCCTGTAACTTCCTAGTCGAGCCGAGGTTCTGCGCTGTTGAAAGCAGTTCGGGCTTCGGCTCTGTTTTGAAACAAATGAAAACTTCCACAACATTCTGGAAATGATTTGTGATATGAAAACCATTGTTTGATTTGATGTTGTCAGGTCGGCGGTACCTCCTCTGTACCTGCATCACCGAACACGAACTTGCCATCCCGGATGTCATGAGTATTGAGCGTGAGTTTTGGGCCGGATTCGAATTACAGTCATATTCTGACATGCATAATTGAGTTACTATCATTGCCCACTCTCATCAGCGCATGCCTTGGATTTACCTGACGTGGTATGATCATATCATCATTACCTCCAGACATGGATATCATGCACGTGATTCCCATTTTCTTCAACAATGGCCCGTGGAAAATGCCTCTGTCAACTGTTCGCTTGCCACTTTCACCAGCACGCGATTCTATGGAAAACCCCTGTTAGTTGTGGAAAGTATGCACTTTCAACAGCACACCACTTTGTAAAAAACACTCCTTAGCCGCGGAAAGTATGCACTTTCAATAGCGCGCCACATTATAAAAAACCGCTTCGTAGCTGTGGAAAGCATGTACTTTCCACAGCGCGCCACCCGCGAACTTGATTGTCGGACCTTTTGAAATTTACCACTTTCAACAGCGCATCGACTAATGAAAAGAGCTCCTTAGCTGCTGAAATTCGACACTTTCCACAATGCACAATCAACTTTTGGACACATGTTAGCTGTGGAAAGTGAAAAATGTAAAATTTTGGAAAGAAGACTTTATGGGTCAAATTATTTCCTTAAGACAAACCAAAACCTAAATTTTTTCAGCTATAAAAACTCAAAAATAACTTGAAGACACTACCTATAGCCATGCTATCCACTACAAAATTCAACCAAAAGGACGGTTTCATTTTGGGAGTTAACATTTGGCTCCAACTGGGATGGGCATCTCCCTGTGAGGTGACCAAGAACCTAGCTAGACTCAGTAGCCTTATTGAAATTTGAAACATACATTTGAAAAATAGTTGCTAGTACCATTGGGCATGGAGTTATTTGAATGACAAAATTAAAGAAAACAGAACTAAAAAAGAAAATATGTACAAGAAGAACCTGGCTTCAAAGGAATCCTTATGAGAAATAGATCTTCAGGAAGCGCCCGTTGAAAGGGCCCCCTGATACTGGCTCGCCTGAAAGAGTTTGAAGAACGAAGGTATTGTTCTGCTGCACCGCTGTTATGACAAAAGGACCTGTCCAAAGAGCCTCAAATTTTCCGTGTTTCCCTTTCTTCTGTCTTGCTGCATCCCACTTTAAGACCATATCCCCTGTTTTGAAGACATCTGATTTGACTTTCTTGTCGAAAGTTTGCTTGATATTTTCCTGATGCAATTCAGTTTTTTCCAAGAGCTGCTCTCTATATTGATGCAGTTCTATCAAATTATGAATCCTCCTAGTCAAATCACTTGGTTCATAATCAGTTTCTTGTAGGATATTTGCAACTGGTAATGCAAGTTGAACAGGAAATATGGCCTCAGTACCATATACCAACTTGAAAGGAGATGTACCAATTGATTTCTTACATGTTACCCTGTCATCCCACAAGGCAAACTTCAGTTTGGAATCCCAACCTCTGGCATTTTGTTCAAGCAACTTCTTTATGATTCTGACTAAACTCTTGTTTGATGACTCAGATAAACCATTCCCTTGCGGATAGTAGGCTGTGGAATGTACCAGCTGAATTCCCAACTCTTCACACAATTTCACCAAGTGTTTATCTTTGAATGCAATAGCATTATCAGTGACCAATCTCTTGGGGCAACCAAATCTGGCGAATATGTTCTCCTGCACAAAGTTTATGATGACAGTGTGATTGGCGTTCCGGGTGGGAATAGCCTCAATCCACTTTGTAAAGTAATCGGTGGAAACCAGGATCCACCGATGCTGACCACTAGAAGGCGGATGAATCTCACCTATGAAGTCCAGGCCCCACTGCTGGAAAGGCCCTGTGACCACTATAGGTTTGAGAGGAAGGGACTTCAGTTGTTGTTTACCTTCAAATCTCTGACATTTGTCACGTGTTTTCACAAACTCATATACATCTGAAAATAAGGATGGCCAATAGTAACATGATCTTAAGATTTTGTGTGCTGTGGTTTTCCAATAGTGATGTCCTCCGCATTCACTATTGTGAAGTTCACACATGACTTTAGCTGCCTCCTCTTGATTTACACATCTCAATAACAAACCAATAGGATTCTTCCAGAACAACAAATTATCATTGATGCAGAAATTTATAGCTCTGAGCTTCATATCCCTTCTTTGAGTCTTTGTCAAATCTGATGGAACTGATAAAGTCTGAAAAAATTGAATGATATGAATGTACCACTTGCAATCATCTAGATGAGCTGAAACCTGCATTCCCTTACCTTCTTTGTTCTCTGAAGACGGAACATTTTCTGCATCAATACTCATCAGATTTATGTCAAGCAGCTTGCAATTCTCCTCTGCCAGGAGTTTGGCAAGACCCTGGCCTTTCACTAGCTTTGCTGGTTTGATTTCAACATCGAACTCAATCAATCTGGCTATCCACTTACTCCTTTTGCCATCAATTTTAGGTTGGAAAAGAACATCGTTAACTGAACTGGAGGGAACAAAAGCTATTACCTTTGCCTGAAGAATGTAGACCCTGAAAGCTTTCAGTGAGTTGACAAGTGCATAGGCTTGTTTTTCCAACAACTCATACTTTACCTCTGCATCCCTCAAGACCTTACTAAAGAGGTCAACTGGATGCTCTTGGTCATCAACATTCTTTTGCAAGAGTACTGCTGCGATCGTATCATTGGAAGCAAATGAAAAAATGTAAAATATTTTGGAAAAATCGGGGTTGATCAACATAGGGGCTGTTGTGATAGCTTCCTTGATGGAATTGAATGAATTTCTGGCTGCTTCAGTCCACTTTATCTCAGAGTCTTTCCTCAACATAGCAGTGATATGCTTTGTGAGTTCAGCAAAATTCACTATGAATCTTCTGACAAAATTAATAGTCCCAAGGAAAGACTGAATGTCTTTCTTTGATCTAGGAAGAGACAGATTTTTAATTGCTTCTACCCTCTTTGGATCAATCTTGACCCCATCAGCTGAAACAATATGCCCAAGTAATTTTCCTTCCTTAAGTGCAAAATTTGATTTTTTCGGATTAAGAGAGATGCCATACCTTCAACATTTCATAAATGTCCTTCTTAAGTGCTGCAAATGAAGTTCGTGGCTGCTTGAGAAAACAATGATATCATCAAGATAAATCAGGACAAATTTATCTTTCTCCCCAACGAAAGCAATGTCCATTGCCCTTTGGAATGTCGCCCCTGCATTCATCAATCCGAAGGGCATCTTCTCGTACATAAACGTGCCCCATGGAGTGGTAAAGGCAGTTTTTTCTTTGTCTTCCGGATGGACAGCAATATGATTGTATCCGAAAAACCCATCAATAAAAGACATTACCTTCGATCCTGACACCTTTTGCAACATATTCTCCATTTTATTCAGAGGGTAGTTGTCTTTCCTAGAGCATTTGTTCAAATTTCTGAAGTCAATGGAGAGTTTGATCTCTCCATTCTTCTTCCTAACCGGCACGAGATTAGCAATCCATTCTGAATACCTGAGAGGAATGATAATGCGGGGGTCCAACAGTTTCTTAATTTCTCTTTCCATTGTGGGTAGTAACAAAGGGTTGAAGGATCTAAGATTCTGCCAGAATGGTTTGGTGTCTTTATTCAAGGGAATTTTATGTTGAATCACCTCTGTATCAAAATTTTTCAAATCATCATACTGCCAAGCAAAGATGTCTGCAAATTTCTTCAGCGATTCTCCATAATCAACCCTTTGTTTTTCAGTCAAATGTGAGGCCAAGTTGACATGTTTGGGATCTTGCTCATTGGCCACATTATACTGAAAAACATCTGACTCTTTCTCCCCGCTTTGCAATTTGACAACCACATCGTTGTTATCGAACAACCTTTCCAACGGGACTAAGCCCTTAGTAATTTTGTTGGTGGGCAACTGAACTATCTCATGAGCTGCAATTTTGCTCTTGAGCTTTGGCTGCTGAACTTCATTGTCATGTTCATTCTCCTGATCAATCTGCATATCTACAAACTCATCTATCACTGCAAGGAATCGGGTGAGTTCAACATCGTCCTCAAAAACTTTCCAAAATTTTACATTATCAGGAAGAGAGGGCCTATATTTAACTTGAATTTCGTAAGACAATTTGTGAGGTAGAGGAGGTATGAATGCACAAGAGGACACAGCCAATGAATCAGCCAATTCATTCATGGCTCTAGGTACAAATGAAATCTTAAAATCTGCAAAATCACTAATTGCCTTCAGTACTTCATCTCTGTATGCCTTCAGCCTGACATGCTTGGCTTGAAAGGACTTATTCACCTGCTAAATAATCAAATCTGCATCTCCAAACACCTGCAATTTTCTAATTCCCTTCTCCTTTGCTGCGTTCAGCCCTAAAAGTAGTGCTTCATACTCAACAATGTTATTAGTCACTTTAAAATCAATTTTAAAGGACAAATGAGAAGTTTTCTTTGAGGGAGAAATGAATACCACTCCTGCTCCAACTGACTCCTTAGTACAAGCACCGTCAAAGAACATGGTCCAGAGATCATCCTCTGTTTTTTCTGGGGGCTGAACTGTGATCTGATCCGTGGGTTTTCTGAGCAGCAATGTGTCAGGCAATGAATCATCAATTTGCAAGATACAAGACCCCATATCTTTGTCGACTGCATAAATAGGATGATTGGATGGATTCTTCTCATCACTGATTACATATGCCAACTAAGATTCCTTATAAAGTCTTTTGTTCACCCCTCCGAAAAGAGGGATAGTAGCATAAGAGATCCATTTGAAGAGTGCCACCTAGCCTCTTCATCCACGATCTTGATGAAAGGCAACTGAATTTTGGGGGTATGTCAGCCACCACTATTTCCATCACCATTGTCTTCATTGATTCTTGGCTCAAGGTTACAGCCAAATCTTTAATCATCCCAAGGCATTTGAATTTTCAAGAATCAAAGGAGAAAAGATCATGATAAGGCTTGGTGATCTCCAACCCAAGCTCATCCATGACAGCTTTGGGCATCAATTTGTGTGAAGCACCGGAGTCCAACAAACAATTATGCAGTGTTTTTTCATGAATATTTAAAGAGATATAGAAGGGAGGACAAATTTCATCTCTGTCTTCTACCATTTGGCCCAGAGTGATGGTTGGTTTATCATCATAAATGTTGAGGATATCAGCAGAATGAGATACTGACTGGGGATCTAAAGTTTTGAGGATATCTTTTTTAAACATCTCATTTTTCATCAGCTCAACAAGAGGAATAGGAATCTTAATCTTTTGTATTTCAGCCTCGAAATTAAAAGAATATGGAACCTTATTAGCAGTTTTATCAGAAATCTTTACCTGACTTGAAAGGGATTCTTGATTCTTTTGATGTTCAACAGGAGGTTGACTCTCTGGAATTTGATGGTTGACAGGGACAACAGTCTTCTTGGGAGGAGCTGATACTTTCACCTTTGAAGAATTTGCTGGCTGATCTTCTGATGTATGGTATTTTTGGTTGACATGGGCAACAGTCTTTGCAGGAGGGGCTGATGCATCTGCTTGAGAAGCATTAGATTTAGATTGAAGGTTGTATCTGTTTTTATCCTCTGCTGTGAAAATTCCATCACCAAGGAGATCATCTTCTGTCTGTTGAGTCATTAATGATTCCTCATAATCTTGTTGTGTTAGATAAGACTTCCCTGTCTCTTCTCCAACACAATGAATTTTGCCTTCCCCATCCTCTTGATCTTCGCCATTTTCTTCGTCCATCACTACATTCTGAAGAGGGACTTTTATCCTCTGATCTTCATTAGAATTCCTATCTCTTTGCAGAATCTGAGTTTGTGGATTATTTCTTCTGTAGGGAAAAGCATTTGGATTTCTGGGGGCAAAAGCATTTGGCTCTTTTGCTCTTGCTGGTGGCTGATTCTGAACCTTCAACTTTGACATTTCTGATGTCAGACTGTCCAACATTTTAGCCATCTTTTCCATTTGACTGTTAGAAGAAGAAGAGGACTCGACAACAGACTTCTTCTTTTCAGCCCTTCCTTTAAGCTTCTGAGATGCTGTGATGTTTGACTCAACTTCAAGAGAAACATCTTGCATTAAAGCAAGCGTAGCCGATCATCTTTCTCTAAGGATAAGACAAAACTCTGCATCAAAGGCCGCAGAGAATGTGATATTTGCCGATGCATCACTTGGTTTGATCTCTGTAGGGATCTTACCAAACATTTTATTGAATCTCTTGATAAAGTCCGAGACCAATTCTCCATCTCCTCTCTTCAAATTTCCAAACTCAGAAATGTAGTATAACAGATCTCTTCTTTCTCCCCAATGCTTCAAGAATACTTCATCCAATTGTTCAATTCCAGTGATTGAATTTGCCGGTATCTCTTTGAACGACTTTCGGGCTTGGCCATCCAAACACTGAACGAAAACTCTAGTCCACACATATTCTTCTGAAATATTTATATTTTCTGCATAAGCATAAAATGCTTCAATGTGTTCTTCAGCTATATACTCCCCTGCTCCTGTAAACTTCAGCATATATTTCTGGTAGTCACCTGTTGGCATGGCAGACAGGGGATTTGGCAACACAAGTGGAGCATATCTGTTTGCCAAGATTTGTTCCATTCTGGTCAAAGGGGCAGCCATGACAGTCTTGGTGATTGATACAGATGAGGAACTTGCAGGAGATGATGGAGGAGATGAGGAGCTCGTAGGAGATGATGGAGGAGATGTGTTTCCTGAGTTAGAATAGAATGGCTGTCTTACTTCACCTTGAGCAGAAGTTTCAGAAGTAGGTGGAAAATAAGAGGCTTTATAAAATTGACTGAGCAACAAAGCTAGATTTTCTTCTCCTTTAGAGGACAAATCATGGAGAATTTATTCAAGGACTGGCATATTAGTGTAAGTGTGTAAAACACCTTTCGAAGGTTTGATAGGTGATGAATCAAAGGAAGATGAAGAGGAATTTTCTTTCTGTTGGGAAGATTTAGTATTCAGTTCTTTTGGATGGGATGAAATGTCAATCTCAAGGACAACATCAGTAATATTAGAAGAAAAAGAAGGTTCTTCTACCTTAGAAACTTGAGATGAAATTTTTATTTCCTGAGAATTTTGAATTTCAGTAGGGGATTCAACCAAAGAATTTTCAGATATGGGAGGATAAGTATCAGTTGGAATACCTGAATCAATTGCACTTGCAGATTCAGAAGCCTGTCTTTGCAAATCTTTTCCCTTGCTGATGATCTTTTCTGGATCAGGAACTGATGTCAATGGGCCTTTTGGGTTTTCCCTCGTGTGAGCTCTTTTTGGAGCCACTTCATTTCAATGGAGTCACTAGATAGAAAATGTACAACCTGATAGTGTCTACTTCTTGTCTATCATCAAGAATTAGATCTATGTCGTCTCCCAGAGAAGCTGAGCTTCGATCTCCTCTCCCCGGAAACGGCGCCAATTTGTTAACACTCCAAGAAACCCTTTGTGGTTGCAGACCAAAGGTGCTTGGTAACTTAAGAAATGAATATTTTTGTATTTTGTAAATGTGGATCAATGGGATAACTCAATTCAACTTATGGCATTCAGACATCAAAATGTTAATCAAATAGACAATGCTTTCCAAGATTGGTTAATCAGTAAAATAGCTTTCAGTGGGTGAAGAAAAGATTGTTCATAAACCAATACAGAGTAGGGTCGAATAAACAACTTAAGAAACTAATTATCATGTCATGAACCAAACAATAGGATAACATCTATTCAAGGTTTGACAACAAGATAACGACGAAGAACAAATATGAAAAACTGATACCAAAATGGAAAGGAACCTGTGATTTGTATTAGCAGTGAAAGTCTGAGTACAAAAGTGTATTATAGTCTCCAAAATCGAACCTTTGTTTCACATCAAAAATAGGCATTTATAGCCTCTTACAAACAGTTATATAGATCCTAAAAACATGGATCTATATTTAATAAAGACAACTCAATTCTATCTAAACAACTTGAAAATAAAGTCTCTAACAACTAAACTTAATAAAAGAACTGTCTTCAATCTCCAAAATCACCATCTGCATCCTTCAGCTCTTGGTATCTGCAATGTGGTGAAAATAGCAGGACACCTGTATTTGACTGTTCAATTTCCCAACGTTTATTGTCGATTTTTTAGGAAATGGTTTTGCATGTGTAACCAAAAAATCTCTTGAATCCCTGATGTTGAACTTCATGCATGCGATCTAATAGTCCATTGATACACTGGAATCCCTTTAGAACCTGTTTGGAATGAACTGTTGTGTCTTCGGCTTAAAAAATTACTTTCCCAGCTTTCAACATCACAACCGTTTAATTTTTTCACGGGTTAGCTGTTGAAAGCTGTCACTTTCCACAGCTAACGGGTAATAAAATAATAGCCTGGCACTGTTGAAAGTCCCGATTTTGCTCGAAATGACTTTTCTCCTCCAAAATTTGATTTCAAACCAAAATCAGTGGGTATCCGATTTCTCACCTTGCATATTGACGATGACTTGAGCAAGAACCTTCAAGTCTGGATGAGATTTTTGCCTCAATTTTTGTTTCAACCTCCTTATCTGCCTTTTGAGGCGTTTGGCAAGCCACCACAAGCTATTGTAGTCTTTAGTGAGTTTTTTCTTCCTCTTCTTCTCTCTAACACTTTCCTTATCCAATATTTCAAATGCAGCATTGGTCTTGGCGAAGTTATCAGATAACTTCTTATACCTTTCTTTAATCACCCACTCCAAGACCTCTTGCTGGGCAATTACCTCCTTGAGATGTTTGATCTTCTGAGACTTATTTGATCTAGGGTTTTTTGATGATTCTCCCTGTTCTGTCTGATTGAAGGTTTCATAGTTCTGTGCACACTCAACTGACTGCTCAGAACTCTTGATGGCAGGGCATTGATCTTGCTGCTCAGATTCTGAATCTGAATAGGGAAAGTTAAGTATATTCTTCCCTGTACTCTGCTCTGTAGGATACCCTGTATTCTGCTGTGTAGTCTGTTCTGAGGTTGGCTCAAAGTTTAACTTTATCTTCAACCTATGAGGCTTCATTCCAGATATTTTGTCCTCTGAAGGTCCTGGAAAGGCCCTTCTTTTTCTTGAGCTTCTTTGAGGAGATGATTGTTTCATTGAACCCTTCATCTGTTCATTTGTAGTCTGATTCTGGATTTCAAAACCTTCCCAGAACATAAAGTGCTCCCAGCTCCTCCCCTGTTGTTTCAATTCCTCCAGGACAATCAATTTTATGAGGCCAAGGTGACACAAAGTAGTTTTCATGCTCAAGGGTTGAGCTCTAATTCTCTTGCATACCTTAGTCAAACTTTGATATAAGAAATAAGGCAAATTAATAGGGGTCTTGCCTATGAAGTGATCCAGGAGTTTAAAGTGGTACATCATCAGTTTATCATATCTTCCCTCTGAGGTAATGTACAATTGGATACCTTTGAACAATTCTTGCCATTCTTCATCTAGATATGAAACAAGCATACCTTTTCTCCATGCTTTGTGCCTGTACCCCTCTTTCAAATAAACTCTGAAATCCAAATTTTTGGGAGCAGTGGTTTTAATCCATCTCTGACCAGTTCTTGGCAAACCTGTAGTTGTGGAAATGACAGCCTCATCCACTTTGATTTCCATAGATCCGACGCGAGCTTTATTGCCATCGAAATTCTTAGCAAAGGCTTCTGCTGTGGCCTGGTGGCACCCAACTTGCAACCTTTTGACGAATTCCATACACCCTGCATTCGAAAAATGCTTCTAGACTTCGGGATGTGTTTCTAGAAAGGACAGGTTATCCAGCTCTCTCTTGATTAGAGCCCCGCTGCATTTTCTCACCATCTTGTAGCTCGAAAAACTTGACAATTTGTAACCCCTGTAACTGCCTAGTCGAGCCGAGGTTTTGCGCTGTTGAAAGCAGTTCAGGCTTCGGCTCTGTTTTGAAACAAATGAAAACTTCCACAGCATTCCGAAAACAATTTGTGATATGAAAACCATTGTTTGATTTGATGTTGTCAAGCCGGAGGTACCTCCTCTATTCCTGCATCACCGAACACGAACTTGCCATCCCGGATGTCATGAGTATTGAGCGTGAGTTCTGGGCCAGATTTGAATTACAGTCATATTCTGACATGCATAATTGAGTTACTATCATTTCCCACTCTCATCAGCGCATGCCTTGGATTTACCTGACGTGGGATGATCATATCATCATTACCTCCAGACGTGGATATCACGCACGTGATTCCCGTTTTCTTCAACAATGGCCCGTGGAAAATGCCTCTGTCAACTGTTCGCTTGCCACTTTCACCATCGCGTGATTCTGTGGAAAAACCCTGTTAGCTGCGGAAAGTATGCACTTTCAACAATGCACCACTTTGTAAAAAACACTCCTTAGCCGCAGAAAGTATGCACTTTCAACAGCGCGCCACATTATAAAAAACCGCTTCATAGCTGTGGAAAGCATGTACTTTCCACAGTGCGCCACCCGCGAACTTGATTGTCGGACCTTTTGAAATTTACCACTTTCAACAGCGCATCGACTAATGAAAAGAGCTCCTTAGCTGCTGAAAGTTGACACTTTCCACAGCGCACAATCAACTTTTGGACACACGTTAGCTGTGGAAAGTGAAAAATGTAAAATTTTGGGAAGAAGACTTTATGGGTCAAATTATTTCCTTAAGACAAACCAAAACCTAAATTTTTTCAGCTATAAAAACTCAAAAATAACTTGAAGACACTATCGATAGCCATGCTATCCACTACAAAATTCAACCAAAAGGACGGTTTCATTTTTGGATTTAACACTTGACAAGCTATGTATTCCACAGGGGGAAAGAATCAACATCATAAGAGAAGCCCATTCTTCTCTTATTGCTGGTCATTTTGGTGTAGGCAAGATAGTGGCTAATTTGCAAAGATACTGCTACTAGCCTAAAATGAATGAAAGTGTTTCAAGATATGTTTGAGGATGTTCGTTATGTGACAAAAGTAGACCTAGCAATCAAAAGTTGGGTTTGTATACTCCACTTCCGGTTCCTTCTTGTCCTTGGGAAAGTATTTCTATGGACTTTGTAGGAGGTCTACCTATGTCTAGACGAAATCATGATTATCTTTATGTTGTGGTTGATCGATTTAGCAAAATTTGTATTTTGATGCCTTGTACGAAGCAGGTTATAGCTGAACAAATGACACAAATGTTCTTTCAAAATGTTTGGGTGCATTTTGGATTGCCTAAATCCATTATTTCTGATCGGGATTCTCGATTTGTTGGAAGTTTTTGGTCGAGTTTATGGGCACTCATGGACACCAAACTGAAAAAGAGCACAACTTTTCATCCGCAAACAGATGGTCAGATAGAAGTGGTAAATAGAATGGTGGTGCATCTTCTTTGTGCTTATTGTAGAAAACATCCTAAAATTTGGGATGAGCATTTACACTACATTCAACATGCTTACAATTGAGCTAACCACTCTTCAACTCAAATGTCGCCATTTGAAACATGTTTTGGCTATTTGCCCAAATCTCCTTTAGATTTTATATTTGGGAAGGATATTTCTATTGATGGTCAATATGACATTGATAGGGCATAAATGTTCATTGAACAAATTAAGTCGATACATCAAATGGTTGAAGAGCAGTTGGAAAAGAGTCAAGCCAAGTACAAGACAAGACATGACAAGCATCGTGTTGATCACAGTTTCCAAGTTGGAGATGAAGTTTAGCTTTACATCAGTAAGGAGAGGCTTAAAGGAGAAGGTAAAAAATTGAAACCAATTCGATATGGTCCTTTCAAGATTATTGACAAGATTGGTAACAATGCCTTTCGTTTAGATTTTCCTCCTTATATGAAAATGTATGCAGTTGTTAATGTTGAGAATTTGAAATTGTATGAGACTCATTTGATTGATGATCAAGGAGAGCATGTTCAGATTCCTTCTATAGATGATTTTTCCCCAGAATATCTTACAAAACTGCATGAAGACACAATCCTTGACAAGAGAATGTGAACTTCAAAACGAGGAAATGTGGAGTATCTTCGAGTTGGTCTTAAAGGTACAAATCCAAGTAAAGCCAAGTGGATTGAGGTTGGAAAGGTGAGGGAGCTATAACCTCATCTTCAGATAGACTGAAAATAGTCTTTTGGAGGTCCAAAAGCTTTCCAATGGGGAAGTGTGATCCAGGGGATCAAATTTTGCTCAAAAGTTCAAAGTGCTCGGAATCGCTTCAAATCAAACGAGAGTGTAGGCCTCATTGTTACGAACACAACGCAACTCGTTTGGGTTCAAACGGACGTCAGGAGCGAGAGATATCACGTTCTGTTCAAAATGACAAATAGGCAGAAAAAAGGGGATGCTAACTGTATAGTCTGTACGGCTGCTGACATGGCAGTCCATACGACACATGGCAGGATTGAGTGTTAGACAGTTGGAAAGTGTGGATGAATGACATTGTGACACATGGCAGTGTTTGGTTGGTTGTACGGTGCCACGTGGCCCAGTCATGGGCTACCACATGGCACCTTGTAATTGGTTGTTGTATAAAACTTTATTGGAGTCCACTGGGTTCTACCCCGTGACCTCGACCCATGAATAAAACCTTTGAAAAGTTTTCATTGCCAATGCACCACACCATAATCCTTGTTATATATATGGTTTCATATTTATTTAAGTTTGATTTTTTATGTATTGGCACGGGGGTCTAGGCTGGGGCTTAGCCCCAGCCCCCGGACGCATACATTGTTGTAATATGACTACATGTTCTACCATATATGTGCGTGCATGATTTGGTTTGTATTTTGGTTTCAACGATTATGAAAATGACCCACCATTTGTCCTTTAACCATTGGATTGTGAAAACGGGGTTCTATGTTTGCGTTTGTGCGTGGTCACATGGGCCACATGACCTCGCCCTTGACGGTTAGGGGCTAGGTGCACCCATAACCGTCCTACAATTTGCACGGTTTGCGTGGTTGCATCTGGTGCTAAGTTTTAACGCTTAAATATGCACGTGGGATAGGTTGAGACAAGAAGGGTGTGATTTGTAGATGCAGAGACAACAAGTTTGAAGGTGGACTTCCATGAAGCCTATCTTCTTCAATTTTTGGCCAAACGAGGTGCCGAAAAAGCCCAGCTAGGGGTTTTTGGACGTTCTAAAGCCATTGAAGTAGTCTATTTGGCATTTTGAGCATTATAAAGCACATTTTTGAGAACTTTGAGAAAATAATACAAATGATCCATTGGAAGCTGGACCAGGAGATGTAGCCCAAGAGAGGGGTGAACTCCTTTATCATTTGTTGTGTTATGTGTTTTCTGTTCACTGTTATTGCTGCTGTTTATATGCATCTTGAATGAGTAAATTCTATTAAAGTTGTGTTGCAAAGTTGATCCATTTGCATTTTAACATATAAATTTTACTTGCAAATATTTTCAAGAATACAAGTCTTCTTAATTTTTAGATCAAGGATAAATATATGTACCTTATTAGCGATGTTTGTTCTTGCAAAGTCTAGGCTGAGCTTCAATATTGATCTCCTTGATAGGTCTTGTAAAACAAACAAAGGTACAAAATAATTCCTACTCTACTGATATTATCTCAAACATAGATCCATCTACTGCAAAAAAACTCATATGGAACAAGCATAAGTTTGAAAGAAATAGGCCAAGCATTGATTATTAATGAGAACAAGTAAAATTACTTACAATCCTTTGAATGAAGGTGCAACAACTTTTCCAGTTCTCCTTGTCCAACCCCTTTTCTCAGTCAATCTCCACTGATTGCTTTGATGACATCTCACTCATGAGATCATAAGTTTGATGTAATTCTCCATTGTCATTGTGCCTTTCACCATGAGAAGGCCTCCTTATATAACCTTGGAGAGATCCAACCAGTTGAGAGATCTTTGGGATGAGTTGAGGATTCCTCTCCTTTAGTTGAGGATATCCCCTAAGATCATGTCTTGACCATCTATTCAAATCCAACTACCTTCAAGAATTGAGGGATTCTTCCCTTATTTGCCTCAACAAACCCATAATTTTCTCAAAAAAGGGCAGCGATCCCCCATAATGGTGCACAGGGCGCTCAAACACTCCCCCAAAGAGGCTCAGGGAGTGCCAACACTCCCTGATAGTGGGTAGGGGAGCGTTCCTCTCCAAAATTCATTTTTTGAGTGGTCTTTCCAATGGCAAAGGGCTTGTACTCCTTGTCAACTGATATCTCTTCTTCCAAACTAGCCTTTGAGGTGTCTTAAGTGTCTTTATAATGTCGTTAGAGGCATGGCATAGACAATATGGTAGTATACTGTTTGTGAAACTTGCAACACTTATAGTAAATATGCGACACTTGTGGACAAGATGCGGCACTTACAACACTCGTAATGACGACACTTACGATACTATCGAAGTGAGTAATTTTGAGGTGTAACAGTTTCCATGTAAAACACTGGTGTATGTGTGTGATTTCTCATTTGTTCAGTATTTATTTACTCTGCAACTATTGGATGATAATGATACATTGATATAACACTTGCATTTTATGGTGAAAAAGGATTAAATTGCTCTATTACTGATTCACCCCCCCTCTATTAAAATACATAGCCACGACCAATACAAAGTGGATCTATGTAACATTATATGTGTCATAGTTCAAAAGAAATCCTTCGCAACCTGGGAAAAGTATACATAAGAGTGAAAAAATCAACCCAGGGTCTTCTTACTGATCCTGATGTAGTATGAATCTAACCATGTGAATAGATGTGTTGATGTCGAACATGGCAAAAACCACCTAATTACCGGTCAATGATGTAAACTGTTAACAAGCGTGAGGGAGATCACCATTGATGTCAATGACTCCCAAGGTACTCTAGTACATTCCAACGAATGTGAATGGATGAGCTAAATCATCTGTGGAATCATCCGATCAGAGGTCAATGATGTAAACCCACTGTCAGACACGAGGAGGCTTGCCATTGAGGCATGCAAGTCCCAAGGTAATAACTGGTTTCTAAGCCTGGCTCTTGGATAATGTGTTGAACTCAACATGAAGAGACTCATCAAAGGAGGGCCTTGATGTTTTCCCCATCAATGACATGAAACTGACATAGAGATGTAATTGGTAGATCAAATGAACATGGAATGACACGGGTATTGAAACGGGATATTTGTGATGGATGACTCTCAAGGTAGATACTTCCCTTGAACACTGAGGCATGACAGCAGAAGCATGACATGGACCAAAACTTGATAATGCAGTGGATGTTGTGACTTTCGTCAGGTGACCCAAAGGAGTAAAAGAAACTCAGAGGATTGGCTTAGTGCAGAGGTTGAGCGGATTAAAATGTGTGCAAAGACAAAGTGTCATGTTCAAGGGCGACCGTAAGAGCTACTGGTAATGTTCTCAAAAAATTGCTTGGCTTGATTCTTTCAATTTTTCTCCCATCTAGATAGAAGAGTACCTATTTTTTTAATTTAACGATCTCGAGGAGGGTAACACATTCTCGATATGACTGATCTTCAGTAAGTCCATTTTCCTTTATTTAACAAATTGTAATAAGTAAGGGTTCGGTCCGATATGGGCCCTTCAATGTATGATCATTTAGTGAGTCCAGAGAAGGTAAACTCAGTGGGTTTTCATATTTAGAGAGTCTGAAAAAAACTTAAAGATGAATCTAATGTTGTCCTTTTTTGTAATGTTAGTCTCGCGAGGCCGAAAAAGAGATAAATTATCAATCGAAAGATTCCCTTTCAAACCTTTTAACGAGTGGGAAAGGAAGCAATATCACTTGACAATATTTTCATGTTTAGAGAGTCTGAAAAGAGCTCAAAGACAACTCCAAGGGGTTCCTTTTTCATATATCCATGTAGGTCTTAAAAAGAGATAAAAGTTTACCCGGTTACATTCTCATTTATTTACGATCATGAGAAAGAACAAAGAATAAGCTCGGTATGCTCCCAGCTTGAAAGATGGGGGATTAACTCCAGAATGATCATCAAAGGCTGGAGACATGCCCTCCAAGCTTCAATTCATTCACCGACGTTGAGGTTGTCACCACTTTCTCTATTAGAGGGAGAAAGAGGATAAGAGGGGATGAAATGAAGGTTCCAGAGAGGTGACTGTTTCATTTTTTAATGAGCTCGACACAGAAAAAGAACTATTCTCAGGGATTTGGGTGCAATCCCCAGATTGTTGTTTTATTTTTTAACAATCTTTCTATAGAGAGGAAAACTATGCTCAAGGCCTCTGTTTCATTTTTTAATGAGATTGCTACAGAGAAAAGAAACTATGCTTTTAGACTCTCCTTGATCATGGTTTCCAAGAGAATAACGCTTTGGAAGGATACCATGTCAAGGGACAAAACTTGGTCATGGCTTCCAAGAGATCTTCACTGGATGGAAGAAAATCACTCTGGAAGGAAAACATGTCAAGGGTCGTGACAGGGGTAAGGAGATCAGGATCCAATAGCCCTACCGAAGAAATCACCATGTAAACTACCGGATCCAAATCATCGGAAGTCGAAGGCATGGGAGACAATGGAAAATCAAAATTAGGAGGGGAGATAGACTATATATCTGCCTGAATTTCTTCACGAGGGGGAATAAAAGAGGATCGATGATGGTTATCATCATGAGGTAGCTCATCAATTCTCAACATTTCCATAATAGATTCATCTGAGGGAAAAATTGGGGAAATGTAATTGATCACAGATGACAAGGAATGTAACCATGATGGCATCGTGGAACTATCGAGTGCTAATAGATGTTGGTCATCCGACGAGGGAGAAGTGGATTGGATAGAAACGTATGATGTTTCGACTGGACTAAGTGGCACAGTGTCACCTAGTGCATCGAATTCCAACGGACTAGGTACAATTCAAGGGTTAGATGATTCCAAAGATTGATAAGCCGCGTTCGAAATCATATCAACGGTGGCAATATGATGTGTAGTCAGTGGAAGTGGTGTAGGGAAGGTACTCATGAGGCTAGAATATTTTAGTAATCCAACACCAACGCTTTTATACGTGATCTTGTGGTCTCCCAAGAAAGGAATATTGTTGGTGGCAGGAGCATGAGCATCGGTCGTGCATAAATCCAACTGATCTATAGTGACAATTTTTCCTTGATGGGGAAATTGTACACATCGAAAGACCGACGAGGCAACGAAAATCATAGAATAAAACCAACTTCTTCCAAGTAACAAGTTGTAATCGAGGGGAGCATCGACTACCTTGACATCAACAGTGACAGTTTTTCCACCCAATTGGATGGGCAGGGACTGTAAAATCCCATGGGGATGAAAACCTCTCCCATCAAAGGCACGTAACATTGTTGGGGATTTGTTAAGTCTGGGTGATTTTAAACCTTTCCAACATGCTAAAGACATGACACAAGTTGAGGCTCCCTCATCCAGAATTGTTCGGTGGATTTGTTGATTGTGAACAACAACATCAACTTGAAAAGCAAGTTGGTGGGAGAGTCGAGACGCATAATTGTCTAGGTTAAACATGATATGGTTGGATGACTCAGGATCAACAGTGCCAATAGTGGCCAAGAGAATTCGACGTTGACTGGGGAAGTGTTGTAGAACTTCTAACACAGACATAGAACATGGTGCTTGAGACAAATCTTCAACAATGTTGTAGTTCTGGGCGACACGTGAACCATGATTAAAGGTAGCTTTGTGGATAGTTCTCTTAGGAGGGTGTAAGAGAGATTCGAATGTAGGTTTCTCAATCTGAAGTGGTCCAGATGGAGGATTAACTGATGGAGGACTAACGAAGGACGATGATGGATCCAGTAAAGTAACAATACCGTTAGTGTCTTTTCCTTTGTCAGGGTTACCTGGTGTGTCATATGTCTTAGAGCGAGTGTTCAAATTAATCCCATTAAACATATAAATATGTGCACTCCTTGAGGCCTCATCATGAGGATGGCTAGAACTACCCCCAGGAGAGGGGGTTTGAGCAACCATGGATTGCTGCTGTGGAAAAGGCTGATTAAGCACAGCGGGTTGTAAATTTCCCTAGAAAATTTTGGCCACTTCATTGCGATGTGGATAGTCTCAAGTAATCCATTCTACCAATAATATGTCAGGAATGATACCTTGATCATCCTTCGTCATCGTCTCTGTTAGCGATAAAAAATGCACTGGCATTTTTGAAAGAACGATGCCTAATATTGTAGGGAACATCTGACTAGATTTCTGAGCTCCAAATGCAGATTTGAAAGCACCATTGGAAATCTTATGATTTGTAGATGTTGATCGACTATTCAAGCATGTAAAACGGACTCTCCACCACTGAGAAATTCGATTTTAAAAAAATCTGCGCTTTCACCAGCTAACTCGTCTTGAATTTTGCTAGTTAGCTGGTGAAAGCTCTGCCTTTCACCAGCTAAGGAGCGGATTTTCGGGTAATTAGCTGGTGAAAGCCTGTCACAGCCAGAATAACCAAAATTTTCCCCAGATCGTGATTTTTTGAGTTTGAATGGTTTGAAACCACTTCAAACGGACAGGTGTTGAATTGTCAAGTCTAATTCAAAGGCTAGTTTTGAGGGATAAGGTCAAAAAGAGGTTTTTCAACTACATTTGGCATCTTTTTCAAAGGCAAAATATCAGGGTTTTTGCACACTTCACCAAATTCAAATTTTATCTTTGGAGGACCAAATCAAATATCCTTGGGAGGCTAAAACTGCACTTCATCAACAATCTACTACTCTTAGATATGGATTGACCTCATCTTGAGAATCTCTTCCTAGTTTTTTGTAAATATAGTTTACTTTCTGTTTTTAGAATATCAGATCCATTGTTTTAGGATCTGAGAGTTTTGATGTAAAGCTATAAAGCTACAGACTTAAGACAGACACAGGGTTCAAACTAGGAATATTTTTTGTGCTACTGTATAGACTCTTATGGCATAATAAAATTACGGTCTCGTTTTGCTTTCAATATCAGAAATATTCATGTTTCCTTTTCTGTTCTTTATTTCAGTTTATCTTAGCTTATGAAGACTGTCATCTCTTTATTGAGCTCATAGACTTGAAGTGAAGGATTTCTTTCTATCTTGCATTAATCCCTACACCAGTTGTATTTGACAATCAAGATTAGTGTTCTTCATCCTCTCCTTTCAAAATACTTGATCTGATTATTGTTTTATGAAAGCACTGTTTATTTTGGATGTATTATGAGTTGTCTATTACATTAATCATTGAGGATCCCATTGTTCCAAGTATACCTACACATTATTTTCTTAAGTTACCAAGCATCCTTAGCTTACAACCCTAAGGAGTTTCTTGGAGTGATAACAAATTGGCGCCATTGTCGGGGAGAGGAGATCGAAGCTTAGCTTCCCTGGGAGACAACATAGATATGATCTTTGATGATAGACAAAGGTTGGACACTACATTGGTTGTAATCATCTATCTGGCGACTCCATGAAGGATGAATTCGATGGCGATTCCATTGTTTTGAAATTCGTTGGCGACCCCACTGGTATGAAATGAACAAGATTTTATCTAAGAGGTATGTGTTCTACGATTTTTCAAAGATTGTTGGTTTCCCTAATCCAGTGCCTAGTAGAGATGAATGGGAAAATAGCCTTCCCAGTTTTCCAGGAGAAGAATGGGAAGTGCCAGCTGAACATTTGTTGGACTTTCATGATTGCATGCATCGGTTGCAAGTTGTGCATGAGGATGTTCAGATCCGACTCTTCTATTTCTCATTAGAGGGAATTGCTCATGATTGGTACCGGTCTCTGCCTTATGCTAGTATAAACTCTTTAGAATATTTTCATGCTGCTTTTCATGTGTTTTGTAAAGACCATTTTCCAAATGATCTTCTCTATCCTGAATGTTGTCATGAATTTCATTTATTGACTAAAGACTCGGATGTTAATGAAGAGTATGTTGTTACCGAGAATACTCTTCGTTATCAAGAGATTGATAACTCACATTATGACAACCATTGTGATGCTTCAAACATTGTATTAAATGCATCTTTTAAAGATGATTGTGATGTGATTCGATTATTCATTTTGAAAATTTGAAAAATGATGAGCAAAGTGACATATCAGCAGGAGATAATTTCAGATCTACAACAAATACTAAGGGAAGCCTTGAGTTTCTAGATTTGCAGACAAAAGTGGTTTGCAGCAGATATGAAGAGGAAGGTGAAGAAGAGCAGAAAGAATTAGATCAGAAGTACATCATGCATGTTTCTTTGATCGAGGTTGAGCAGTTTACAGTTGACATGGAGATCGGTGAAAGCCATCGACAACAACATGTCAATCTTCAGTTGGAACAACTGCTTAAAGAGGTATTCCTTGACGTTTTTAATGACCCTATTGCCGATTATTTGGAATTTATGAACAACATAAATGTCAAAATATTTCCTTCAGAAGAAGGATGGTTCTGTCA
>ML778146.1:691064-773316 GCA_009831015.1 Picea engelmannii | reverse complement strand
GACGTTTTTAATGACCCTATTGCCGATTATTTGGAATTTATGAACAACATAAATGTCAAAATATTTCCTTCAGAAGAAGGATGGTTCTGTCATCCTTTTAAAATGCATTTCTGCATTCTAGGCATTCCTTTACTTTTTGGGTCTAGATCAAGGAGGTTATCAGTAAATAATTCCCTGACATGGCTTCATTGGAAGCATGAATTCACTTGACAAGAGGTAGGACAACTGGTTAGAAGTAGGAGTAGATAGAAAATGATTTCGTCATCAAGCATGGTTGAAGATTCTTTTCAGTTTGTCAGTTTGCAACAATTATTTGTTTTCAGTAATGTATGTTCTGGGTTTTGAATAAAGACTGCAGAGGTCTGGTGATAACATTTGAGACTCCATAACCCAATGGAATAGACATTGGAAGACTATGAATGTTTGCAGGTTACAGGGTTTTTCAGAACTGCATTTATGAGGTCAAAAATGTTAGCAAGGCAAAAGGTTTCTATCTGCTTTTACAAATTCAAGTTTTAAGGCTAAGCTCGAGTTCCACATTTCTCTAGCTTCATGTGTCCTGCTATTACCCATGATTTTGGTCATCATGATGATGTATTGATGATGGTGTACTCAGGCTCTTCATTAGAACTTTCTCTTGAGAAAAGTTACCTTCATCTCTTTCCAAAAGTCACATTTTTGAGGACTGTTCGCAGGTTGCTAGTATATTTGGCTGCGAGAATGCATGATTCTCGCAGGCTGCCTTAAGCCAGGATGTGAGAAGTTCACACTGTGTTGAACTACTAGGGTGCGAACTCTTTCTAAAGAAGGGAAAAAGATGAATTCTCGATGCTTCTAGAAGGGAATCTTCTAGAAGGATGAGATGGCATTCGAATGGTTATCCTAGTACTGGATTCCCTGATATTTTGGGATCATTCTTATCCAAGTAACCAATTCATTCTCTCCTATATATTGAGGGGATTCTCATGGAAAAGGTTAGAAGAAAACAAGGTTAAGCTAGATTTATTGGAGAATTGGTTAAAGATTGTGTGAAGGATTGAAGCTACAACAGGTTAGGAAACTCCAACAAGCATATCATAAGGGTTTTGATCTTCTTCATGCAAGCGAGCAAGTGTGTGTGTCAGAGCCAAGGGCCATCGAAAGGAAGTTTGTGACATCAAGGCTCAGGTTGTAATCTTTACTTTCCATTAATATGATATAGTAATATGTCCCTTTCCCATAAAGATTTTTCCACTTTATTGTATAATTCCTTGATCATATACATAGATTGACTGTTGAATATATTGAGCTGTCTTCACTCCGATTGGTTTGAGTTGTCTTGGTATTGACTGCACAAGAGCATTGGAATGAAGATGGAGCAACAAAGACCATAGGAAGCGATAATAAGGTATGTCATTTGTTCTTGCCTCCTATTTAATTCAATGGTCTAAATCTAGGGAAAGAGTCATGTTTTGTCTTGCTTTGTTCTAGATCCAGGTGGATCTAGGGAGATCGGTTTGTGTCCGCACTTACGGATTTATCCAATAACAAAATTGGTGACTCCGCTGGGGAACAATCCCATTTTCTTTGTGGATTTTGATATTTTTCTGTGGCCATTTGCTTTGGTTTCATTTTTCTCCTATCCTATCAGTCTCTGAGTCTTCAGGATATCCCGATAGACCTTCTGGGTCTAGAAGCTTTTGTGAATTTTTCTTCAATTTTCAAATTTTTGATCATGTTCAGGAATTCTCACACTACACTTCATTACAGCCTGCGAGAATTGGTAAGGTTCACACCTTGCTTATAGGTTTCAGTGCGAGGTTCTCGCACCCTGCTCAAGGGTCACCTACGAGAATCAGTGATTCTTGCACTGTGTAACATTGGTTACCTGCGAACATGATTTTTCAAAATTTTGAATTTTAGTTTTGGTCTTTCTAACTGCCCAGATCAGTTGGATTACCTCTTATGATTTTCTTGGACCATTGATTGATATCTTTCTTGTCTTTGTTTGTATGCATGAACAGTCTTAGGGTTTTAAGGATTTTCTTGTTATTTTTGGCTTGACTTTCGTTTCTTGACTCTTCTTGGAAAAACCACTCTCTCTGACTTCAGAATCTGAGTGTGTTCGATTAGTTAAGATCCAGTGATTGGTTGAAAGTTGAGTTTGCTTGGTTTTCTCATTTGCTTATGATTTGAAAGATCATTTTCTTGTGTAATTGAGAAGACTACTTTGGTTTTCTCTTTATTTTTTCTTTCATTGAAAGAGTTGATTGGGTTTGTCATTGCTTGATTCTTTGCATTTTGATTTTCTATATTCTCATTGGTATAGTGAGGATCCTTTTTGAAAAGTAAACAAAAGTTTTTTCTTTCAAAAATTCTTTTTGTTTTAGAAAACTTGGAAAATCAAATTATTGAGATTGTTGAAGTACTTTGAAAGACACATAGAACATTGTCATTTGTTAAATGATTGTTTGTGTTGGAATTTGAAAGGAAATTTTGCATTATAGTACAGGGTTGATCTGGAAAAATTTCTCTCTCTCCCATACATAGGATTCATTGAACGAAAAGTGATATATTTCATTCTCAGTCTTGCATTGTTTGGGTCATAGTCATACAACATAAGTTTCATTTCCATTACCTTTGAGTAAACAACAACCTTCAATAACACTGCGTAATCATAAAATTTATCTAGTAACTCTTGTCTAGGGCTCTTTAACACCAACATTTAGCTAGGCTAGTGCTTTGGAGTAGGAAGAGAGATACACTCTCCAAAAGCACAAAACACACAATAGCATCTTGTGTTAGGGAGTGTTAAATTCCATTTGCAACATCTTGTCCTGGGAATCCCTTCTCACATAAGGGTCAAGCACGAGGTTGCATTGGTATTGGCAGAGTTACTCACTCTGCTTTGTTGATATCAGTGTAGAGATTGAACGTATTACGGGGATCACTCGGAGGTATACCCACAATGATGTGTGGAATCCTTATGAGTTGATTTCAGGCTAGATACCCTTCCCTTGCGTGTGGATTGGACTGTCGACTGTTCCCCCAGACTTTACTATTGTTTGTGGTGACCTTAGTGGCCTATCTCTCTAAGTTCTTACCTGAGGTGACTGTGGAGGGGAAAATCTTCACGGTACTTGGAATTGACGTTGACCAAACTCACTCGGGCTCCTTGGAGGGTATACCCACGATTATGTGTGGGAGCTTGCACCAGGGTGTAAGTCTGGTAAGCAGGTCGTCAGCGTAACTTTTCAACTCTCACCCCAACCCTTCTCGTCTCGTTGTTGCGATGTTGGATTTCATCACCAACTAGTGGCTTCGAAATTAGTAGGTATTGTTTGTTTAGTGATTGCTTCCTAGATTTTTTTTACTAGCGCGTGTTTTTTGTTTCTCGAAGTTGACCATAGGTTTTTCTTTGCGAAGTTTGTCACTCATTTACAATAGCTCCCCCATGTCATTCACATAGAATGAAAGGTTTATCTCCAGAGCATCTAGACAGTTCTCAACCCTTGCCTACCAGTACACCTGAGGGCTCTCCTCAACAGAGTGAAGTCCCAGTTGTCACCACACCACAAGTGGAAATGATTGAAATCCCAGTTGTCAGCACCCCACAAGTGGAAACAACTGACTCTCTAGAACCTTTTCGAATTACCAATACTAGAGAGGATTTTCGAATTCATCATGGTACTGAACGACCCTTTATGCGACTAAACGCTTCCGAAGATTTAGTTGTTACCACTTATGGATCACCCGTTGGGCCTTTTCCCGGTGTAGAAGGCCAAGATCCTTTTTGGTCAGGTGATTTTCGAAGGGCCCTTTTTGGTCTTGGTTCACCTATAGTCTACGAAATCAATCCTCCGGTGTTTTTTGAGACAAAGATTATACCGGTGATTACCAATTATCACTTTATTGCCCCTGACGAGATGTCCCATCTCGCAAATACTACGAGTGTCCAAACCGGGGTCACTGCGGCTAGTCTTTCTCCTATCAACACATAGAAAACGCCCAATGTCACACTACCACCTAGATACCATGAGTTGAATTCTTTTTTGAATGCTTCTGTTCCAACACCTCAGCAAAACCTAGCTGGTTCTCCAGGTGGTCCTTCTTTTCCTGGGCACCCTATTCTCGGTTTTATTCCGACACTCCCTCAATTTGCTTCTGGCAATCCTAATCCTAGTGGCACTATACCATCCGTTACATCAAACTTGCAAGTTCCCATAGGTGGACAGGGTGGTACGATTCCATTTCCTCTTACTGGAAACATTCCAATTACTACATTACCGTTGCTTGGGACACAATTTCCGGTTGGAACACCACCTACGACAGGGGGACCAACCCCACCTTTTGGACAAAATATACCTCCTGCTTTTGCCCAGTATTGGAATCAGATCCTACAAAATATTCCTCAAACGACTGGGGGGCAGTAGACTGTCCCTACTATAGGCCAACCATATCCAGTTGTACTCAATCCTATTTGGGGTACGAATGCTCAAACTCATGTCCCCACTCAGGGATACAATCCCCCGAGTTATTATCCTTTCCAACCACCACCGAATTAGCCTGGGTCTTCCCATTATGGGCAGACTACTTACGGTCCTACTAGTTTTCTGATAGGGCTTCCACCCCAAAGTCACCAGTACCCGTAGGTGAATCGACAATTACCTTTTCTTGCTACTTTGGATTTGCCAGATTTGTCTAGGATTTTGAATGATCCTATTTGTCACTCTCCCCAATGGCCTGTTATGCCGGCTAATCTTCCTTCGGACGTTCCTAAATTTGACGGTAAAGTGGGAGAGGACTCGAACAATCACGTTATGACTTTTCACCTATGGTGTCCATCCAAATCGTTGATGGATGACTCTATTCGATTGTGTATTTTTCAATGAACCCTTACCGGTTCTGCTGCGAAGTGGTATATTGAATTACCCCGAGGTTTTCTTCTCTGATTTTCACACTTTAGCTATGGATTTCCTTACGCATTACCAGTTACCGATCCATTATGATACAGGGACTGAGATTTTAACTTCCTTCAAACAAAGTAAAGGCACCCATATATCTGATCATATTCATTAGTGTCGAAGGAGACGACGTCTCATTAAACTGGAGCTCCCCGATCAGTTGCTGGCGGAATGGTTTACAAAATCTTTTGTGAACGAAATATGTAAGGAGATAGACATGGGTGGTGTCGTCATGGAAGAGCAGGCTATAAGTCGTGCTCAATATCTTGATCTCGTTTATTCATAAATGGGAACTCTTTATGATTTATTACCTGATTTACCTCGTCCTAATACTTCCAGCACTTCAACTACTCCAGTTGCCTCACATGCAGCTGACGGTGTGATTGGTACTGCCCAAGCCCAATCACACTCTGTTTCAAGCACGAACCCTAAGTCTACTTCTTCTAATGTTCAACATGCTCCATCTTTTGCCACTCCCACCAACAAAACTTCTGAGGTAAATGTTGTCCAATCTACCCCGACTGGTAAAAACAAATCTAAAATGGGGAGAGGCAAGAATAAGGAGAGCAAGAATAATAATCAAGCAGAGCAAACTAAAACTACCCCTGTTGATGACCGGGATAAGCGCAAACCCCGATACCCTTGCCTTATCTGTGGTGATGATCACTACATGAAGGATTGTCCACGACATGTCGAGGTTACTAAGTTCCTTCAAGGGATCTCCAAACCTTCTACCCCGACAGTTTTGTCCCAACCCTTCCCGTCTCAACAATAGGCTCAGTTGGTCATTCATGACCAACCATCTACTTCTATGACATCATATGTTTTTATGTGTACTAGTGATTCTAAGCAAAACAACGTTGCACTCACGACACGAGCCAAATATTATTCTCCATCTAAGGAGAAGGTTGACGATTTACCTCCTACTTTGGTACAATCCTCTCCAGCGACTCCACCTACCAACGATCCTCTTCATCTCGAACGACCGAGCCTGGACATAGTTCTGCGACCCCCCCTTAAGGGTGTCATTCAGAAATCAGATTTCAATCCTCATGCTCGTGCGGCCCAGAACTACAACATTGTTGAAGATCTGGCCCAGGCACCTTCAGCGATGTCAGCCCTTGAAGTCCTTCAGTCTTGTCCTGCGCAACGGAAGGCACTGTTAAAATCCATAGGTGGAATTGACCCAACAGATACGAATTTGATAGTCTTTGACTTGGATGATCATGTTCCACGGTTACCCCCGCAACTTGCATTCCAGATACAAGTTGTTATCTCTGACAAGAACATTTGTCGAACTGTTATCGATGAGGGTGCCTCAACGTGTGTAATGTCTTTTGTTTGTTGGAAAGCCATTGGCTCTCCTCCCTTGAATGAATCACAAAACACTCTTAAATCCTTTAATGGCTTGGGTTTTAAGCCTTACGGTGTTCTTCCTTCATTTCCTATCACACTAGAAGGTAAGACGGTCCAAGTTGAAGTGTAAGTCTTCGATGCTCCCCTTGATTATAATCTTCTGCTTGGTCGTAGCTGGATCGATTCCATGCGGGATGTTGTGTCAACACTTTTCCGTGTAGTGCATTTCCCTCATCAAGGAAAGGTTGTTATCGTTGACCAACTCGCCTTCTTCAATTCTGATACTCATACTGGCAACGTGTCGTTTATTTCTAAAACCCCACCGGGTTATGAGAACGTCAGTGTAGGCCTGTTAAAGGACTCCTCGTTAATGGGTACTTTTCCCATTCCACCGCTCGATGTCCCACGCCCATCAGTTACTTATATCAACATGATCTCCACTGTGCCTCACGAAATTCCTACATCACATGACCCTTGGGTTGTCCCTGACCCTGGAGATCATCTTCGTTTCGGCGACGTAATGCCGTTGAGTCCGGTTGAATCTGCATACCAGGCAATTCAATCGGCAACACCTTCTACCTCTTCTCTTGATGAGTTGTCTCCTGATCCTTTTTATGTTATTTTTCCCAATGAAGAGATGATCATGTCCGTCATGGAGTACACCCCTTGGGATGATGGGCATCATCGTTCCATTCTTTTTCTAGAGCAACACACTCTTGAGAACAACCAACGGATTTCAACTCCGTCAACCGTTGTTGTCATCTCGACGGTTCCCGTGACTACACAAGATGTGTTTGCTAAAGGGAACTTAAGTAATATCTCACCCATGCTTCCCATTGACATATCCATTAAAACTGGGATTATCGAAAATGTTCATATTGGAGCTTCGTGTTCTTCCGACGAAATCGTCACCTATACCTCCCTGTTTAAAGAATTTCGTGATATTTTCGCCTGGAGTTATGAAGAGATGCCAGGTATTGACCCTGCAATTGTTGTACATGAGATTAAGACATACCCCGGAGCTAAACCTGTCCAGAAATTCCTTTGTCCAGTCCACCCACGTAAAGCGGTGGCTATCAAGCTCGAAGTTGAAAAACTTCTAAAAGCCGGTTTTATTTATCCGGTGGATCTTACGGAATGGGTTTCTAATCCTATTCTGATTGATAAGAAAGGCGATAGTATTCATGTTTGTGTTGATTATATGGATATTAATAAAGCTTGTCCCAAGGACAATTTTCCTACCCCTTTCATCGATCAGATTGTCGATGACTGCGCCGGAAGTGAAATCTTTTCCCTCATGGATGGTTTCTCCGGTTATAATCAAATTAACATTGCACCTGAGGACCAACATAAGACTACCTTTATTTGTCCTTGGGGTACTTTTGCCTATAGGAAACTCCCTTTCGGACTTAAGAATGCGGGCACTACTTTTCAACGCGCTATGTCTTACGCTTTTCATGATATAAAGCATATCGTTCAACCCTATTTGGACGATTTACCAGCCCATTCTTTGTGCAGAGTTGATCACCCTACCCACCTCTGGGATATTTTCAATCATTGTCGATTCTACCGGATATGTTTAAATGCTCATAAATGTGTTTTCTGTGTAGAATCCGGTCGTCTTTTAGGTTTTATCATTTCGCATCAAGGGATCTGGGTGGATCCTATTAAGGTTGAGGCGATCCTTAATCTCCCTCCTCCTTATACACTGCACCAGTTGCAAAGTTTGTAGGGGAAAGCAAACTTTCTTCGTTGTTTTATCCCTAATTATGCTGAGATAACTCGTGGTTTTACGTGGCTACTAAAGAAAGATTCAGAGTTCGTTTGGGATACAGTTGCAAACAATGCTTTTGAATCTTTGAAGTTGTCCCTAATGCGAGCTCCACTTATATTTCCTCTCGATTATAGTCATGATTATTTCCTTTATCTTGCTGCCTCGGAGTACACTATTGGCATGGTTCTTGTCCAAGAGGATGATGCGCACGACGAACATGTTGTTTACTACTTGAGTCGAAGTCTCACACCCACTGAAATCAAGTATCAACATGTCAAAAAATTGGCCTTAGCTGCCGTTCAAGCTGTCCAACACTTTCGGCACTATATCCTCTCGCGTAAGACTATCGTGATTTCCCATTGCAACCCTATGCAACATATTTTGACACGTCAATTGCTAGGGGGAAAATACTCCAAATGGATTGTCATACTCTAGGAGTTTGACTTGGAATTTGATCGCGCCAAGTCCAAGAAATCATTAGTTTTTGCTGAGTTGATATGTGATTTTCCTCATTCTGCAACAGAAAATGTAGCAGTAGATTCATTACCCGATGAATCTCTTTTCCTTATTAGCACTGACGATCTTTGGTATGGGGATATCATTATATATCTCCAAACCTAGACTTTCCAGTCTTCTTTGTCTAGTACTGAACGACGTCGCATACGTTATCAAGCTTGTCAATACATTATCCTCGGAGATACTCTTTATCGTCGGGGAATTGACTCTATTTTTCGACGTTGTTTAACATTCGACGAAGCCGAGAAATCTCTGAATGACTGCCATTCCGGAGCATGTGGTGGTCATATGTCTAGGTACACTACTTCCCAGAACATCTTACGCGCAAGATATTTTTGGCCTTCTTTGTTTAATGACTGCATTACTGCTGTTCAGAAATGCCATGCCTGCCAGACCTACGATCAGAAAATTCAGTCACATCCTGCTCCTCTTCATCTTGTGGTCTCCTTTTGCGAAATGGGGCATTGATTTCATGACATGTCACCCTCACTCGGCCAGGGGGCATGGTTACATCATTGTAGCTGTTGATTACTTTACAAAATGGGCCAAGGCGATGCCAACATTCGATAACACTGGAAAGACTGCAGCCTTATTTATTTTTAACCACGTCATAGCTCGTTTTGGTGTTCCCTAAGCTATCGTCACTGATCACGGTAGTCACTTTAGGAATTTTATGATGTCTGAACTTACGAAAAAGTTGGGTCTTCGTCATGATAACTCAATGCCCTATTATCCACAAGCTAATGGTCAATTTGAAGCAATCAACAAAGTTCTCATAACTATGCTTCAACGGATGATAGGAATTCATAAAACAAGTTGGCACACAATGTTGTTTTCGACATTGTGGGCGTACCAGACATCTGTTAAGTAACTCGACGTGATGCCACCCTAGTAATAGAAGCCCAGAAAAAACGTGTCAAGGCACAATATGACAAGCATGTCAAGCCTCATGTTTTCTCCAAAGGTGATCTTGTTCTTCTCTATGAACAGGATCGAGATGTGTTAGGAGCTGGGAAATTCGAACCCATGTGGCGAGGTCCTTATGTTGTTCGCCGAGTTTTGGAAAAAGGAGCATATGAGTTGGTAGATTACGATGGTATCCCTTTGAGTGAACCTAGGAATGGGTTGTACTTGAAGAAGTACTATGCATAAATCATCTATGCACAAGTACTTGTATTTTAATGTATCATACTTTGTGTGTGCTACTATAGTTTTCTTTGGTCGTTATTTGGTCTTTGCCCTTATGTGACGTTGTGTTTGATTTCCATATGTCGGAGTCTTCACTACCCTATATTGGCTTCGCTGATGGTGCTAGACATAGTACTCAGAACCTAGCTTCCGCTGCGTGGGCAATCTATGCCCCAACAAACGAACTTGTATCTTTACAAGGTGTATGCCTTGGTCATGCGACCAACAACATTGCAGAGTATAGCACCGTTATTGAATTATTGGTTGATTCTATCTCACTTGGAATTCGTCATTTGGTTGTGCGACTTGATTCGCAGCTTGTAGTACTACAGTTAAGTAATATCTACTCTATTCGAAGTCCTACTTTATTACGGGTGTATTTGTGAATTCGCCTCTTGGAACGTTATTTTGATCACATTGAATATCAATATATTCCTAGATGTCTAAATACATTAACAGATGCATTGGCTAATTATGTATTGGACAGACATTTGAATCATTTATAAGTCATACACAGCAAAATTCACACAATATAAAGTAAACCGGTAGGAGTCGTCTGTATATATATAACGATCAAAAGAGTTTTTACAAAAGTTTATCCGAAGACCAAAATGTCAAAAATTGAATCTTATAGCTTCTATAAAGTGACGTCATGGATGACGATCACGGTAACACATGACTGCCCTAGCAACCCTATGGAGCAGTCGACTCATAGCTGCTGATACCCCTACAGTGTGACGCTGATCACGTCGTGGAACCTCTTGCAGAGTCATATCTGGAATGTCTGCTGTCAGACCCTCTAAATTTTGTTCCACCACCTGATAATCTTCGACATACTGTGGTGCTACTGCTACCTCTCCTCACCTCTAGATAGGAGAAGTGCCAGGAGGTCTATACGGTCCAACATCTATTTTATCAACAAACGTTTTGTATTAGTCTTTGGATGAACATATAAAACAAAAACATTTGAATATAATAAAAATCTACAAAAACATTTGAAAAGAGAAAAATGTTTGTACTTCTTACCAAGGTCACCCCACTGACTATCCTCTGGTAGTGCTAAATCTGAATCTCCTCAGAAATCCAACCCGACATAGGCGTAGTCATCGACCATCAACATCTGGGTTTGAAGCTAGTCAAAGAAAATATCGTCATACTTGACGATCGGTCCTGCTACGTGTCGGGCCATGAGCCGACACCATCTCAACATCCCTGGATCCCTAGGACCCGATATGTTCCACTCAACCTGTAGTCTAAATACGGGGACCCTCTCAAGGAAGAAGGACACCAGCAAAGATCCATAGCCGAATTTCTTCAGGTCACCTCGCCTACATTTGGTTAATTTGTTTTTGATACTGCGAAGCACAACATCTTCCTAGTTGAATACGCGAGGCTCAGTACACTTGATGGCGTACTGGAAGTAGCTCTGTAATGCCATATGAGGAGCAGAACTCTTAGCCATCTGAGCTATAGTGAAAAGGATCGTATGAAGGGTTAAGTCTTGTACCCCCTAGATAGCCACCTTTCCTTTTTTCCTTTCAGTCTCGGGTACACAGTATTGATTACAGTACTCACTTATCTTTAGTCTACCATCTCTACTACTGGTCAGGCTGGCATAGTATTCCCGTTGGGACAATCTAGTCAAAAAGTAAATGTCCTCAATGTCTAAAGACAATGTGTGAGCTCCCACCTGAAAAACCTATTGATCTGGGTCCAACATACGAACCAGGTACTCTAGTAGTCTGACCTAGGCCCTCATGCCCGGGATGCGAAAGTATTTCAAGAGCCCACAATGTCTTAATGCAGCTATGGTAGGAGGATGATTCTTGTCCATTGCATTATCCTCTTCATGTTCTCTTTCACGCCACTCAAGCACCATATTTATGGCTAATTATCTGCATAAGGAACATAAAAGGAGGATTAATAACTTTTTCATGCTTAAGATCTTTTTCATTTGGCTAAAAATTTTAAAAAAAATTGGGCCTTACGGTTCTTGCAGGTGCCCCATTTGCATAGTGTGAGAACCTCGCAAGTGGCTTAAGGCTCACCTCCGAGAATGACAGCGTGCATATAGGTCCTAGAAAAACGTCTTAAAAATGGAAATTTAACCAATGAAATGACAAAATGAAACCATGAAAATGTTAAGGATGAAGAGCCTACCTTAATGTCACAGATGGCTCGCAAAATGATCTCTCGTAGCTCTCACAATCAAATGCCAAACTCGGAGGGTAAAAGAGGGGTTTTTTGGAGCTCAATAGTGGAAATGTGAAATGGTGTGGTAAAAAATAGTTTTTACTCATTTTATTTACTTTTACTATACCATTTTGGGTTTTTATGTTTATTTATCGACTAAACCCTAATCCCTAATGTCATGTTGAGTGTATTTCTTGAAAGCATGATGAATTTGATGATTCAATACAGGGTTATGGATGTGTTTTTCTTTGTTATCGCATGTTTTTTATTGTTTTTTATGGTTTTTACATAAAACCTCGAGCGTCATTTTTGTCCGTTCTTATGCTCGTAAATACATGAGAATGTGATCGAGCATCGTTTTATCACTTTTTCGGGCTCAACAAGGTTATACAAAAAAGGAAACCCCCTGGAGTCTTCTTTAAGCTCTTTTCAGACTCTTGAAATATGAAAAGATCGTCGAGCGACCTTGCTATTTTTCATGCTCGCTAAAGTATTTGAAGTACGCATCTGGTGAGAGATAATTTATCTATTTTTCGGTCTTATCCAGACTATCTTACGAAAAAGGAACTGAGAGAGTTCTCTTTTAAGTGTTTTTCCAAACTCTATAATCTTGAAAAACCTTTGAATTTTCTATCTTTGGACTCGTTAAACAAACACTGACAGACCCGTGATGGGACCAAACCACTCCTTCTTAGGGTTCGTTAAACATACTCTGAGGGACTCGTCCGAAGGATGAGCTTACATCAACAAGCATATGTTATCCTCCTCAAGCTTGCGTAAAAATAAAGAGGTACTCACCAGAAATGGTGGGGGAAAATTTGGGAAAGGGATATATTTTCATCTTCGTATTGATTGGCAGTAAATGTCGCTCTTGAACATGACACCCCCTATTCATTATTTGAAGCCGGTTTGGGAAATCCATTTGTATCTCATTCGATTTCTTAAAAGGTCATTTCCCTGTGTTGTCTTTGAGTCAATGTTGCCAAATCATTGGTCGTGTCATTCATATCTTTAAGAGAAGTCCATTTTAAACCTATATTGAGTCGGCCATCTGTAGTTATCCATTCTCTCTGTTTCGGCCTTCCCTATGTCCAATCCATTTCACGTCATGCTCTATTTCACCTTCAAACTATGTTACTCATTTCGTGTCATTGATGGGGGATACATCAAGGCCCTCCTGTGATGAGTTTTGTTCCTTCAAATTCAACTCATTATCTAGAAACAATACTTAGAAATCATTTAGTACCTTGGATCTTGCATGCCTCAATGGCAGGTTTCCTCGCTTTCGACAATGGGTTTACATCATTGACCCCTGATCGAAAGATTCCATCAAATGTTCGACTTCAACTCATTTATTCACACTCTATGGATTGTACTATGGTACCTTTGGAGTCATTGACATCAATGGTGATTTCCCTCGCACTTGTTAATGGTTTCATCAATGACCGGTAATCAAGTGGTTTCTACCATGTTCGACTTCAACACATGTAATCACATGGTTAGATTTGTACTTTGGACGACGAGTTTGAAGACCCTGGATATCATCTTTATGATCCAGGTTGCGATGGAGTATGTATAATTTGCGACACATAGATCCACTGTGTATGTCTCGTGGCTATGTCGTCTTGATTTGAAATTTCTCGCATAGATCCATAGTGTATTCCGGTGGCTATGCTATATTTTGACGGCATGGATCGACAGTGTATGATTGGTGGACATGACCCATGTCTATAATTTCATTAGTTTGTGATATGAGTATGAGAATGCCTACCTTAGAATGGATATATATGATATCCTGCAGATGCTTGGTTGTTTGCAGGTTTCCGATTAGATGTGCTCTTGGTTCTCGACACACACATGCAGCTTACAAAGTCTATCAGCTGTCACTGGTTCCAACCTCATAATTTGGGGGGCATTCTGTTACCCATGATTTTGGTCATCATGATGATGTATTGATGATGGTGTAATTAGGCTCTTCATTAGAACTTTCTCTTGAGAAAAGTTACCTTCATCTCTTTCCAAAAGTCACAATTTTGAGGACTGTTCGCAGGTTGCTATTATATTTGGCTGCGAGAATGCATGATTCTCACAGGCTGCCTTAAGCCAGGATGTGAGAAGTTCACACTGTGTTGAACTGCTAGGGTGCGAACTCTTTCTAAAGAAGGGAAAAAGATGAATTCTCGATGCTTCTAGAAGGGAATCTTCTAGAAGGATGAGATGGAATTCGAATGGTTATCCTAGTACTGGATTCCCTAATATTTTGGGATCATTCTTATCCAAGTAACCAATTCATTCTCTCCTATATATTGAGGGGATTCTCATGGAAAAGGTTAGAAGAAAACAAGGTTAAGCTAGATTTATTAGAGAATTGGTGAAAGATTGTGTGAAGGATTGAAGCTACAACAGGTTAGGAAACTCTAACAAGCATATCATAAGGGTTTTGATATTCTTCATGCAAGTGAGCAAGTGTGTGTGTCAGAGCCAAGGGCCATCGAATGGAAGTTTGTGACATCAAGGATCAGGTTGTAATCTTTACTTTCCATTAATATGATACAGTAATATGTCCCTTTCCCATAAATATTTTTCCACTTTATTGTATAATTCCTTGATCATATACATAGATTGACTGTTGAATATATTGAGCTGTCTTCACTCCGATTAGTTTGAGTTGTCTTGGTCTTGACTGCACAAGAGCATTGGAACGAAGCTGGAGCAACAAATACCATAAGAAGCGATAATAAGGTATGTCATTTTTTCTTGCCTCCTATTTAATTCAATGGTCGAAATCTAGGGAAAGAGTCATGTTCTGTCTTGCTTTGTTCTAGATCTAGGTGGATCTAGGGAGATCAGTTTGTGTCCGCACTTATGGATTTATCCAATAACACCTACACAGTTACAGAACATACATAGGTTAGTTATATAATCAAATCAAAGTTTAGTGTCAAGTATCAAAGCTCACGAAGATACAGTTGCCACAACATATCGATTTAATTATCAAAACAGTGGATCTAGTGAAGAAACGCTGCAACCTAGTTTGTCATATCTCAGAAGCTGCAAGAAGAATAGTGAAGATTCTCTACGTTTTCATGGGCACCATATCTCTGCATTTTGAGCAAATAACCAGTCATTACAGTGATCTCATGCCAGCAAAATCGTGATAAACGCCTGGAGAAATTTGTGGGTATCATATCCCTATAATTCAAGCAATAACCATCCATCCAAAGCACAAGCACCAAGCTCTATACTTTATTCACCTCATTGTAATAGGTATCAATGGAAAGGGAAAATGGAGTGAAGAGGTGACACGGAATGTAACTGCAGAAGAGATTAGTGGTTGTGCTTTTTCGTGTGTGATTTTAAGGCCTGGCCTGTGTTGGGGTGTATAAAAAAAAGTTGGAGTAAGAGTAAAAGAAACCATTGTTGAAGAAGCCCATCTCGCTGGAAACCAATAAACATATAAAGCAAGACCTAGAGGAAGGGATAAATATCTTCAACAAGAATTCAATGAGTTCCTTGAGGCATTTTGTGATTTTTGTGTTTTTAGTCATAGCATTTTTTTTTTGGCACTTCTCTAGCAGAGGATCCCTATAGAGTCTTTACATGGAACGTTACATGGGACACAATATGGCCTCTTGGTATCCCTCAACAGGGGATTTTAATAAATGGGCAGTTTCCCAGACCGCAAATCGACAGTGTCACCAATTAGAACATTATTTTGAATGTATTTAACAACCTGGATCAAGCTTTGTTATTTTCTTGGAATGGCATCCAACAACAAAAAAAATTGTGGCAAGATGGAGTATCGGGAACAAACTGCCCTATACCATGAGGAAAGAACTTTACGTTCAAATTCCAGGTGAAGGACCAGATAGGAAGCTACTACTACTTTCCATCATTGTATCCGCAGAAAGCCACAGGGGGCTTTGGAGGACTAAGAGTAGATAGAAGGGCCCTAGTCCCTGTTCCATTTCCTTCTCCTGATGGTGATATCACTCTGGTTATAGGTGACTGGTACAATACCAACGTAAAAATCCTTAGAAGAACGCTTGACGTGGGTAGATCTCTTGGTAATCCTGATGTTGTTCTCATTAATGGCCGTGGGATACCAAACGAAGCATCAATTACAGTGGATCAAGGAAAAACATACTGACTCCGATTTTCAAATGTGGGATTGTCAATGTCTTTTGAGATAGGATGGCTTGAGTCCAGATGCCTGATTTTGCAGGAAGAAGATGTGCGCGCAGGGAATTTGATGAAGTATAGATGCATTCTGATAGTTTGACATATGGTGTTCTTCCTTTTTGGATATTCAGTTACAAGTCCGCATACAAACACCGAGTCAAGATGCCCGATTTTGCAGGCAGAAGATGTGCACACGACAGATTTGATGAAGTACAACTGCGTTCTATATAGTTTGACAGTGAGGGTCAAGAACAAAGTTGGAAAGTGGATCAAAGGGAGAAAGATGGATCATCGAGGAAAAATACAAGTGGGAATTATGTAAGCCAATCACTTGCAGCTTCTTCACAGGTGGCTACAACAACATCACAACAAACCCCAGGGATGCAGAATCAAATGGCTATGATGCGGAAGCAGTTAGTTGCAATTCGTACAACCATTTCAAGTGCAGTGCAAGTCTGTGGGGTGACTTCTATGGTGTCTGGAGAGGGTCCACCTCGACAGTCCTCCTATAATCGAAAGCCTGTTGTTGGCCATAATGGCTTAATTGGGTAGAAACATGTTTTCAAGCCTATCTCATCTGAAACTAAACCTCGTGGCATTGACTTGGAGAACTTGAGAAATAAAATTGCAACAAGAGAGAATGAATTGAAGATCTAGAGGCATATTTGATCAAGAAAGGGTCAGGATACAAGATCAGTTCCAAGTGGAACATTAAATACAATAGGCATTGCAGAGTCAATAACTATGAGTAGTGGGGAGAAAATTTCTGTCAGTCCAACATTTTCTAAGTTAACAAAACGTGCATCTATTAAAGAAATTAATGAAGAAAAACATAAAGTCCCAAAGGTTATATTGCAAGAACTTCCTGATCCCAGTTTGAAGGTTAGTAAAAGTAGTCTACAACAACAAAGGAGACATATGTCAAATGTTGATATGGATCATAGTTGTACAAAGGATGACCTTAGCATTGGGGTTCCTACAAGAGATTCGAATGCAGCATGTTCCAAGAGATCGGTTGCAGAAGGTAAACTTTCAGGGAAGAAACACAGGTGCCCTGTGGAACTCAGCATGAGTGTGCCGACATAAGTATTAATACCATACAATCCTTCAGAGCATGTAATTTCTCAGGATTTCCATCATACAAACAACTATTATTCCTTAAAAGGATAAGGAAGCAAGAAACGTAAGTTGGAGGATGCAAGTCCAGCAGAGGGTAAGTCTTTTTTGGAGATGCATCTTAGGTGTGTCAAAAGCATAGTTCAGTTGAAGGTTTTGAAAAAAAAGGGCTAATATTATAAATTTGTGGGCCACGTCAGGATTTCTAGTTCAGGAAAGTGAAGATTTTTTCTTGGCAAAAGCACACATGGAATCTCAAGAGATTGAGAGACGGGCTTTCAATAAAAGAGTCAAGGTTGCACATATTGAAGATTGTCATCAAAATTCTAAGTCAGATTTTGAGCAAACACATGTGAACTACTTGAAGGATGCTAAAGTATGCATGGACAGAACTGGTGGTTATCCATCCACTCAATACGTTAGCTTCAATATCGCTCATAGCATGCAGTTAAATCCCGCAGAACCTGTTTGCCAAAAGAAAACTATTTTGGAAACCTCTACTAATTTTCCTTGCAAAGGGCCAAAACAAGCACTATAGAGTGGAGCTGATAGCATTGTCCCATCAAGGGATGTTGTCGAATGGCAGGATAGAATAGGTCCTTTAAGAAACAGCAAAACAGGACTGACATACAGTCATATTAAAGATGGTCTATTATGGGATGCGGGTATCTCTGTTCAAGATTTAATGAAACATGAGGAGATAATTGACAAAGACAAGGTTTTGAGCCATGGGTTTATAGGAGGAAGAATATCTCTAATATCTATATTCATCATGGCTAGGCAGCCAATATCCAGATTTGTGGCAATATATATTGGGTTTTGGTACATTTTATTTCAGAGGAAATAGGTGGCTGTCTCAGTCTTCTAATTCAATATGGATCAATTATCTTCTGAAAATCTTCTTCCAGAGTCCTTTCAGGGCAATGAAATGACTGAACAACTTGCATTGATATGGAGATAGAAACATAGATGGACATTGGTTCACAAGGTGCAATGATGCTCTTCGAAGAAACCGAGCAGGGTGAAGTGTTTGATTCAACACACCAGGTCATCTCAAGACAAATGCTTTGTATCTAAAGCTGCTGGAAAAAAAAAAGTCAAAGACCTCAAGCTGCCTATAATACTCTCATTTCAAGCTTGAAGTTATCCTGGAATTTTCAAAACCATGATGCCACGTCAAGGTGCAAACAACATTTTCAAGGGAGTTTCAAGCAGACATGCTACAGATAAAGAATATTGGGAAAGACAACAACAAACTTTGGAAAATAGCCAGATGATAAATTGTAAAGGATGAATGACTCCATGCTCAATACTAAAGGCACAGGGTCTTCCAGGTTCTTGGAGACCTTGCAGGGAGGTCTCCATCCCAGTTGGAGCTAGATGTTAGAGATAAAAAAATGCACTAGCATTTTTGAAAGAATGATGCCTAATCTTGTAGGGAACATATGACTAGCTTCCTGAGCTCCAAATGAAGATTTGAAAGCATGATTGGAAAGCTTAGGATTTGTATATGTCGATCGACTATTAAAGCATGTAAAATGGACTCTCCATCACTGAGAAATTTGATTTTAAAAAACTCTACGCTTTCACCAGCTAACTCGTCTTGAATTTTGCTAGTTAGCTGGTGAAAGCTCCGCCTTTCACCAGCTAAGGAGCGGATTTTCGGGTAAATTCGCTGGTGAAAGCCTGTCATGGCCAGAATAACTGAAATTTTTCCCAGATCGGGATTTTTTGAGTTTGAATGGTTTGAAACCACTTCAAACGGACATGTGTTGAATTATCAAGTCTAATTCAAAGGCTAGTTTTGAGGGATAAAGTCAAAAAGAGGTTTTTCAACTACATTTGGCATCTTTTTCAAAGGCATAATATCAGGGTTTTTTCACACTTCACCAAATTTGAATTTTATCTTTGGAGGACCAAATCAAACAACCTTGGGAGGATCAAACTGCACTTCATCAGCAATCTACTACTCTTAGATATGGATTGACCTCATCTTGAGGATCTCTTCCTAGTTTTTTGTAAATATAGTTTACTTTCTGTTTTTAGAATATCAGATCCATTGTTTTAGGATCTGAGAGCTATGATGTAAAGCTATAAAGATACAGACTTAAGACAGACATAGGGTTCAATCTGGGAATATTTTTTGTGCTACTGTATAGACTCTTATGGCATAATAAAATTACAGTCTCCTTTCGCTTTCAATATCATAAATATTCATGTTTCCTTTTCTGTACTTTATTTCAGTTTATCTTAGCTTATGAAGACTGTCATCTCTTTATTGAGCTCATAGACTTGAAGTGGAGGATTTATTTCTATCTTGCATTAATCCCTACACCAGTTGTATTTGGCAATCAAGATTAGTGTTCTTCATCCTCTCCTTTCAAAATACTTGATCTGATTATTTTTTTCTGAAAGCATTGTTTCTTTTGGATGTATTATGAGTTGTCTATTACAATAATCATTGAGGATCTCATTGTTCCAAGTATACCTACACATTATTTTCTTAAGTTACCAAGAATACTTAGCTTACAACCCTAAGGAGTTTCTTGGAGTGATAACAAATTGGCGTCGTTGTCGGGGAGAGGAGATCGAAGCTCAGCTTCCCTGGGAGATGACATAGATCTGATATTTGATGATAGACAAAGGTTGGACACTACATTGGTTGTAATCATCTATCTGGCGACTCCATGAAGGACGAATTCGGTGGCGACTCCACTGTTCTGAAATTCATTGGTGACCCCACTGGTATGAAATGAACAAGATCTTATCTAAGAGGTATGCGTTCTATGATTTTTCAAAGATTGTTGGTTTCCCCAATCCAGTGCCTAGTAGAGATGAATGGGAAAATAGCCTTCCCAGATTTCAAGGAGAAGAATGGGAAGTTCCAGCTGAACATTTGCTGGACTTTCATGATTACATGCATCGGTTGCAAGTTGTGCACGAGGATGTTCAGATCTGGCTCTTCTATTTCTCATTAGAGGGAATTTCTCGTGATTGGTACCGGGCTCTGCCTTATGATAGTATAAACTCTTTAGAAGATTTTCATGCTGCTTTTCATGTGTTTTGTAAATACCATTTTCCAAATGATCTTCTCTATCCTGAATGCTGTCATGAATTTCATTTATTGACTAAAGACTCGGATGTTAATGAAGAGTATGTTGTTACCGGGAATACTCTTCGTTATCAAGAGATTGATAATTCACATTATGACAACCATTGTGATGCTTCAAACATTGTATTAAATGCATCTTTTAAAGATGATTGTGATGATGATTCGATTATCCATTTTGAAAATTTGAAAAATGATGAGCAAAGTGACATATCAGCAGGAGATAATTTCAGATCTACAACAAATACTAAGGGAAGCCTTGAGTTTCTAGATTTGCAGACAAAAGTGGTTTGCAGCAGATACGAAGAGGAAGGTGAAGAAGAGAAGAAAGAATTAGATCAGTAGTACATCATGCATGTTTCTTTGATACATTTCACCAAATTCGAATTTTATCTTTGGAGGACCAAATAAAACAACCTTGGGAGGCTAAAACTACACTTCATCAACAATCTACTACTCTTAGATATGGATTGACCTCATCTTGAGGATCTCTTCCTAGTTTTTTGTAAATATAGTTTACTTTCTATTTTTAGAATATCAGATCCATTGTTTTAGGATCTGAGAGCTGTGATGTAAATCTATAAAGCTACAGACTTAAGACAGACACAGGGTTCAAACTGGGAATATTTTTTTTGCTACTGTATAGACTCTTATGGCATAATAAAATTACAGTCTCGTTTCGCTCTCAATATCAGAAATATTCATGTTTCCTTTTCTGTAGTTTATTTTAGTTTATCTTAGCTTATGAAGACTCTCATCTCTTTATTGAGATCATAGACTTGAAGTGAAGGATTTCTTTCTATCTTGCATTAATCCCTACACCAGTTGTATTTGACAATCAAGATTAGTGTTCTTCATCCTCTCCTTTCAAAATACTTGATCTGATTATTGTTTTCTTAAAGCACTGTTTCCTTTGGATGTATTATGAGTTGTCTATTACATTAATCATTGAGGATCCCATTGTTCCAAGTATACCTACACATTATTTTCTTAAGTTACCAAGCATCCTTAGCTTACAACCCTAAGGAGTTTCTTGGAGTGATAACAGTCTCCACTCATGAATATGGTCAGAGATATGCACAGAGTTAGTTTGACGAAGGGAGGTCAAGAGTTCAGTACCCATCTCGTAGCAAATAGGTAGTTGAAAGTGCGTGAGGAAAGACATGGAAAGGGGGTTGAAATCATGAAAATAAGCACGTGGTAGTTCAATATACCATTTTGTCACTGATCCCGTAAGTGTTTGCTAGAAAAGACAAAAACGTATAGAATCATCCATGAGGGAGTTTGATGAACACCACAAATGGAAAGTCATCACATGGTTATTTGGATCTTCGCCAGATTTTCCATCAAATTTCAGAATATTAGAAGGAAGTTTAGCTGGAATAATTGGCCAAACCGGTGAATGAAAAATAGGATCATTAGTTAACCGAGACAAGTCTGGGAGATCTAGAGTCGCAAGGAAAGGTAGTTGTCGGTTAATTTGCGGATGATATTGGTGTGGCATAGGAACACCAGTAGGAACATAAAATGGGTTAGGTGGATAGTTGTAACCAATAGGTCCTCCTACATATGGTTTTTGTTGGCCAGGATAAGCAGGATTTGATGATGGCTGAGAAACATTTGCATAACCTGGTGGGTTATGAGAATTATAAGCCGGGTGATTTTCTTTCCCATAAGGAGGATAAACATTTTTCCCTTGAGGATGGTAAGGAGTAGATCCCAAAGGAATATACACATTAGACCCATGAAGAGGATAAGGTTGTTGTCCCTGAGGAGTCCATGTGGTGTTTGGGATGCCTCTCGGATACGGTTGTCCATAAGATATTTTAGAAGGAACAAGATTTGATACTCGTCCTTGTGGGTTATGATATGAGTGCCCTCCAATGTGGGGTTGGGTAAAAGTGCCTCCTGAATATACTCCCCAGAATTATGAAGGGTTTCCAGCAAATGAAGGTTTCCCCCCTGCCAATGGTGGATTAATGACTGGGGTATGACTGTCAAAGGGAGGTTTCCCTCCAGGAGGAACATGAAAAGGGGGTTGTCCCCCAGGAGGGGTAGGCCCACCATAGAATGGTGCTCCTCCAGGAAGGATAGGTCTACTAGATGGTGGTTTCCCTCCAGTCATTTGTATTTGGCTGGAAAGGGTCTTCATTCTCTGGTGCAAAGATGTCCCAGCAAGATCATGCGGAACATGTGGAGCTGTAGAGTGAAATTTTGTAAAAGTGGGGGTAGGGATCAAAGTGCCTTGGGAATGAGTAGAGGTGATGAGTTTAGAATTAGGATAGACTTGTGCTTATGCAATAGTAGGGTTAATGATCTGATCGATGGGGTGATTCATAGTTTGACTGGATGGTCCTGTTTCACCAGGAGGGTCATGAGGATGAAAGGATTTGAAATGCTCATAGAGATAGCATCCTGATGAAGTAATCCATATATAAGGAGTAGGTGTGGGATTTGTATCTACTGCAATGGTAGGATGAACAAGAGTCCTATACTCATCACCAAAGGTTGGTTATGTGGATCCCATATATGTTTCCGTAAAATATCTCTCCGGCAACCGTGGGACCTCTTCGTCTATGACGTTCCCAAGGGAGCATAAACGAAGAAAAAGTGTCTCGAGAGGGGTTATAGACATAGATTTAGTGCGACGAGTGGGATTCTCAATAGTAACCAAAGCGCCTTCTTGATTTTCTAATGGAGGAGTAACAACACTCCCAACGTCAGATTGATTTTCTTCCTCTCCACGGTAGTTGTTTTATGGAGGGTTAAGAGGTAAGGGTTGGTCGCCTTCCGGAGGCATCCCTTGATTCCCACATGATCGTCGAAGACCTTTATAATCTATAGGCTCAATTTTGGAGAATAACAGTACACGCTGAAAATCTAGGGCCAACTGACAAAAAGAAACAACATACACTAATAAAATCTGGGAATCAAAACCAAGAAAACAAAACTTCTCTCGATGATCATACTAGTTGGTGATGAAATCCAACATCGTGTGACCAAGTCAAGAAGGGGCTAGGATATGGTGGAACAGTTACAAAGGCGACCTTCTTAATAGAATTTCACCTTGGTGCAAGCTTCCATGCAGTAATTGTGGATTTACCCTCCAAGGAGCCCAAGTGAGTTTGACCAATTTTTGTTCCAGGTACAGTGAGACTTCCCTTCACCATCACCTTGTGTAAGTACCTAAGGATTATGACAACTAAGGACACCAAATCGCAGTCATTCCCTGGGCGAGTACAATCGATAGTATGATCGAAATGTATGGGCAAGATAACAAGTCTGAAATCAACTCGAGAGGCTCCCACACATAATTGTGGGTATACCCTCAAGTGACCCCCAATATATGACTTGACCACTACAAACAGTTGAACCACGAAGGGATAATATCTATAATTCACCTGAATGTGACCTCATGTGTAACCCCTGTGTGAGAGGGGGATCCCAGAAAGCCTATACAACAATTGGATTTGACTCTACCTATCTCAGGATACTAATTTTTTTTTTGAAAACTTTGGAGAGTTGTACTCATAGCCTAATCCAAAGTGCTAATCCTAGTCTAATGTTGGTGGAAGATCCTAAAAAAATAAATGTTCTAGATAATTTTTAATTAGCGTTGATTTTATGGATGTTCTTTACTCAAAGGGTGCATGACAATGAAACTGAAGGTATGATGACTCAATTCCCAAAAAATATGCACAAGAAAATGATAAGAAGTCTTGTCTTTTGATGAATGGCTATTTAAGGGAAAGAGAGAAAGTTGTTTTCACTATCAAACACTAAGATGAAATGTCCTCATACAAGTGTTTCTCAATGAAATCTAATGCAAAGCTAAAAAAATTCAGAAATTCCTTCTAAAATCCAAACCAATCACTAAAATATGTCCTTTTTCTTATATGTGAATAATGATCAGATTTAAAACTTCTAAATGCCAATTAGACTTCAGGATTAAACAGTCATAAGAAAACCTCACACAAAACAAAAACACACTCTCGTCGTGAAATAGACAAGAAGGACAAAGATAACCAAATTGTAAACAAGAACCAAAAACTCAAGCAAAAGAGAAATGATGGAAATTTGACCTCAAAGATCAAATGAAAAGGTTTACAGACCTTTAGATTTCCTCACAAAAATTTTCACTTAGTCAGATAAAGGAGAAGAAAACAACAAGTTAACTCTAGGTCAACAATGACAAAGAGTTATTGCAAAGCAAGGACAAATGTCAAAAATCCAAGAAAGAGATGAATAATCCTTAGAAATTGAATAATTGGAGGCTAAACAAGGACACACTAAGATAGCACAAACCCTGAGCAGATGAATCAACAAAAAGACTGAGGAAAAACCAATTTCTAAGAATATTTTTGCAGAAAAAGGGGTAGCGCTCCCCCAAAAGGGGAAATAGAGCGCTCCAACACTCTGTGGAAGACTGTAAGGGAGTTCCAACGCCCTAGTGCTAAGTTTAGGGGAGCGTTGGCCTCTAAAAGCTCAGAATTTTGCCCAAAAATCGAAAAAATTCAAAGAAAATGCAAGAATTAATTCAGAGTGTAAGATGGATCCAAGAACCAAAAATCACATCTAAGGATCTAAGACAGATCATGGAGAAGTTCAAATGAGTGGGAAAAGGGATAAAACAAGATCTGGGAAAGGAAACAAAAATCAGAGCTCCTCCCCAGTGGAGTCGCCAATTTCTGTTGTAGGTGAATCCCCCTACGGACAAGTGGATTCCCTCTTGGTCTCTAGAATCCTAAGGCCAAGATAGAATGTGCTTAACATGGACACTGACTTCCTTTTATATCTTTTCAAGCTAATGAATGAAAGAGAAGGAGAAATATATGGACCTTATGAACAACGCTAGTCCTTGCAAAGTCCTAGCTGAGCTTCAATCTTCATCTCCCTGATAGGTACTGTAGGACAAACAAAGATACAATGGACTTCCTACTCTACTGATATTATCTCAATCATAGATCCATCTACTGCATACACACTCATATGGAACAAGCATAAGTTTGAAAGAAACAGGCCAAGCATTGATTATTAATAAGAACGAGTAAAAGTACTTACAATCCTTTGAATGAAGGTGCAACAGCTTCTTCCAGTACTCCTTGTCCAAACCCTTTGTTCAATCAATCTCCACTGATTGATTTGATGACATCTCACTCATGAGATCATAAGTTTCACATCTCCAATATTTTCCATGTATTGTCAATACCACTTATAGGATCATAAGTTTGGTATCAAGCTCTTGTCTCTCTTGTGCCTTTCATCATGAGAAGGCCTCCTTATATAACCTTGGAGGGGTCCAACCACTTGAGAGATATTTGGGATGAGTTGAGGATTCCTCTCCTTCAGTTGAGGATATCCCCTAAGATAATCCCTAACCATCTATTCGAATCCAACTACCTTTAGGAATTGAGGGATTCTTCCCCGATTTGCCTTAAAAAACCTAGAATTTGCTCAAAAAAGGGGTAGCGCTCCCCCAAAAGGGTGAACATGGCACTCAAACACTCCCCCAAAGAGGCTCATGGAGCGCCAACACTCCCTAACAGTGGGTAGGGGAGCGCTCCTCTCCAAAATTCATTTTTTGAGTGGGTTTTCCAATGGAAAAAGGCTTGTACTTCCTATCAACTGATTTCTCTTCTTCCAAACTAGCCTTTGAGGTGTCTTGAGTGTATTTGTGATGTCGTTAGGGGAACAACATAGGAAATATGGCAGTATGATGTTTGTGACACTTGCAACACTTATATTCAAGATGTGACACTTGTAGACAAGATGCGACACTTACAACACTTGTAATGACGACACTTGCGACACTATCAAAGTGAGTAATTTTGAGGTGTAACAGAGATGAGGTGTAAAGGTGTGACGGTGATGTGGCAAGGGTAGAGGACATGGAGGTAGAGGGGAGTGACATATCAGGGGTAAAAAATGATAACGGTGGAGGGGAAATGGAGTGGGAGTGGAAGAGATATGTCAGGAGATGAGAGGGGGGAATAAAAGTTAGCGGACAGGGACAGACATGTAGTCGGGCGAGTGGAGGATAGGTGTTGGTAGGAGTGCGGGTAGCATGGGAAGGCATTCTAGAAGCTAGCTCAGAGAAGGGGGGGGTAGGTGGTAAGTGGTAATGCATAGGGTTTGTCCAAGTTACTGAGGAGGTGACATGATAGTGGGGGACTCACGCCAAAAAACCACTAGCTTATACCCCCCACCCCCCCCACTCGTTAAAGGAAGAACGTTTGGGAGGGGGTCCGATATGCTATGTGGTCCATAGACCTAAGCATAATTTTCTTAACCACATATCTGAGCATGATCTTTAGCACATCACACTGAAACATCAAATCTCCAAAACCTTAGGATAAAAACCAAAAGTGGGCCGCCCTAAGACCCCCTTTCTTCATTTTTTCACCAAGGGGTTATTTCCTAAGGGGAAAACACCCTTCTATAAAAAAATATGTGCTAACAGACTCAGATTCTCATGGTTGATGAATATGCATATGCTGGGCTGGAATTCCATGGAGATCCGTACTTATCTCTTCTTGAGGGTTACCAATGGGGGAACATAGGTAAGAAGGGCATTTTTTTGATATGATGTTTTTGTGATTTTTAATGATATATATATATTTTTTATGTTGTTTATCCAATGACTAATCAAATTATCTTTGATGATGTAGATGTGGGACCTTACCACCCTCTAGGTTCATCTTCTATCTATAGGCGAGGGGAGAGTGATTTCATAGCGTGAGTAGCTACTATTGACTACGAGACCGTAGAGAGAAACCTGGAGGGGCTCACGATGAACATCCCTGATGCCTCTATTGATGATATCCCGAGGAATTATCAGTGCCACATAGTGGGTGTGTCTTCTTCCATCGGTCGATTGCTCTGTAGATTAGCATAGGTAGCTGCATGTTATAGTGAGAAACATCTTTGATGATCTATTGTATATGAAGCCATGTGCTTCACATTTTTGATATTTTGGTCTTCGGACAAAAAATTTGTTTGTAAAATTTTATCGTTATATATATATGAGGCTTCTACTGGATTACTTGTTGTATATACAAAGTGTGATTGGATTTTCTAAATGTCTCAAATGTATGTCTAACACATAATTATCCAATGCGTATGTTAATGTATTTAGACATCTAAGAATGTGTGTATATTCAATGTAATCAAAATGACGTTCCAAGAAGTGAATTTGTAAATATACCCTTAAAAACGTAGGACTTCGAATGGAGTAAACATTACACAAATGTAGGACCACTAACTACGAATCGATACGTACAATAATATGAAGGATTCCAAGTGAAACAACATTGTTCAATAATTCGATTACTGCACTATATTCTGTAATATTGTTAGTTGAAGACCAAGGAAAACACCATGTAGACTAATCACTTCATCCATAGGTGCATAGATTTCCCATGCAGTAGATGCTAAGTTCTGATTACTGTGACTAGTGCCATCAGTGAAGCCAATGTAGGGTAGAGAAGACACTGACATTTGGAAACCAAGAACAATGCAAGGTAAGCAGCTGAAGGTCAAAACCAAACAATGAAAAAGAACATAGGAGTATGATACACTAAAATACAAGCACTCATGCAAAAATGACTTAAGAACAATACTTCTTTAAGTAAATCACATTTATGGGTTCACTCAAAGGGATTCCATCATAATCAACCAGCTCATAAGATCCCTTCTCCAACACTCGTTTGACAATGTAAGGACCTCACCACATGGCCTTGAATTTACCGGTGCCTAGAAAATCACTATCTTGATCGTAAAGGAGAACTAGATCACCTTCCAAAAAAACATGTGGCTTGACATGTTTGTCATATTAAACTTTAACACGTTTCTTCTGAGTTTCAATAACTAAGTAGGCATCGCGATGGGATTCTTCTAGTTGCATCAAATACAAAAGACGCTCCTCTTCAACAGAGGTGTTAGGGAGAAGTTCAACAACTATTTTCAAAAACAGTATTTCACATTTAATCATCAAGATAGCTTTGATACCATAAACTAGATGGAAAGGTGTAAAACCTATGGCAGAATTCACAGATGTCTGATAGGCCCATAATGTTGAGAAAAACATTGTGTTCCAACTTGTCTTATGAATTCCTATCATCCTTAGAAGCATAGTAATGAGAACTTTGTTGATTGCTTCAACCTAGCCATTTGCCTATGGATAATAGGGGGTTGAGTTTTCATTGTGAGGACCCAACTTTTCAGTAAGTTCAGACATCATAAAATTCTGAAAATGACTATTGTGATCAGTAACGATGGCTCGAGGGACACCAAACTGAGTAATGATATGATTGAATATGAAAAATGTTGCAGTTTTCTCGGTGTTATCAAATGCAGGCATCACCTCGACCCATTTAGTGAAATAGTCCACAGCTACAATGATGTATCCATGCCCTCCATCCGAGTGAGGGTTACATGTCGTGAATTCAATACCCCATTTTTTGAATGGACCAACGAAAACTACAGGATGTAAGGGAGCAATATGAGATCTTATTTTGTTATTATAAGTTTGGAAAGCATGGCATTTATGGATGGTAGTAATGTAGTCCTTAAACAAATAAGGCCAAAAATAACCTACTCGTAAGAGATTTTGGGTAGTGGCATACCCAAACATATGACCGCCACATGCTCCAGAGTGACAGTCATTCAAAGATTTCTCAGCTTCATCATAAGTGAGACATCGTCTAAAAATGGATTCAATGACGTGACGGTAAAGGGTATCACCAAGAATGATGTATTGGCGGGCTTGATATCATATGCGAAGATGATCTGTACTGGAGATCGGGCCAAAAAGTTTGAGTCTATACATAGATAATAATATCTTCATACCATACGTCATCAGAACTGATCAGAATAAGGGATTTTTCATGCAAGGAATCCTTTGCCACATTTTCTATCTCAGTATAGGGAAGGTCACATATCAGTTTAGCAAAAACCAAGGATTTCTTTGACTTAGTGCGTTCAAACTCCAAGTCAAACTCCTGGAGAATAATTATCCATTTGGAGTACTTTCCCCCTAGAAATTGTCAAGTAAGGATGTGTTGCATGGGGTTGCAATCAGAAATAATGGTGGTTCTGTGTAACAAGATATAATGATGAAAACATTAGACAGCTTGAATAGTTGCCAAGGCCAATTTTTCCACATGTAGGTATTTGATTTCGGTAGTCATGAGAGTCCAACTCAAATAGTATATTACATGCCTGTCATGTGAATAATCCTATTGGACTAAGACCATAACAATGGTAGAGTCTGAAGCAACTAAGTAGAGTAAGTAATCTCAGATATAGTCAGGGGGAAACAACAATGGTGTATGGGTTAAGTCAAGTTTCAAAGCTTCAAAGGATTTTTTTGCAGTATTGTCCCATACAAAATTGTCACCTTTCTTTATTAGTAGAGTGAATCCTTTTGTCATTTCAATGTAATTGGGGATGAGATGACTCAATAAGTTTTCCTTCCCTTGCAAACTTTGGAGTTGGTGTAGTGTGGAAGGAGGAGATAGATTACAAATAGCCTCAACCTTCAAGGGGTCTACTCGAATCCCATGTTTCAACATGATAAAACCAATAAGTCGGTCAGAATCCACACAAAAAACACATTTGTGTGGGTTCGAACGTATACGATAATAATGATAGTGTATGAGAATGGCCCTTAAATGTGTCAGGTGATCTTGGCGATGCATGGAATGTGCTGGGAGATCTTCAATATAGGGTTGCATAATGTGTTGAATATCATGAAAAGTGAATTAAATAGCATGCTGAAAGGTCACACCAATGTTCTTGAGACCAAAGGGTAATTTATGGTAGACAAAGGTTCCCCAAGGGAAAATAAAATAAGTCTTGTGTTGATCTGCTGGTAAAATATTAATTTGATTATAGCCAGAGAAACCATCCATTAAAGAGAAGATTTCTCTCCTGGCACATTCATCGATGATTTGGTCGCCAAAAGGGGTAGGATCATTCTCCTTAGGAAAATCCTTATTTATGTCCCTATAATCTACACAAACATGGATCGTACCTTGTTTCTTATTTACTGTAAAATGATTGGATACCCAATCGGTCAGAGCCAAATGATAGATAAAGCCATCTTTAAGAAGTTTTTCAAATTCAAGATTGATAACAACAACTTTACATGGATGAACTGGGTGAAGTCTCTTCCCACCAGGTTTAGCATCCACGTATGTGTTAATCTCATGTACAATGATATCAGGATCAATACTTGGAATTTCTTCATAACTCTAGGCAAAAACATCACAAAATTCTTGGAAAAGGGATTTATACGTGTGGACCTCATCTGTAGAACAAGAGGCCCCGATATGAAAATTATCCATGAATTTGGGCTTAATATATATGTTGAGAGGTATAGTAGGTGAAATGTTACTTAGTTTCCCTTCGTACAACACATCGTGCGTTGACTCAGGAATTGAAGAAATAATGACAAATGTTGACAGAGTCGAAATCTGTTGGTAGCTCTCTATGGTATCATGTTATAGGAAGATAATGGAGCATTGATGTCCATCATCCCATGGGGTATCCTCCATATACATGATTGACATGATCATCTCATCAGTGGGAATGATCATGTGGAAGATATCAAGAGAGGAATCACAAAGAAAGGGAGGGGAGAGGGTTACCGATTGAATATCTTGATAAGTGGATTAGATCGGACTTAAAGGCATCTTGTCATTGTAATAAAGGTAATCACCAGGGCTAGGTACTACCCATGGGTCATATGACTCTAGGGTTTCACAAAAAATGGTTGATATCATGTTAATTGAGGCCACAAAAGGAGAGGGAATGTCAGGTGGTGGGATTGGAAATGTACCCATCAAAGTTGAATGTTTCAAAAGACCCACTCCAAAATTCTCGTAACTGGGAGGTGTCTTCAAGATAAAAGGAACGTTTCTAGTATGGGAATCAGAACTAAAGAAGGCTAGTTGGTCAACAGTAACAAAGTTTCCTTGGTGCGGGAATCGTAACACACAAAAATTGGTAGACGCAACTGAACGCATGGAATTAATCTAGCTATGACCAAGTAAAAGGTTATAATCAAGAGGTGCATCAAATACCTCAACCTCGACATTGATCGATTTACCTTCCAATGTAATAGACAATGGCGGAGGAACACTGCAAGGTTTAAACCATGTACCATTGAAGGCCTTAAGTGTATTGTGTGATTCGGTTAGGGTAGGAGAGCCAATAACTTTCCAATGAGTGACAGACATAATGAAAGTTGAGGCTCCTTCATCAATAATATTTCTACAGATATTCTTGTTTTCAACAACAACTTGGATCTGAAATGTTAACTGAGGAGGAAGCCTTGGAATATGATATTCCAAGTCAAATATTATTAAATTAGTATCTGTGGGGTCAATTCCACCAATAGCCTTTAACAGTGCATTCTGTTGAGCAGGAAAACTTTGAAGGACTTCAATATATGACATCTAAAAGGGTGCTTACACAAGGTCATCTACAATACTATAGTTTTGGGTAGCATGTGCGTGAGGATTGAATGCATACTTTCGAACAATGCTCATGGGAGGAGGGAGAAGAACTGTATCGAGACCTGGTATTTTGATATGAAGAGGACCATTTGGAGGTGAAGTTGGGGGATAAAGTTGAACCAACGAAGGTGGTATATCATTAAATTTCTCTTTTGACAGAGAGTAATCTTTGGCTCGAGTTGCAACTGCAAATTCGTTCTTTTTAGAGTCACAGGTACACATAAGGACATAAAATGAGGTAGAAGGAGAATCTTGGTCATGAATGACCAATTGGACTTCCTGCTGAGAATTGAAAGGCTATGAAAAAACAACAGGTGTAGAAGGCTTTCCGGTTCCTTGGAGGAGATTTGTAACCTCAACGCATCTTGGACTATCTTTCGTGTAATGATCGTCACAAAAAATAAGAAAAGGGTAACAAGGTTTATGTTTATCTTTCTCATCAGGGGTCTGTGTTTTGGATTTATGAGATTGTGGATTATTATTCTTGTCCTCCTTATTCTTACCCTTCCCTTTCTTTTTACTTTGATTTTTCCCAACAGGTGTGGATTGAATCGAATTAACCTCAACAATCTTATTGGAGGAAGTAGTAGGAGTAGGAGTATTTTGTACATTAGAATTATTAGATTTGGGATTGTTGTGACCGACATGGGTGGACTGAGCTTCAGCATGAAAAACACCAATCACATCATCAAAATCATGAGAAGTTGTTGGAGGTGTTGGGTTAGGGTTTGTGGAAGGATGAGGAGTGTCAGGAATCAAATCGTAAAGTGTTCATGTTTGTGAATAAATGAGATCTAGATACTGAGCACGACTAATTGCCTGCTCTTCAGTGAAAACACCTCCCATGGAAACATCATGGCCTATAGGCCTAATGACTGATTTGGTAAACCATTCCGCTAACAGTTGATCAGGAAGAGGAACTTTGATCAAACGTCTTCTCCTCCTCCACTCATGGATGTGATCATAAATATGAGTGGACGAGGATTGTTTAAAAGAACTCAAAATTTTGGTTCTTGTCTCGTATCAAATTAGAAAATGGTAATGTGTCAAAAAGGCCATGGCTAGGGTGTTAAAATCATTAAAGAATCCTTCCAGTAACTCGATGTACTATTTTTTTGTCGAATCCATGAGAGTTCGCTAGAAAATTCGTAATCTGATGGAGTCATCCGTCAAGGAGTTGGATGAACACCATAGATGAAAAGTCATAACATGATTATTTAGACCTTCTCTTGCTCGACCATCAAATTTAGGAATGTTGGACGGTAACTTGGATAGTATGATGGGCCAATAAGGAGAATGTAGAATAGGATTGTTCAAAATCCTAGACAAATTAGGTAAATCCAAAGTGGCTAGAAAAGGAAACTATCATTTCACTTGAGGAAACTGGTATTTTTGAGGGGGAAGCCCCATAGGTATACCAGTAGGACCATAAGTAGTATGAAAATAATTAGACAGTCTTGACAGATTTGGTTGTGGAGGATTTTGAGGCATATATCCCATAGGGTTGGGTTGATTAGGGATGTTCCCATGGAAAGGAACATTAGATTGAAAGTTCTAACCCCAAGTGGGATTCAAATAACCTGGATACAGTTGACTGACGTTAGGGGGTACAAAATATTTGACTTGAGGATGTTTCCCCTGAGACGGTTGTACATTTCCTTGGAAAGGAAGATTCCAAGGTTGATTTTGTAACACAGGTATGTTTGGTCCATAAATTAGGTTATGGACTCCAACTTGAGTTTTCCCCCCAAGTTGAAGTTGTTCCCCAATCTGAGTTTGTCCCCCAAATTGAGGTTTCCCCCCAGCTTGAGGTTGACCTCCAATAGGAATATGGAAACCATAAGTGACAGAATGATTGGTGCCCCCAACTAGATTGGAGCCACTAGGTCGAGGATTATGAGATCGTCCCAACAAGGGTGGAGGAGGAACGTACGACCCTCCATAGAGAATATGGGTAGGTGTAGGAACAAACTGACTCACAATGTTATACCCAGGAGGAACAAAAAGACCAGACCCTTCAGACGGATTCTGGGTAGGCATAGCAACGAAATTATTCAGAGATTTATACCCAAGGGGAAGTGATGGATTTGGTCTAGGTGGAAGTGGTGTCCCAATTGGAGCTTGGGTGATAACCACATTTCCGGTAGAAACCACGGTATCTTGTGGGACCATAATATAATGATCCATATGGAGAGTAGGAATCAAGTGATAACCAACCAACAATTGATCTAAAATAGTGGTGACACTACTGGTAGTACTAGTAAATGGTCTAAAGGTACCATATAGGTAACATACGTCTCAGGCATTTGTTGATCCAGGTGGATATTGGTGGCCACCTACCTATTCCACTTGGACCCACACCATTGTTTTTTTCGGTTTTTCAGTTTCCTTAATTGTAGCACAATTTGCTATTTTTAGCAGTTCTTCGGGTCATGAACTTTCGGTGCTGTTTTGAGGCCCTAAACGAAGTTTTTTGGGCATGAATGCTTCGGCGAATAAGAGTCCATTCCAAACTCGATATTCACTATGAACAGTGTAGTCCTCGGATAGATCTTTCTAATGATGTATCATGTGTGTCAAACGAAGATAGTATGCCAAAGTTACGACCCCAAGAAATTAATGTACCAATTTACCCCAACGGGGCCCATATTCTGGTGTTTCATCTCCTAGGGTTAGGTTTTTGGATGTTTAGGGTTTTCCATTGTTTCTAAATAATATATAGGCCTTAGAGCCTCATTGTAATAGATATTTCATAGGCCATTAGCCACCACATCTCTTTTCAGAGATAAGCTACCAGTTCCCTAGCTAGTTTATTTCCATTCTGTCTGTAAGCATTTTTTTAGTAATTTGTTATTAATGAAATGAAGTCTTATTTCCAATGCATATCTGTGTTTATGTGTATTTATGTATTTCATTGTGTTCCTACATAAATCTGGATCAGTGGTATCATAGCGGTCCGCTCGTTCTCGATCTTTCTTTGCATGTCCCCAACGAGGTCGGGGTATAAGGAGTTGGGGATCGATCTGGTTGAACCTTTGCAAGATCAGTCTCACAAACCCCGATGACTGCCCATGGGGGAAGAAAAGAGGGATGAGGGAGTAGGAGATCCTATCAAAATGTTTCTCGAGGAGTCCCTCAAGAAACAAAGGAATGCGATGATGGACAACTTTTCCCAGATTCTTCAACGAATTCCCACTAGCGGCGCATCGACATCCAACAGCCACTTTGGAGGTGCCACTCCTTTTAAGGTACAAGTAAAATTTGACATTCCCATATTTGAGGGACAAATAGAGGCAGATGTTGTAGATAGATGGTTGAATCTGTTAGAAGGATATTTCTCAGTTCATGAATTTTCCGACCAAGAAAGGATTATTTTGCCACTCCTGAAAGTTGCCCCCCATGTCAAGGACTGGTGGGAAACCTACTTGGAGAAACAGGGTGAGGGGGAACCCTCTTTGTTCTTGGCCACACCTACTTGGAATTATTTCTGAGATGCCATCAAGGAACAATATTATCCCGTGGGGAGCTATGAGGACAAATACATACAATGGACTACGCTACGACAACAAAGGGACCAAGATGTGCATGAGATGAAAAATCTGTTTCATACCCTACGCACAAAGTTGGGTATCAAAGATTCAGAGAAAAAATTGGTGTTAAAGTACCGCAGTTGTATGCACAGATACATTCAGGAGGAAATGGATTTCCTCGACATATCATCACTTAGTGTGGCATACCGATATGCTACCAAGATTGAGTAGAAGTTCAAATAGAAAAAGCCAGACTTTGGGTCTGCAAATCAGAAGCAAGGGAAAGGTACCCGCAAAACGTAGAACAAAGGACCAAGCCAAGGTGGTGTGGCCCAAGATAACCCTCCAAAGACACAAGCAAAGAACAACACCATGAAGCCAAAAAAGGACATGGGGAAGTGGTGTGAGTTCCATAAGAGCTCCACTCACAACACAAGTGAGTGTCGGGCCAAGCAGTCACTGGTAGCTGAGTTGAAGGCTTCTGAATCAGATGCATGCTTCAAATCTGAATCAGAACCCAACAAGGGGAATGATAGTGGGAAGCATATTATCTATGTAGAGCCCAATGCCACCGTTTCCACCACAAAGATCCAGAAGGAGGAACCAAAAGATCTAGAGTAGGCAGAGTGTCTCTTCCATTCCAAGGTGTGGGTAAAGGGTTCCCCGTTGCAGTTCATTGTCGACAATGGGAGCTAGAAGAACCTCATCTTAGTAGAGGTCATGAAGTGGTTGGGCTTGCCGACCACAACACAGCCACAACCAGACACCATCGGGAGGTTGCACCAAGGACGGGACCTCCGCATCAACCAACAATGTTGCCTTCCCTACAACATCAAGCCCTTCACGGATGAGGTATTATGTGACATTGCTCCTCTTGATGTTTCTGATGTATTATTAGGAAAACCGTAATTATGGAAGCAACATTCTATGTATGATTCCAGGACTTGTGTTGTTATTATCACCTTGGGCAATAAGATGTACAGGATACCGGAGATAGCACCGCCTACCACCATCTCTTTGGTTACTGCAAAACAATGCAGTAAGCTCATTTCCAAAACTAGGAAATTTGTTTTCCTGATGATCCACCCTTAGCGAAAGAGGAAGACTGTGGCCATGACCTCTAGGCAGGGCCCCACTGCCCAAAAACAACAAATGGATAAGGTTGTGGAGGAGTACGAGGACATCTTCACCTCCCCCGCAGGGGTTCCTCTACACTGCCAGGTCAAGCACCCTATCGATCTGACCCCAGGTGCGCCACTTCCCAATGGACCCATCTATCAGCGCTATGTTATGGAGAATGACGAAATCAAGAGGAATATTTAGGAGCTATTGCAGAAATTTCACATCCGACCGAGTTCATCACCTTGTGGGAGCCCGATCGTGTTGGTGCAGAAGAAGGATGGGAATTGGAGAGTTTTCATTGACTATCGGGCACTGAACAAGATCACTGTTTGGAATAGGTACCCAATCACACAGATTGATGACCTTATGGACCAACTTAAGGGGGAAAAATATTTCATCAAGATGGACTTGAAGTTGGGGTATCACCAGGTACCAATCGAACCCTGTGATGTGTGGAAGACTTCCTTCAAATCCAAGGAGGGCCTTTTTGAATGGTTGGTCAAGCCATTCGGGTTGATGAATTCCCCTACAACCTTCATGAGGCTAATGGATGACATCCTATGACCATTCACCAACTCATTTGTAGTGGTGTACTTGGATGACATTCTGATCTTTAGCCAGACTTGGGAAGAGAACCTCCACCACATCCGACAGGTCCTCAAAACACTGTGACAACACAAGTTGTGTGCCAATTTGGGGAAATGCACTTTTGGCATGACCCAGGTTCAGTATCTGGGATACATTATTGATGAGCGGGGGGTGCATTTTGATCCAACAAAGATCCAATTCATTCGGTATTGGCTAGCCCCAACCACCCTAATAGAGCTCCGTATCTTTTTAGGTCTTGCCAATTTCTACCATAGGTTTTTGTTGGGATTCTCTCATATCACTTGGCCCTTGAGTCAAGTCACCAAGGGAGGAGATAAAGCAAAATTATTTTGGTCTGAATCTCAACAAAAGGCATTCGTGGAGTTGAAGCATCGCCTCTGCACTGCACCAATGCTCACATTACTAGACTTGCAACAACCATTTTAGATCGAGACAGATGCCTCTGACTATGCCATTGCGACAGTCCTTACTCAACATGGGCATCCAATGACATATCACAGTGAGACACTTTTTGACATAGTCTGGAAGTATCCCACTTATGACAAAGAAATGTATTCCATTGTGCAGTCTTGTCGGCAATGGAAGCATTACATTTTGGGAAAGGAAACTGTCATCCACACAGACCACCGACCCCTGCAGTTCCTACAGACACAAGGGAAGTTGCAGAATGATCTCCATCAGAAGTGGTCCACATACCTGCAACAATTCATTTGAACATTAAGTACAAGAAAGGAAGCACCAATAATGTTGCAGACTACCTCAGTCGACCACCCATCGTGGTGCTAACCACTGTGCTCAACTCTTGTGGGCACGAGACTTCTGATTGGACGCTTCTCTACACAAGTGATCCATAATTCGACCACACATACGATACACTCTTGGAGGGTAAGAAAGTTCCCAATTTTCACCTCCAGGATGCCCTGATTTGTCACTTGAGACACCTTTGTGTTCCTTCAAGTGAGCATGCCAAGATGATTTGGGAGGCGCACTACAGTCGGGTCGCTGGGCATTTTGGGGTCGAAAAAACCATGGTAGTATTGCAAAAGTATTTCTATTGGCTGAACCTTCGACGGGATGTCGGGAAGTACATCAAGTCCAACACTACTTGAGCCATTGCCAAACCGACCATCAAGAAGCAAGGCCTCTATACTCTGCTTCCTACCCCCAGTCGACTGTGGGAATCCATCTCTATGGATTACATGTTGGGCCTTCCTTCTACTAAGCATGGCAATGACTGTGTTTTTGTGGTCATCGACCGATTCTCTAAGATGTCCATTATGATGTCTTGCAAGAAGAATATCATAGCAGAAGCCACTGCTAAACTCTTCTTTGAACAAGTGTGGGTACACTTTGGGATCCCACAGTCTATCATCTCAGATTGGGAAAGCAGGTTCCTTAGTACATTTTGGTCTAGCCTCTGGTCGATGTTGGACACCAATCTCACCAAGTCCACAACTTTCCATCCACAAATTGATGGCCAAACAGAGGTCGTCAACTGAATGATTGCACACATTATGCACATGTACAACTCAAAGCATCCATGGACATGGGATGAGAGCCTCCCCTATGTACAACATAGCTACAAATGGGCTCTCCATAGCTCAACCAGCCACAACCCCTTTCAAGTGGGCTTGGGATTCCAGCCACTATGTCCCATTGACGTAGCCATGCCATTTGCAGCTACTCGGGCAGATTTAGCCCATGTCCAGTTTGAGGCTGACAAGGAAAACAACTTCATTGAGCACATTCAACATATCCGCCAACAATTTCATGACATCTTGGATAGAGCCAATGCTAAGTACAAGCAACGACATGATCAACATTGGGTGCCACACAACTTCAAGGTGGGCAACAAAGTGTGGCTACATTTGCAAAAGGAGCGCCTCGCTGGACCCTACCGCAAGATTCACCTGCTCCAATATGAGCCATACACCATCACCAAGGCTATAGGGGACAATGCCTTTGAGCTCTGTATTCCACCATTCCTTGGTCTGCACCTAATGTTCAATGCGGACTTCCTTTGGCCCTACTTTCCACCTCTACTAGACACATCCGACATGGCAGAACAACTCACACCAACAGAGTTAGACCCAAATTGCATGGAACAAGCCACAACTAATCGAATTATGGACACACAGATCAAGAACACCCGCCAATAGAGGATCCAACTATGTCGAGTTGTCAAAGTAGGCCAACTCCTTCACCAGGGTAAGTGGCTCACCAGGGACCAAGTTCAACAGAAGTTTCCTCATCTCATGGAGGAACTCAATGCAATGGGGACCATTAATTCCTAAGGGGGGAGGAATGATCCAGGTGGATATTGATGGCCACCTTCCTATTCCACTTGGACCCACACCATTATTTTTTCCAGTTTTTCAATTTCCTTAATTGTAGCACAATTTACTATTTTTAGCAGTTCTCTGGGTCCTGAACTTCTGAAGCTGTTTTGAGGTCCTAAACGAAGTTTTTGGGGAATGAATGCTTAGATGAATATGAGTCCATTCTGGGCTCAATATTCATTGTCAGCAGTGTATTCCTTGAATAGATCTTTCTAACGATGTATCATGTGCGTTAAACGAAGATAGTATGCCAAAGTTACGACCCTGGGAAATTGATGTACTAATTTACCCCAACGGGGCCCATATTCTGGCGTTTCATCTCCTAGGGTTAGGTTTTTGGATGTTTAGGGTTTTCCATTGTTTCTCAATAATATATAGGCCTTTGAGCCTCATTGTAATAGGGAGTTCATAGGTCGGTAGCCACCACATCTCTTCTCAGAGATAAGCTTCCAGCACTCTAGCTAGTTTATTTCCATTCTGTCTATAAGCATTTTTCAGTCATTTGTTATTAATGAAATGAAGTCTTATTTCCGCTACATCTCTATGTTTATGTGTATTTCTGTATTTCATTGTGTTCCTACATAAATCTGGATCATTTGTGATGCCATAGGTGGATCAAGACTCCCTCCTAGGTTGTTGTAAATATCATGCACTGTCAAAGGGACATAACTAGGATTAGAAGTTTTGATAGTGTGGGCCGGGGTCCTAAATGATTCACTATGAAAAATTGGATCCTCTACTCTAGATCCTGCATTAGGTCCAGTAGGTACTTCATTATTATCAACAACAACAATTTCTCTGTACAAGTTCATCTAGAGAATACATGGATTTCGTAGAACACTCAAAGACGGGTTTGGGGGAAGTCAGAATGCTTCTAAAGAATCCAAAAATATTCTGAATCGCTCCAACGAGTGTGTGCTTCCAACCTCAGAAGCTACTTTGTTATTGACTACTCCTTCAGGAGATCCTTCTGGTGAGTTAGGAAGCAAAGGTTGGTAACCTTTCGGATCTTCCAGGGGTAGCCCTTACATCCTACATGAACGACAAAGACTGGTGTTGGATGAACCAAGTAAAGAACAAAAAATATCTATGGCCAACTAGAGAAAACAAGCAACGCTCACTAATAAAATCTTGGAATCAAACCAAGAAAATATACCTTCTTATTTCGAAGGCACTAGTTGGTGATGAAATCCAACATTGTGAAATCAATACAAGAAGGGGATGGGATAAAGCGGGTGGAAAAGTTATGTTGACGACTTGATTAACAGACTTACACCCTGGTGCAAGCTCCCACACATAATCATGGGTATACCCTCCAAGGAGCCCAAGTGATTTTGGCCAACATCAATTCCAGGTACCATGAAGACTTGCCCCTCCACAGTCACCTCGTGTAAAGACCCTAGAGAGATAGGCTACTAAGGTTACCAACTACAACAGTGATTCCTGGGGAAACAATCGATAGTCTGATCCACACACAAAGACAGGGTATCTAGCTAAAAATCAACTCAAGAGGCTCCCACACATAATATTGGGTATACCTTCAAGTGACCCCAATAATATGTGCAATATCTACACCAAAACCAACAAATCAGGGTGAGTAACTCTGCTAGTCTTAATGCAACCTCAGGTTTGACCCTTGTGTGAGAAGGGCTTCCGGAGGACAAAATGTATCAATTGTATTTGAAATCTCCCTATCATAAGATACTATTGTGTGTTTTGATTCTTTGGAGAGTGTGCCTTACAACCTATGACAAATCTCTATCCTAGCTAATGTTGGTGAAAAATATCCCGAAAAAATAAAAGTTCCTAATAAATTTTAAATTTACGCTATGTTTTAGAGGTTGTTGCTTACTCAAAAGGGAGATGGAAGTGAAACTGATGAAGTTGTGACCTTAAACCAATAAAATGAAAACAGAGATGAATGTGCAATTTTTCAATTCAATGAACTCTAGTTACAGTAGGGAGAAGGTATTTCTTTTGAAGTACAACAAGCTGCAAATTGCAATTTCTTAATCTCGAATGAAAATAATTCCAAATAATCATGAACTACAAAATTTTCCAATTCTTCTCTTTAACCAATATTTCAAATGCAAGAATTTTCTTATGAAAGATTACTAAAAAGAATAAACGAAATCATTTCTTCCTTTTCAAAACAAAATCAGAAATGTGATGACGAAAGGAAAATGTAATGCAAGAAAATCAAGACATTATGAACACAATTCCCAAATCAAATTCGTAATATAGACAAAAATGAAAAAGACAAGAAAACCTTTTGACATATGAAAGAAAAAAGTGTTTCTTAATCAACAAACAATGTGGAAATTAAAATGAATCCAAAACCTCATCCAAACCAAAGATCCTTTGTTGAACAAGCACCTAGATCAAGATCTGAGATTATATCCTTGTCACAATGATCACAAGAAAAAAAATTGCAAAAATGAAAAGAAAGGCTTTCAATCACTGAAAACCAATCAAGAGCAAGCTTTAAACCCAGGGATCAATCAAACATGGGCATTAGAAGTTCACCCTAGGAAACTAAGGCAAAACTAGGAGGAAAAAAGACAAATTGACTCACTCCAACAAAATCTACAGGAGTTGTTGTAGGCTGGGTATGGGATAGTGTGCAACGAGCAAAGGTCATCGAAGGATATTAGCAGAGCACAGTGCGACGTCGTCGCACTGGATTGGTCAAGAAGGATGCGACATTTGAGGGTTTTCACATGATTCCAATGAGACACAGTACGACGATCTCTGTGAATGAAGAAAAAATGTAAGAAAGACAAAAAATCTAACTGAACTTCTAGACCCAGGGAGTCCAGATGGATAACCCACAGACTCAGAGAATGAAATTTATCAGAGTAAAGTAGGTTAAAGTCAAATGGGAAGAAAAAAATAAAAATGAGGTCGTATCCCCAATATGGTCATCAATTTTGTTATGGGACTTATCAGTAAATGCAGACATAAACATATCTCCCTAGATCCACCTAGATCTAGAACAAATCAAAACAGAATATGACACTTTCCCTAAGCTCTAACTATTGAGTTTACTAGCTAACGAGAGATAGGAAACATATCGTTTAAATGTCTCTTCCTCTTGCCATTGTTATCCTAGCTCCACTCCGATGCTCCTATGATATTGAATATGCAAGGGAACACAAGCCAACCAAAGTGAAAGAAGTCCAATATACTCAACAAGAACTTATGCATATGATTAAGGAATCATACGATAAAACAAGACAAGTTTTATGGGAAAGAAACATATCATTGTATTATATTAAAGTGAAAGTGGAGATTACAACCAAAACCTTGATGTCGCAAGGTCCCCTCTCGATGACCATTTTCTCAAACAAACACACTTGCTCCAACCTTGAATGAATAATATCCACAATGACTTGATGAACTAAAATGAATCCCTCAAGTATGAACTAAAGTAAAATTCCTCATCTAATTCTTAGCGTATTCAACATTAATATTGCATGAATCAACCTTAGCCTTTTCCATGAGAGATCCCTTTTTATATAGGGGAAAGAGAGATGGTTGAAGATATCAAGATGATCCCACCAAATCAGAGAAGCGAGTAATATCCAAACCATTCAGACAACACCTCATCTTCTAGAAGATTCCTTTCTAGAACTTTCATGAAACTTGACGTTTTCTTAGTCTTTTGACATCGTTGCACCCTAGTTGTAGAGTAGGATGTAGAGATGTCGTAGCCTAGCTTCAGAGAAGAGGGCGATGATCAAACATAAACACACCCTATGTATGATGCAGCCTGTGACGACCCTCCTTAATAGGGTTTTTGAGAAGAGAAAGTCAGTCACTTTCCTCATGGAGAAAGTCTCTTTTTGGGAACATAAACACATGTTTGTCAATGGATCACTGGGGTGACCAAAATAATGTGTAACACATCCCCCCTTAGGAAGAAATGGTTTGCATTGTGTTGAGTGCCCCCATTAGGTGAGGATTTATTTTTCACTAGATATCTATTGTTAAATAAAGAAAATAGGCTAAAATTGTAAATTGCATAACTGAAAACAACTTGCTCGAATGGTGGTAGCTATCTATGAGAAGAGATGTGGCTGCTACACACATCCTTCTGAGAAGAATGATTAAAATGAGGTTCCAGAGGCCTTTTTAACATTACTCATGAATAAAAAATCCCTAGACATCCAAAAAACCTAACCCTAGGAGATGAAATGGCAAAATTTATGTGGGCCCTGATTGGTAAGTTGGTACCTCAACTTCCTAGGGTCGTAACTTTTTCATATGACCTTCGTTTTCATCTTGTTATAGCTAGTTCGAAAATTATTTTGAGAAATAAACATTATGTCGCTAAACGATGACTTTGTTTATAGTTTGGTTGTGGCAAGCCAAAAAACACTGTTTAGGGTCCCAAAATAGCCCTAGAAGTAAAAAAAGATGTACTGACATGAAAAATCTCAAAATACGTCAGTTGGAATAGGTGGGTGGCCACAAATATCCACTTGGATGCTGTGTATGGATTTAAGATAGCCCCGGAAGTGTAGAACCCACAATTAAAAATAAATTTCATCGTTACAGAGAAACGTTTTGAACTAAAAACTGTCAAGAGGAGCCAGTTGGAATAGGTGGGTGGCCACCAATATCCACCTGGATCAATCCTCCCTCCTTAGGAATCAATGGTATCCATTGCATTGAGTTCCCCCATTAGGTGAGGAGTTATTTTTCACTGGATATTTGTTGTTGAATAAAGAAAATAGGTTGAAACTGCAAAATTGCAGAACTTAAAACAAATTGCTCAAATGGTAGTAGCTATCTATGAGAATAGATGTGGCAGCTATATGCATCTGTTAGAGAAGAATGATAACAATGAGGCTCCAAAGACATTTTTTACATTACTCATGAATTCCAAAACCCTAAACATCCAAAAACCTAACCCTAGGAGATGAAACGCCAAAATTTATGTGGACCCCGATGGGTAAGTTGGTACCTCAACTTCTCGAGGTCGTAACTTATGCATACAACCTCTTTCATAGGTGTGTGATATCCCGTTGGAAAGGTATTTCGAGAACTAGACATCATATCATCAAACGTTGACTTAGTTTACAGTTTGACTATGGCAATACAAACAAACATTGTTTAGGGGCCCAAAATGTCTCTCGAAGTATAGAAAGATGTACTAACATGAAAAATTCCAGAATAAGCCAGTTGGAATAGGTGGGCGGACACCAATATCCACCTGGATGCTTTGTAGGGATTCAAGATATCCCCCAAAATGAAAAAACTACAATTACAAATAATTTCATCATTACAAAGAAACATGTTGAACTAAAAATTGTCAATAAAAGCTAGTTGGAATAGGTGGGTGGCCACCAATATCCACTTGGATCAATCCTCCCCCCTTAGGAATCAATGTTATCCATTGCGTTGAGTGCCTCCATCAGGCGAGAAGTTATTATTCACTGGATATCTGTTGTTTAATAAATAAAATAGGTTGAAACTGTAAAATGGCAGAACTAAAAACAACTTACTTGAATGGTGGTAGTTATCTATGAGAAGAGATGTGGTTGCGACATGCATATGTCCGAGAAGACTGATCAAAATGAGGCTCTAGAGGAATTTTTAACATTACTCATGAATTCCAAAACCATAGACATCCAAAAACCTAATCCTAGGAGATGAAATTCCAAAATTTATGTGGGCCCCAATGGGTAAGTTCATACCTCAACTTCCTGTGGTAGTAACTTTTGCATACAACCTCCTTTTTAGGCGTGTGATAGCCCATTGGAAAGGTTTTTTGAGAAATACACATTATTCCATAAAACTTAATTTTTTTTTTTTAGTTTGACTATGCAAGACAAACAAACATTGTTTAGGGGCCCAAAATGGCCCTGGAAGTACAAAAAGATGTAGTGACATGAAAAATTCTAAAATAAGCCAGTTGGAATAGGTGGGATACCACTAATATCCACATGGATGTTGTGTAGGGATTTAGGATAGCCCCAGAAGTGCAAAACCCATAATTACAAATAAATTTTATCATTACAGAGAAACGTGTTGAACTGAAAATTGTCAAGAGGAGTCCGTTGGAATAGGTGGGTGGCCACCAATATCCACCAAGATCAGTTCTCCCCCTTTAGGAATAAATGGTCTTCATTTCATTTAGTGCTCCCATCAGTTGAGGAGTTATTTTTCACTACATATCCGTTGTTGAATAAAGAAAATAAAATGAAACTGTAAAACTATAGAACTGAAGACAAGTTGCTCGAATGGTGGTAGCTATCTCTGAGAAGATATGTGGCTACTATGTACATCCATCTAAGAAGAATGGCTAAAATGAGGCTCCATAGGAATTTTTAACATTACTCATGAATTCCAAAACCTTATACATCCAAAAATCTAACCCTATGAGATGAAACGCCAAACTATGTGTGGGACTGCATGGGTAAGTTAGTACCTCAACTTCCCGAGGTTGTAAATTTTGCATACAACCTCCGTTTTAGGTGTGTGATAGCCCGTTGGAAAGGTGATTTTGAGAAATACACATTATTCCATCAAAAATTTAATTTGTCTGTAGTTTGACTATGGAAAGATAAAAAAAAAAACTATTTAGGGCCCCAAAATGGCTCTAGAAGTACATAAAGATGTACTGACATGAAAAGTTCCAAAATAAGCTAGTTGGAATAGGTGGGAAGCCACCAATATACACCTGGATGATGTTTAGGGATTTAGGATATCCCTGGAAGTGTAGAACCGGTAATTACAAAGAAATTTCATCATTACAGAGAAACATGTTGAACTAAAAACTATCAAGAGGAGATAGTTGGAATAGGTGGGTGACCACCACTATCTACCTAGATGAGATGCATTTTTGCATGTTCCCAAGGAAAGTAGGAGAAATATGGAAAAGAAGGAATTCAAATGTATTTTCGTATTATACAAAGAAGGAATGAAAGGATATAATATCTAGGATCCTGCTTCAAGGAGAACAATGTACAGTTGATATGTGGTCTTCAAAGAATTCAGAGGTAAGTATGAGCCTAAAGAAATTTTTCAGATCGAGAATAACTCCGAGATGGTGCGGTTTGAACTGAGAAGGAAGAAAATGATTCAGATGAGTCGATTTAGTCAAAGAAAGAGGTGAAACAACAAAATTCGGTAGTAAGGAGCTCAGAAAGAGTAAGAAAACCAGTCAAAAGGTATTATCCACTTGAATTTCGTTTTGTAATCATGTTAACAACCATCGACAATGATCCCAAGTCAGCCGGTGAGGAAGTCGAATTGGAAAAGTGTAATCTTTGGAAGGATGACATGGTTGAAGAGATGGAATCCTTATGTAAGAATCATACATGGGATTTAATCAAGTTACCTAGTGGAATAAATCTTTTTGGTAACAAATGGGTACTCAAGAAGAAGATGAATGATGCAAAACAAGTCAATAATTTCAAATCTCGACTGGTAGAGAAAGTATATTCCCAAGTCGAGGGAGTCAAATTCAGTGAGATTTTTTCTCTTGTTGCAAAATTAGCTTCCATTAGAGTACTAATGTCTCTGGCTACAACATTTGATCTGGAAATAGAACATATGGATGTGAGGACAATGTTCTTACATGGGGACCTCGAAGAAGAAATCTACATGAAACAACCTGAAGGATTTGGAGTAAAGGTTAAGAAAGAGTTGGTGTGCAAACTGAAAAGATCCCTTTATGGTATAGAATAATTTCCAAGGATGTGGTACCATAAGTTCGACACATACATCCTTAGTTTGGGATTTGTGAGAAGCAAAGTTTATCACTGCATATATTCCAAGGAAGAATATGGGAATTTCATATATGTAGCTTTGTATGTCAATGAGATGTTGTTGATTGGAAACAACATGGATGCAATAAAGGAGGTGAATAAGAATCTATCCTACAATTTCGACACGAAGGATCTCGGTGCAACTAAATTCATTTTTGGAATGGAGATTAAGAGAGATCGAGCCACTAGAAAGCTCTGGTTGAATCAATTGAAGTATATTGAAACATATATGAAATGTTTAAACATGCATGATTGAAAACCTGTAAAGGTACCATTTCCTGTGGGAGAAAGGCTAATTGTTGAACAGTGTCTAAAGACATAAGAAGAAAAAAGGACATGGAACATGTTCCCTATGCAAGTTTTGTTGGTAGTATAAAGTATTCAATGGCATGCACTTGACCAAACATTTCCCTTGTAGTGGGAGTGTTGAGAAGGTACATGTGAACACCTGGAAAAGAGAACTTGACCAAGGAAAACCTCGAAGTTACAGTGGTAAATTAAATGCACATGGATTTGTTAGAGATATGGATCATCGGAGGTCAACCAACAAATATGTCTTCAAGATGTTCAATGGAGAAATAATATAGATGAGTAAGTGAAAAGCGGTCGTAGCCTTGTCAACAATAGAACTGGAATACATGGCGGCCAATCATGGAAGGAAAGAAGCGGTATGGCTGCAAAGGTTGTGTTCAGGAATCAGGTTTGAGAAAAGAGATATGAAGATAAGTTCTGAGAGTCAAAGAACAATATTTATGGCAAAGAACCCTACTTATCATTCAAATACTAAGAACATTGATGCACAATACCATTTCGTAAGAAATATGGTGGAAAGTAAAAAGATTTTTGTAGAGAAAGTAGATATGTTGGAAAACATAGCTGACTCATTGTTGGGTGCATGCCTATTTTGAGGAGATGTTATTTTTGGAGGAAAAACCCAGAATTAGAAAGAGACAATTGGAAGGAAAAGAAGCATGAAAGAGAAAATCATGTAAGGTGCACATGTAGGAAAACCTAACCACATTAGGGTTAGGGTTTTTGTAAGAGAATGTAACAGTTAGTGAGCTTATAGTTAGTATATATAAGTACCTAGGAGGTCTAGGTAAGAGGGTGATAAGTTTTGTAATGTTTGATGAAGGAAACTACTATACAATCTAATACCAATATTTTAAGTTGTTGAGATGTAGGAGAGTCAAACAACTAAATCCAGAGGGTTAGATCACATGATTAGGATCCTGGTGCGATCTAGTCAGCCTCATAGGGATCATGGAACCTGTTTGTGATTATATTATAAAAAACTATAGTGTGTGCGACATAATATATTACATAACCATATTAAAAGAGCATAGGAGCCATATCTTTGTGGACGTAGCCCAGGAGGGGGTGAACCACAGTAATATCTATGTTATATGATGTGATTTATTGAATGTTTCCCTTATGTAAGTAGTTAGACTATGAATGGATGAATGGATAATTCTGTGAGATCTGTTATATGTTAGCTCTGTTAGAATTCATGCATAGACTAAACAGGTGAATGAATAGTAATAAGAATAGAAAGAACAACTAGATCAATTATTAAGAAGATAAAATAAGATCCCATATCCCCACTCTTTCCTAGACTGCAAGCATCTCAACATTGCAGTCACCCATAGAACTATCTCGGGTGATACTGCACAATACACTCTGTGTGTTTTGTTTCCTTCTGGTTTACCAGGAGGGCCAATAGTTTTAGAGGTATTTGTTGGAAGTTGTTCAGATATGAACCTAGGTGAGCTTAAGAAGTAGGAAGAGAGACTAGTAACCAACAAATGGTTTTGTTGCCGAATGGAATTGCATGGGATTGAGTGAGTGGGATCCATGAAAGAATCACAAAGAGAATGAAGGTATAAAAAGGAATGTTCATACCATGGAATCCAACCAAGGTGGAGATTAAAAACTATTTGAAAACAAAGGAGATTGAGTTTGCGCAGAAGGACAATAGAAACCCTAAAATAAGATCGCTCAAATATCTGGACAAGTACGTGTTTAGAGACCTACATGAGGTCGTTTTTTGTGATTTCCCACATGTGTTGCAAGAGTGGCTATTGAGGTTGAAATAAAACCACCCTACAAATCTAATTAGACAACTCGAGTGGAATCATGTGGTTATCTTGAAGTTAAAACAAGTTAACAGAAAATTTACGCACAAAGTATATTTATGGTTAGACAGTATTGTTGCAGGGTTTATCACAGAATTTGTAGTAGATAATGTGAAGTATTACAGCGTAGTAGAGAAAGAGTTCCTAAAATGACCTAGAGGTAGGTATATTAGATCACTCTATACTCCAATCAATATCTTACTGTATAACAAAGGTGTGATTACTATGGAATCAAGAAACTAAACTTCACTCCATGCATGGGGGAAGGGGGGAAGCACTGACAAGAGATGGATAAATGAAGGAAGATATGGATAAGGGAAAGAAGGAGGAGGCCTTGGACCTGATCATGATGGAGGAAGATCATATCAAGAAGATCATGGCATCAGATGGAAAAATGTGTAATGGAGCACCCTACCAATATAAGATGAATAATAAGAAGAGAGCCATAGTAGATAGAGAGGGCTAGAAAGTGATGAAGAAGAGGTAGAGGATCTTCGGAATGTGGATAAGATTGAGGAAATCCTACACGCAACATATGAAAGTAAGATGAGAGGTCCAAGGGTAGGAATAAAAGGAATAAATCTTATCCATGTCTATGTTAGTGTGGAATCCATAACCCCATGTGCGACTAATACACTAGAAATAACACCACCATTTAGATAACCAAATTTTAGTGGAAGAAAGATAGTAGGAAGTGCGCCAAATAAAGGAGAAACAACTAGAGGATTTAGTTCAGGAAGTAGTATTCAATTATCTATACCATGCGGAGGTCGTAGTTCATCACCATTCAATATGGCAGTACATGATCCCACCATCCGGTTACCCGAATTCAAGGGAGAGGCATCAGAGGATCCTTAAAAGCACATTTTTATCTATGAGAATATTTGGGAAGCAAAGTATATCAAAAATGAGGATACAAAACTTGCACAATTAGCTATCATGTTAAGAGACCATGCACTGGATTGGTACATGAGCTTAGCTACAAACAGTCCACCACGAACAACAAGGACGATTGCATATGTCAAGAAGCTATTGATAAATGAATTTCAGAATCCTAGTTCAAAAGATCGATACATGTGTTACCCATGAATTTGGTCATCATGATGATGGTGTATTCAGGCTCTTCATTAGAACTTTTTCCTCAGAAAAGTTACCTTCATCTCTTTCTAGAAATCATATTTTTAAGAAGTGTTCGCAGGCTGCTAGTATATTTGCCTGCGAGAATGCATGATTCTTGTAGGCTGCCTTAAGCCAGGGTTCAAGAAGTTTTCACTGTCTGTAACTTCTAGGGTGCGAACTCTCTCTTAAGTAAGGAAAAAGATAAATTCTCGAAGGTTCTAGAAGGGAATCTTCTAGAAGGATGAGATGGCATTCGAATGGTTATCCTAGTACTGGATTCCTTGATATTTTGGGATCATTCTTATCCAAGTAACTAATTCATTCTCTCCTATAAAATAAGGGGATTCTCATGGAAAAGGTTAGAAGCAAACAAGGTTAAGAAAGACATTGGAGAATTGGTGAAAGATTGTGTGAAGGATTGAAGCTTGAACAACAGGCTAAGAAACTACAACAAAGACATCATAAGGGTTTTGATCTTCTTCATGCAAGTGAGAAAGTGTGTGTGTCAGAGCCAAGGGCCATCGAAAGGAAGTTTGCGACATCAAGGCTCAGGTTGTAATCTTTACTTTCCATCAATATGATATAGTAATATGTCCCTTTCCCATAAAGCTATCTTACTTTATTGTATAATTCCTTGATCATATGCATAGATTGACTGTTGAATATATTGAGTTGTCTTCACTCCGATTGGTTTGAGTTGTCTTGGTCTTAACTGCACAAGAGCGTTGGAGCGAAACTGGAGCAACAAGACCATAGGAAGCAATTATAAGGCATGAATTTGTTCTTGCCTCCTATTTAATTCAATAGTCAAAATCTAGGGAAAGAGTATTATTCTTTCTTGATTTATTCTAGATCTAGGTGGATCTAGGGAGATTGGTTAGTGTCCGCACTTACGGATTTATCCAATAACAAAATTGGCGACTCTACTGGGGACCAACCCATTTTCTTTGTGGATTTTTGTATTTTTCTGTGGCCATTTTCTCTGGTTCTACTTTTCTCCTATCCTATCAGTCTCTAAGTCTTTAGGATATCCTGATAGACCTTCTGAGTCCAGAAGCCTTTTTGAATTTTATTTCATTTTTCAAATTTTTGGATATGTTCAGGAATTCTCGCACTGCACTTCATTGCAGTCTGCGAGAATTGGTAAGGTTCACACCCTGCACATAGGTTTTAGTGCGAGGTTCTCACACCCTTCTCAAGGGTCACCTGCGAGAATCAGTGATTCTCGCACTGTGTAATATTGCTTTCCTACGAACATGCTTTTTCAAAATTTTGAATTTGAGTTTTGGTTTTTCTAACTACCCAGATCAGTTGAATTACCTCTTATGAGCTTCTTGGACCATTAATTGATTTATTTCTTTCTTTAGTTTGCTTGCATGAACAGTCTTAGGATTTCAAGGCTTTTCTTGTCATTTGAGGCTTGACTTTCGTTTCTTGGCTTTTCTTGACAAAACCATTCTCTCTGACTTCATATTCTGAGTGTATTTTATTAGTTGAGAACCAGTGATTGGTTCAAAGTTGAGTACTTGGTTTTTCTCTTTTGCTTATTGGTTAGAAAGATCATTTTCTTTTGCATTCGAGAAGACTACTTTGGTTTTCTCTTTATTTTTGCTTTCGTTGAAAGAGTTGATTGGGTTGGTTATTGTTTGATTTTTTGTGTTTTGATTTTCTGTATTCTCATTGGTATAGTGAGGATCCTTTTTGAAAAGTAAACAAAAGGTTTTTCTTTCAAAAATTTCTTTTCGTTTTAGAAAACTTGGAAAATCAAATTATCGAAATTGTTGAAGTGTTTGAAAAGACACATAGAGAATTGTCATTTGTTAAATGATTGTTTGTGTTGGCATTTGAAAGGAAATTCTGCATTGTAGTGATCTTGAAAATTTTCTCTCTCTCCCATACATAGGGTTCATTGAACGGAAAGTGATATATTTCATTCTCATCATTGCACTATTTGGGTCAGAGTCATACAACATGAGTTTCATTTCCGTTATCTTTGAGTAAACAACAGCTCTTTAAAACATTGCGTAATCATAAAATTTATCTAGTAACTCTTTTCTAGGGATCTTTTACACCAACATTTAGCTAGGCTAGCGCTTTGGAGTAGGAAGAGAGATACACTCTCGAAAAGCACAAAAGAAACAATAACATCTTGTGTTAGGGAGTGTTAAATTCCATTTGCAACATCTTGTCCTGGGAAGCCCTTCTCACACAAGGGTCAAACATTAGGTCGCATTGATATCAGCAGAGTTACTCACCCTGCTTTGTTGGTGTCAATGTAGAGATTGCACGTATTACGGGGATCACTCAGAGGTATACCCACAATGATGAGTGGAAGCCTTTTGAGTTGATTTCGGGCTAGATACCATGCCCTTGCATGTGGATCGGACTATCGACTGTTCCCCCAGGCTTTACTGTTGTTTGTGGTGACCTTAGTGGCCTATCTCTCTAGGTTCTTACTCGAGGTCAATGTGAAGGGGAAAGTATTCACGGTACCTGGAATTGACGTTGACCAAACTCAATCGGACTCCTTGGAGGGTATACCCACGATTATGTGTGGGATCTTGCACCAGGGTGTAAGTCCGTTAAGCAGGTCGTCAGTGTAACTTTTCCACCATAGCCCCGCCCCTTCTCATCTCATTGCTGCGACGTTGGATTTCATCACCAACTAGTGGCTTCGAAATTAGAAGGTTTTGTCTGCTTGGTGATTGCTTCCTATATTTTGTTTACTAGTGCATGTTGTTTGTTTCTCGAAGTTGACCATAGGAGTTTCTTCATAGAGCTTGTTACTCATTTACAATAGCTCCCCCACGTCGTTCACATAGAATGCAGGGTTTATCTCGAGAGCATCTAGACGGTTCACAACCCTTGCCTACAGCTACCCCTGAGGGCTCTCTTAAGGACTCTCCTCGGTAGAGTGAAGTCTCCAACATTTCTACACCACCTCCACAGGTAGAACGAATTGACTCTCTAGAACCTTTCTGAATTACCAATACTAGAGAGGAATTTCGAATTCGTTGTGGTGAACGACCCTTTGTGCGATTAAATTCTTCTCGAGAATTAGCTGTTACCTCTTCTGGATCACCCGTTGAGTCTCTTCCTGGTATAGAAATCCAAGATCCTTTTTGGTCAGCAGACGTCTGCAGGGGCCTCTTTAGTCCCGAGTTGCCTGTGGTCTCCGAAATCAACCCTCCTGTGTTTTCTGAGACAAAGACTGTACCGGTGAATACCACTTATCACTTTACTCTCCCTCCCGAGATGGCCCATCTCGCAATTACTATGAGTGTCTCAACCGGATTCACTACAACTGGTCTTACTCCTATAAACACCCAGCGAATGCCCAATGTCACTCCGACACTACCACCCGGATACCATGCATTGAATTCTTTGTTGAATGCTTCCGTTCCAACACCTCCGCAAACCCCATCTGGTACTCCTGGTGCTCCTTCTTTTCATGGGCACCCTATTCCCTGTTTTATCTTGACACTCCCTAAATTTCCTTCTAGCAATCTTAATTCTGGTGGCACTATACCGACCGTTGCACCAAACTTGCAGATTCGCGTTGGTGGGCAGGGTGGTACGATTCACTTTCCTCTTACTGGATACAATACACTTACTATGCAACCTACGATTGGAACCCAACTTCCGGTTGGAACTCCACCTACGAAAGGGGGACCAACCCCACCTTTTGGACAAAATATTCCTCCTGCGTTGGCCCAGTATTGGACTCAGATGTCACAAAATATTCCACAATCGACTGGGGGGCAGCAACAGACTGTTCCTACTATAGGCCAACCATATCTGGGTGTACTCAATCCTATTTGGGGTATGAATGCTCAAACTCATGTCCCCACTCAGGGATACAATTCCCTGAGTTATTATCCTTTCCAACCACCACCGAATCAGCCTGGGTATTCCCAGTATGGGCAGACTTCTTACGTTCCTACTGGTTTGCCGATAGGGCTTCCACCCCAAAGTCACCAGTACCCGCAGGTGAATCGAAAGTTACCTTTTCTTGCAACTTTGGATTTGCCATATTTGTCTAGGATTTTGAATGATTCTATTCATCACTCTCCCCAATGGCCTGTTATGCCAGTTAATATTCCTTTGGACATTCCTAAATTCGACGGTAAAGTGGGAGAGGACCCGAACAATCACGTTATGAATTTTCATCTGTGGTGTTCATCCAACTCGTTGATGGATGAATCAGTTTGATTACGTCTTTTTCAACGAACCCTTATCGGTTCTGCTGCGAAGTGGTATATTGAATTACCACGAGGTTTCTTCTCTGATTTTAACACTTTAGCTATGGCGCACTGATATATCTGATCATATTCATGAGTGGAAAAGGAGACGACGTCTCACTAAACTTGAGCTCCCCGATCAGCTGCTGGCAGAATGGTTTCCCAAGTCTTTTGTGATAGAAATAGGTAAGGAGATAGCTATGGGTGGTGTTGTCATGGAAGAGCAGGATATAATTTGTGCTTAATATCTTGATCTCGTTTATTCACAAACATGAACTCTTTATGACTTACTACCTGATTTACCTCGTCCAAATGCTTCCAGCACTTCAACTACTCCAGCTGCCTCACATGCAGCTGACGGTGTGATTGGTATGACCCAATCCCAATCCCATTCTGTTTCAAACTCCAATCCTAGGTCAGCTTCTTCTAATGTTCAAAATGCTCTGTCTCCTGCCACTCCCACCGGAAAAAATTCTAAGGTAAATGGCGTCCAATGTACCCCGGCTGGTAAAAACAAATTTAAAAAGGGAAGAGGCAAGAATAAGGAGGGCAAAAATAAAAATCCATCAAAGCAAACTAAAAACACTCTTGTTGAATATCGGGATAAGCGCAAACCACGCTACCCTTGCCTTATCTGCGGTGACGATCACTACATGAAGGATTGTCCACGACGTGCCGAGGTTACTAAGTTCCTTCAAGGGACCTCAAAACCTTCTACCCCGACAGTCCTGTCCCAACCTTTCCCATCTCAACAATAGGCTCGGTTGGTCATTCATGACCAACCATCCTCTTCTACAACATCATATATTTTGATGTGTACTAGTGATTCTAAGAAAAACAACGTTGCACTCACAACTAGAGCCAAATATTATTCTCCATCTAAGGAGAAGGTTGACGATTTACCTCCTACTTTGGTACAACCCTCTCTAGAGAATCCACCTACCAACAGTCCTCTTCATCTAGAATGATAGAGCCTTGATACAGTTCTGCGACCTCCCCCTAAGGGTGTCGTTAGGAAATCGGCTTTCAATCCTCATGCTCGTGCGGCCCAGAACTACAACATTGTTGAAGATCTGGCCCAGGCACCTTCAACAATGTCAGCCCTTGAAGTCCTTCAGTCTTGTCCTGCACAACGAAAGGAACTGTTGAAATCTATAGGTGGAATTGACCCAACAAATGAAAATTTGATAGAATTTGACTTGGATGGTCACATTCCATAGTTACCCCTGCAACTTTCATTCCAGATACAAGTTGTAGTTTCTGACAAGAATATTTGCCGAACTATTACCAACGAGGGTGCCTCAACGTGTGTCATGTCTTTTTCTTGTTGGAAAGCCATTGGCTCTCCTCCTTTGAATGAATCACAAAACACTCTGCTTTTAAGCCTTACGTTGTTCTTCCTTCGTTGTCTATAACTCTAGAAGGTAAGACGGTCCAAGTTGAAGTGGAAGTTTTCGATGCTCCCCTTGATTATAATCTTCTGCTTGGTCATAGCTGGATCGATTCCATGAGAGTTGTTGTATCAACACTTTTTCGTGTAGTACGTTTCCCTCATCAAGGAAAGATTATTACCATTGACCAACTTTCCTTCTTCAATTCTGATACTCGTATTGGCAACATGCCATTTATTTCTAAAACCCCACCAGGTTATGAGAATGTCGGTGTAGGCCTGTTAAAGGACTCCTCGTTAATGGGTACTTTTCCCATTCCACCGCCCGATGTTCCCCATCCGTTAGTTGCTTCTATCAACATGATTTCCACTGTGCCTCACGAACTTCCTGCGTCACAGGACCCTTGGATTGTCCCTGACCCTGGAGATCATTTTCATTTCAGTGACGTCATGCTGCTAAGTTTGGTTGAGTCTTCTTATCACGCCATTCAATCGACAACACCTTCTACCTTTTCTCTTGATGAGTTGTCTCCCGATCCTTTTCGTGTTATTTTTCCCACTAATGAGATGATCATGTCCATCATGGAGGACACCCCTTGGGACAATGGGCATCATCGCTCCATACTCTTTCTGGAACAACAGACTCTTGAGAACTACCAATAGATTTCGACTTCGTCGACCGTTGTTATTATTTTGACGGTTCCCGTGTCTACACAAGATGTGTTTGCCAAAGGGAACCTCAGTAATATCTCCCCCACGATTCCCATTGACATCTCTATTAAACCTGGGATTGTTGAAAATGTTCATATTGGAGCTTCATGTTCTTCCGACAAAATAGTCACCTATACGTCTCTCTTCAAAGAATTTCGTGACATATTCGCCCAGAGTTATGAAGAGATGTCCGGTATCGACCCTGCCATTGTTGTACATGAGATAAAGACATACCTTGACGCTAAACCCGTCCGGCAACGCCTTCGTCCAGTCCATCCACGTAAAGCGGCGACTATCAAACTCGAAGTTGAAAAACTTCTAAAAACTGGCTTTATTTATCCCGTGGCTCTTACAGAATGGGTTTCCAAACCTGTTCCCATCGATAAGAAAGGTGGCAGTATTCGTGTATGTGTTGATTATAGGGATATTAACAAAGCTTGTCCCAAAGACAACTTTCCAACCCCTTTTGTCGACCAGATTGTCGATGACTGTGCCGGAAGTGAAATCTTCTTTCTCATGGATGGTTTCTTCGGCTATAATCAAATTAACATTGCACCTGAGGACCAACATAAGACTGCCTTTATTTGTCCTTGGGGTACGTTTGCCTATAGGAAACTCCCTTTCGGACTTAAGAATGTGGGCGCTACTTTTCAATGCGCCATGTCTTACGCCTTCCATGATATAAAGCATATCGTTCAACCCTATTTGGACGATTTACCAGCTCATTCTATGCACAGAGTCGATCACCCTACTCATCTTCGTGCCATTTTCGTTCGCTGTCGGTTCTACCGTATACGTTTAAATCCTCATAAGTGTGTTTTTTGCGTAGAATCAGGTCGTCTTCTAGGTTTTATCGTTTCACGTCAAGGAATCTGGGTGGATCCTATTAAGGTTGAGGTGATTCTTAATCTCCCTCCTCCTTCTACACTGCGCCAGTTGCAAAGTTTGCAGGGGAAAGCAAACTTTCTTCATCGTTTCATCCCGAATTACGCTGAGATCACTCGCGATTTTACACGGCTACTAAAGAAATATTCAGAGTTTGTTTGGGATACCATTGCCAATAATTCTTTTGAAGCTTTGAAGTTGTCCCTCACGCGAGCTCTGCTTCTCTTTCCTCTTGATTATAGTCATGATTATTTCCTTTATCTTGTTGCCTCGGAGTACACTATTAGCATGGTTCTCGTCCAATAGGATGATGCGCACGATGAACATGTTGTTTATTACTTGAGTCAAAGTCTCACACTGACTAAAATCAAGTATCAACATGTTGAGAAACTGGCCTTGGCTGTTGTTCAAGCTATCCAATGCTTTTGGCATTATATCCTCTGACGGAAAACTACGGTGATTTCTCATTGCAACCCTATGCAACATATTTTGACACGTCAATTGCTAGGGGGAAAATACTCCAAATGGATTGTCATACTCCAGGAGTTTGACTTGGAATTTGATCATGCCAAGTCCAAGAAATCCTTAGTTTTTGCTGAGTTGATATGCGATTTTCCTCTCTCTGCAATGGAAAATGTAGCAGTAGATTCATTACCCGATGAATCTATTTTCCTTATTAGCACTAATGATATTTGGTATGGGGATATCATTATATATCTCCAAACTCAGACTTTCCGTTCTACTTTGTCTAGTAATGAACGACGTTGCATATGCTATCAAGCTCGTCAATACATTATCCTCGGAGATACTCTTTACCATCGGGGAATTGACTCAGTTTTTAGACGTTGTTTAACTTTCGACGAAGCTGAGATAGCTCTGAATGATTTCCATTCTGGAGCATGTGGTGGTCATATGTTTGGGTATGCTACTGCCTAGAAGATCTTACGCGTAGGATATTTTTGTCCTTCTTTGTTTAACAATTGCATTACTGTCGTTCAGAAGTTCCATGCCTGCCAGACCTATAATCAGAAAATTCGGTCACATCCTGCTCCTCTTCATCCTGTGGTCTCATTTGGTCCTTTTGCGAAATGGGGCATTGATTTCATGACATGTCACCCTCACTCGGCCGGGGGGCATGGTTACATCATTGTAGCAGTTGATTATTTTACCAAATGGGCCGAGGCGATGTCGACATTCGATAACACTGGAAAGACTACAGCCTTGTTTCTTTTTAACCACGTTATAGCTCATTTCAATGTGCCCCAAGCTATCATCACTGATCATGGTAGTCACTTTAGGAATTTTATTATGTCTGAACTTACAGAGAAGTTGGGTCTTTGTCATGATAACTCAACGCCTTATTATCCACAAGCTAATGGCCAGGTCGAAGCGATAAACAAAGTTCTCATAACTATGCTTCGACGGATGATAGGAATTCATAAGACAAGTTGGCACATAATGTTTTTTTCGGCATTTTGGGCATAACAGACATCTGTCAAATCCGCTACGGGGTTTACACCTTTTCGATTGGTCTATGGCGTGGAAGCCATTCTTCCTATAGAATGTGAGATACCCTCTTTGAAGCTAGCTGTCGAACTCTTACCCAATACTTTTGATGAAGAAGAACGTTTGTTGTATCTAATGCGATTAGACGAAACTCGACGTGATGCCACCCTAGTAATAGAAGCCCAGAAGAAGCGTGTTAAGGCCCAATATGACAAGCATGTCAAGCCTCGCATTTTCTCAGAAGGTGATCTTGTTATCCTCTATGAATAGGATCGAGATTTGTTAGGGGATGGGATATTCGAACCCATGTGGCGAGGTCCTTACATTGTTCACTGAGTTTTGGAAAAAGGAGTGTATGAGCTGGTAGATTACGATGGTATCCCTTTGAGTGAACCCAGGAATGGGTTGTACTTGAAGAAGTACTATGCATAAATTATCTGTGCACAAGTACTTGCATTTTAATGTATCATACTTTGTGTGTGCTACTATAGTTTTCTTTGGTCGTTATTTGGTCTCTGCCCTTATGTGACGTTGTGTTTGATTTCCAGATGTCAGAGTCTTCGCTACCCTATATTGGCTTCGCTGATGGTGCTAGCCGTAGTACTTGGAACCTTGCTTCCATTGCGTGGGAAATCTATGCTGCAACAAACGAACTTGTATCTTTACAAGGTGTATGCCTTGGTCGTGCAACCAACAACATTGCAGAGTATAACGTCGTTATTGAATTATTGGTTGATGCTATCTCGCTCAGAATTCGTCATTTGGTTGTGTGACTTGACTCACAGCTCGTAGTACTACAGCTAAGTAATATCTACTCTATTCGAAGCCCTACTTGGTTATGGGTGTATTTGCGAATTCGCCTCTTGGAATGTTATTTTGATCACATTGAATATCAACATATTCCTAGATGTATTAATACATTAATGGATGCATTGGCTAATTATGTATTGGATAGACATTTGAACCATTTATAAATTAAACACATAAAAATTCACACAATATAAAGTAATTCGGTAGAAACCATCTGTATATATATCGATCAAAAGAGTTTTTACAAAAAGTTGTCCGAAGACCAAAATGTCAAAAATTGAAGCTTATAGATTCTACAAAGTGACGTCACAGATGACGATCACGGTAACACACGACTTCCCTAGCAACCCTACAGAGCAGTCGACTCATAGTTGCTGATACCCCTTCAGTATGACGCTAATCGCGTTGTGGAACCTCTTCCAGAGTCATATCTGGAATGTTTGCTGTTAGACCCTCTAAATTCTGTTCCACCACCTGATAATCCTTTGCATATTGTGGTGTTGGTGCTGCTACTTCTCCTCGCCTCTAGATCGGAGAAGTGCCAGGAGGTCCATACGGTCCAACATCTGTGTTATAAACAAATGATTTTGCATTAGTCTTCGAACAAGCGTATAAAACAAAAACATTTGACTATGATTAAAAATACAAAAACATTTAAAAAGAGAAAAATGTGTGTACTTCTTACCGAGGTCACCCCGCTGACTATCTTCAAGTAGTGCTAAGTCCATATCTCCTCGGAAATCCAACCCGGCATAGGCCTAATCATCGACCATCAGCATCTGGGTTTGAAGCCAATCAAAAAACATATCGTCGTACTTGACGATTGGTCCTGCTACGTGCCAGGCCATGAGCCAACACCATCTCAACATCCTTGGATCCCTAGGACCCGATATGTTCCACTCAACTTGTAGTCTAAATACAAGGACCCTCTCAAGGAAGAAGGACACCAACAAAGAGCCATACCCAAATTGCTTCAGGTCACCGCGTCGACATTTGGTCAGTTGTTTTTTGATACTGCAAAGCACAACATCTACCCAGTTGAATACTTGCAGCTCAATACACTCGATGGCATACTGGAAGTAGCTTTGTAATGCCATATGCGGAGCGGAACTCCCAACCATCCAAGAAATAGTAAAAAGGATAGTGCGAAGGGTCAAGTCTTGCACCCCCCAGATAGCCACTTTTCCTTTTTTCCTTTCAGCCTCGGGTACACAGTATTGATTACAGTACTCACTCACCTTTAGCCCACCGCCTCTACTACCAGTTAGGCTGACATAGTACCCCCTTTGGGATAATCCGTTCAAAAAGTATATGTCCTCAATGTATAAGGACAATGTATGAGCTCCCACATGAAAAACCTGCTAGTCTGGGTCCCACATATGGACCATGTACTCTAGTAGTCTAACTTGGGCCCTCATGCCCGGGATGCAGAAGTATTTTAGGAGCCCACAATCTCTCAATGCAGCTATGGTAGGTGGGTGATTCTCGACATTTGTGTTATCCTCTTCGTGTTCTCTTTCATGCCACTCAAGCACCATTTTTATGGCTATTTATCTGCACAAGGAACATAAAAGGAGGATTAATGATTTTATTCATGATCTGAATCTTTTTCATTGGCTAAATATTTAAAAAAAAATTGGAGTTTGCAGTTCTTGCAGGTGCCCCATTAGCACAGTGCGAGAACCTCGCAGGTGTCTTAAGGCTCACCTACGAGAACACATCATTCTCACAGGCCCCATATGGGCTGCCTGCGAGAATGCCAACGCGCATGTAGGGTTCCAAAAACAACTTGAAACTGCAACTTTAAACCAATGAAATTAAAAATTTAAACCATGAAAATGTCAAGGATGAAGAGCTTACCTAAATGTCATAGACGAATCGTCGAATGGTCTCCTGCAGCTCCCGCAAATTAACGCCAAACTCGGAGGGTAAAAGGGGGGTTTTGGAGTGCAATAGAGGAAATGTAAAATGATATGGTAAAAATGATTATTTATTCATTTGATTTACTTTTTACTATGTCATTTTGGGTTTTTTATGCTTATTCATTGATTAAACCTAATTCCTAATATCAAGATGAGTGTAATGACTTGTAGGTGTGATGACGTTGTTAATTAAATACAAGGGTATGGACATATTTTTCTTCGTGATGGCATGTTTTTTATTGTTTTTATGGTTTTACATAAAACCTCGAGTGTCGTTTTTGTCCGTTCTTGCACTCGTAAAAAACATAAGAACATGATCGAGCATAGTTTTATCACTTTTTTGGGCTCAACAAGGTTATATGAAAAAGGAACCCCCATGGAGTTCTCTTTAAGCTCTTTTCAGACTCTCTAAACATGAAAAGATCGCTGAGCGACCTTGCTATTTTTCACGTTCGCTAAAGTATTTGAAGTACATGTCTGGTAAGCGATAATTTATCTCTTTTTCGGTCTTATCCAGACTATCTTACGAAAAAGGAACAGAGAGAGTTCTCTTTTAAGTGTTTTTTCAAACTCTATAATCCTGAAAAACCTTTAAGTTTTCTATCTTTGGACTCGTTAAACAAACATTGATAGACCCGTGATGGGACCGAACCACTCCTTCTTAGGGTTTGTTAAACATACTCCGAGGGACTCATCCGAAGGATGAGCTTATATCAACAAGCATATGTTATCCTCCTCAATCTTGTGTAAAAATAAAGAGATACTCGCCAAAAATGGTGGGGGGAAATTTGGGAAAGGGATATGTTTCATCTTTGTATTGATTGGCAGTAAGTGTCACTCTTGAACATGACACCCCCTATTCATCACATTTGAAGCCGGTTTGGGAAAGCCATTTGTATTTCATTCGATTTGCTACAAGTTCATTCCATATGTCGTCTTTGAGTCAATGCTGCCAAATCATTGGTCGTGCCATTCATATGTTCAAGAGAAGTCCATCTAAAACCTATATTGAGTCAGCCATCTACAATTATCCATTCTCTCAGTGTCAACCTTCCCTGTGTCCAAGTCATGGTCTATTTCATTTTCAAACTCTGTTACTCATTTTGTGTCATTGATGAGGGATACATCAAGGCCCTCCTATGACGAGTTTTGTTCTGTCGACTTCATCTCATTATCCGGAATCAAGACTTAGAAATTATTTATTACCTTGGAGCTTGCATGCCTCAATGGAAAGTTTCCTCGCTTTCGACAGTGGGTTTACTTCATTGACACCTGATCGAAAAATTCCATCAAATGTTTGACATCAACTCATTTATTCACATTCGATGGATTGTACTATGGTACCTTGGGAGTCATTGACATCAATGGTGATTTCCCTCGCACTTGTTAACGGTTACATCAATGACCGGTAATCAAGTGGTTTCTACCATGTTCGACTTCAAAATATGTAATCACATGGTTAGATTCTTACTTTGGGCGATGAGATTGAAGATCCAGGATATCATCTTTGTGATCTAGGTTGCGATGGAGTATATATAATTTGTGACACATAGATCCACTGTGTATGTTTCGTGGCTATGTCATCTTGATTTGAAATTTTCACATAGATCCACAATGTATTCCGGGTGGCTATGCTATATATTTTGACGGCATGGATCCACAGTGTATGATTGGTGTCCATGATCCATGTCAATAATGTCATCAGTCTGTGATCTGAGTATGGGAATGCCTACCTCAAAATTGGTATATATGATATTCTGCAGATGCTTGGTTGTTCGTAGGTTTCCGATTAGATGTGCTCTTGGTTCTCGACACACACATGCATCTTACAAAGTCTATCGACTATCATTGGTTCCAATCTCAGACTTTGGGGTGCATTATGTTACCCATGATTTTGGTCATCATGATGATGTATTGATGATGGTGTATTCAGGCTCTTCATTAGAACTTTTTCCTGAGAAAAGTTACCTTCATCTCTTTCCAGAAATCATATTTTTAAGGAGTGTTCGTAGGCTGCTAGTATATTTGCCTACGAGAATGCATGATTCTCGTAGGCTGCCTTAAGCCAGGGTGCGAGAAGTTCACACTCTGTGTAAATTCTAGGGTGCAAGCTCTCTCTTAAGTAAGGAAAAAGATAAATTCTCGAAGGTTCTAGAAGGTAATCTTCTAGAAGGATGATATGGCATTCAAATGGTTATCCTAGTACGAGATTCCTTGATATTTTGGGATCATTCTTATCCAAGTAACTAATTCATTCTCTCCTATAAAATAAGGGGATTCTCATGGAAAATGTTAGAAGCAAACAAGGTTAAGCAAGACATTGGAGAATTGGTGAAAGATTGTGTGAAGGATTGAAGCTTGAACAGCAGGCTGAGAAACTACAATGAAGACATTATAAGGGTTTTGATCTTCTTCATGCAAGTGAGAAAGTGTGTGTGTCAGAGCCAAGGGCCATCGAAAGGAAGTTTGCGACATCAAGGCTCAGGTTGTAATATTTACTTTCCATCAATATGATAAAGTAATATGTCCCTTTCCCATACAACTATCTTACTTTATTGTATAATTCCTTGATCATATGCATAGATTGACTGTTAAATATATTGAGTTGTCTTCACTCCGATTGGTTTGAGATGTCTTGGTCTTAACTACACAAGAGCGTTGGAGTGAAACTGGAGTAACAAAGACCATAGGAAGCGATTATAAGGTATGCATTTTTTCTTGCCTCTTATTTAATTCAATAGTCAAAATCTAGGGAAAGAGTATTATTCTGTCTTGATTTGTTCTAGATCCATGTGGATCTAGGGAGATTGGTTCTTGTTCGCACTTATGGATTTATCCAATAACAACATGAATGAGATGATTGAGATCAGAAAAAAACCAGGAGAGTCTGTTTGGGATATTGATAAAAAGTTCAAATGATTGAAGGTTAAATTGAAGTATGTATGATGGATATCTAGCATAGACATCTCTTTGTGAATTCATCGATACCACACCTGAAATACTCTTTGAGGCAACAAAAGTTTCAAATGTAGGCAGAGGCTCTACAGGAAGCCCTACAACTCAAAGAAAATTAGTACCAAAAGACAGATCCAACAATAGATGAGTTGAAAGAGGATATGAAGAAACTCACATTTCAACTAAACCAGAATAGGGGAAAAGAGAAAAGAGAATTTATTTGGTTTACCACATGTAGGACGGAAGGATACCACAAGAATGAGTGCCCAACTTATGAACAATACATGGAAAAAGGGCTACCAAACCCTTTGCCAACAAGAGGACCATGGTATGAGATTTGTAAAACACACGTACATGATCCATATCATTTTGCAATGATGAAGAAGTATCAGATAGTACCCAAGAGTTCATATTACAACTTTTTCAAATTAGTGGGTCATGATGACAAAGATTCGAGGACAATGGAAATGATGTGGGAGAGAACGTCAGACACCTATAGGGTGCAATAAAAAATGATTACAGGGAAAGATACACCTCAGTTTAACCAGGTACCACCTCCATAAAACACTGCACATCAACAATATAACACTGCATAACCTTAGTATAATAACACACAACCACAGTATAACCCATACATAGTATAATTAGGTTCCTCGATACAACGCACCATGAGAAGATAAGGGTGGATACAGAGGTGGAGGATGAGGTAGAGGAGGATTTGGAATAGGAAGCATTCCAGTAGTGTGCCAAAAATTCCAACAACCAGAACACTATGCAAGGGAATGCCCACTTACATCGATGACATGCATGTATTGTCACCAACAAACGATGATACAAAGGGTTGTCCAACATTATTGGGAAAAATTCAAGAAAAAAGAAATCAGAACAATTAGAATGTTCAATGTATTTCTCCAGACGCGAGAGATGATGGAAGAAATATCAACATATTTATGTACATAGGAGCTAAGATAGGAGCGGACACAGTAATACATGAGTAAACACAACACCAATGGGTGAAGAGGAATACTAAACCATAGAAACAATTCGATGCAGGGAAAGTGTTGTCCCTTGACCAAGTTTTGGAGATCCTTGGTCATGTTTGACCTCTTTTGGGACTTCGATAGGATGGTTGAAGGCGGAGCACAAGTCGAAGTAGAGATCATGGGATCTCGCCCCTTTTTAGGGATTTTTGGGTTTTGGGATTATGTAATGGGTATGGGAATGTTGGCCAATGGGTTCACCCATGCTTTGGGCCTTTTGTAATGTATAAATAGATATCTAAGCAATGTAGGAAAGGGCCAATGTGCTAAGTGAAAGTGATTGTAAGAGGATTTGTGCTTAGTGTATGTTGAGACTTGTAGATCTAAGTGTGGGCCACTTGTAGTGCTTTGTGCACAAAATGTGAGGAGATTTGTGCTGTGAACTAACTCAGGGAAGGAGGATTTGGCAAGGTCCGCACATATCTCCTGTCCTCTACAGAGTAGGGTTTTGATGCTTTGTGCATGTAAGAAGCTTGACAGAATATAATAAGAAGAGAAGACGAATTGGTGGAAATAGCCCCACACTGGGATGAACCACATATATCCTGTGTTATGGTTGCTTTGTGCTTTGTGGTTTTTGTGTTCTTCATATGATTTATGCCTAGTTTAATAATGATTTTTAAATGCATATGATAATAGTAGTTTAGTTCTTAATGATATGAATGCATGCTAGGTCTGATCTATCTTGATGTGATTAGTGCTTGAATGAATTAGATCTAGTTGAATACTGCGTTGTTCTATAATAAGGGTTTGATCCTGCAATTGGAATAAGGGTGAATTATTGATGAATAGTAAATGCTAAGTGCTTTGTTAGAGTGTTGTAATCAAAGTTCTTTGTCCCAACTGGGTTGCAGACACTTGATTCCTACAACCATCCCTGCCTCTACCTCAGGTGAGACTTCATCTACTTCATAGGTGTTGCCGAAAGGACCAGTAGTTATGGTTTTTTTGGTGCCTTGTTCAAATGTTGAACCCTGGGTCTACCCCTGTGCCAACAAATGGTTCCTTTTCCACGACCTAAAACTGTGATTGTTGGGAACTGAGAAAAAGAGAAATCAATGTGCATAGATCTGTTGCTTTAGTGCACAATATTCTACTTGATTTTCAAATCTCTGTGCTAATAAAGGAATCAGATCTAAAGGAAAGAGGTAAGATCTAAAAGCTTGGTGCTCTGAGAAAGGTAAGATAAGTGAATTTTGTTTTTGAAAGTATGGATCTAGGTATGTTTGATAAATTTTGTCCTAGCCTGAAAACTAGGGCACACTTAGAAGAAAGAGGATTTGATATGAGTAGATCCAATAGAAATAGTGAAAGAGATGTTATTTCTATGCATAGAAAGAATGTTTGGACTAACATGGATGCATGACCCTAGAAAGATTTTTTTGCAGACTAGTTACTGTGATCCTAGCATGTAGTACAAGAAAGGATGGGGATCATTTAAGAGAAAGCAAGGATTAACCCTTTGTTACAGTTGCAGAAGGCTGAGACATCTTTCTAAGGAATTCCCTGGTGGAAGACCTAGAAGTTTTGGATTTCCCTAGAATGATTGCTAAAGTTAAAAAAATGAATATGAGACAAGAAAACCATGAAAGAGGCCAAGATACTAAAACTATGAAAGAATCCCAGAGAGATTGTATTACTGTAGATGAAAGAAACCTTGAATGATCACAGAGACACCAATCTATCATAAATATTAAAACATAAAGGGTGCATAGAAGCAAGAATAGGAGACTTCGACATAGACTGTGTTCTAGATGAGGAAACATGGGTGAATATCATGACAAAAAGAACTTGGGAAATTTTGGGAAAGCCTACTATGACGCCTTCATCGAGAGGAATATGAGTATTTAGAAGAAAGATAATAACCCTATGTTGAAGACTTACCCACACATCTATGCATTCTCATGGAACTTCAATAGAAGAAGAACTTGAGGTCATTAAATTTTTTGAGGACAACACCCCATTTGCTATGTTGCTAGGAAAATCCTGGATTAAGGAAGATCAGATCCGAAGAAAACAAGAGGAGGAATTTCTAGAATAGAAAAAGCAAGAATTAAAGGATTTCATGACTAGGAGAATAGTGCACTTGATAGAAGAACAGAAGAACAAGTCAAAGCTACTAAGGATCAAAGACTTGGATGTCAAAGCTGACAGAACACAGACAAACTTGAAAAAATTGTCCATATAGGAGAGTAGAGAACCTACCCCAGACAAAGAAGAAGTATCACCCTTGAACCCTATGAAGGATCATCAACAACACAAATTTACTATACCAAGAGAAGATAAGAATCAAAATGGAAAAAGAAACCCAGTAACTTAGATTATAGGAAATAAGGCTAGAAAAATCAGCAAGAAGAAAGAAAGGCTAGAAAAATTGCAAGAAGTTCTAGACAAGACTTCGCAGAAGGAAGGTTTCCAGAACTTAAACTTTGTCAAAATATCAGTACACCGCAAATTGTCACTTTGACATGATGGAGAAATATGACCATTGTAGGTATTATGAACATTCGATCAACGCTCTTGAATGGTTAGGAAAGCAGTTATGGCCCAAAATCTCACCATTGGACTGTTGGGACCATGCCATAACAGATGGAATTGCATTAGTTAAACCTTTTATACTCATTGGAAGAAACTGTTATGATGTTTTCTATTTATCCCATCGAACATTTCACTGAGAACACTTTGCAAATAGTAATTATTCGAGCCCACAAAGAGATGACTACTACCCCGTTGTGTTTCTTGAGACTTCACCACCTGCTCTATTGCACTGAGTGTTTGATCACCGATATTAGATACTTGATCTCGAGCATGCATGTCAGACGACATTAGCACAGTAGAAAATTCCATTGAAGAAATTCTAATCGACCTCATGGCTGAGAAGGTGATGTTTGTAGGAGTTCAAGCCTCATCGACGAGAGGAGTGCAAGCCTCCCTGTCGACTACTCACGGATCTGGACCATACTGAGTTGTGATCAAGAAATAAACCAAGCATCATGATGACTTGGTGAATTCAAAGCTAATCCCATACATCCTACCCAACTACATCCCACCCCAGGCCAGTGTGGTGAGTCGTGGCAGTGTCTCTAGGGACTTTGACTACACCTTGATTATTGCATACCTCTCGAAGGGGATACTCACAATTAAACCACAATTGTAGAACATTGTGACATTGAATATCAACGACTGTAATCTGGGAGACCACAAGAGATATGGCATGCTCACACCTCACAAATATTTGACCAAGATGAAGGGAAAGAAGTCAAATATTATTCCCCAACCGTGGACCATGAACATTGTGCATTCCACTATTCTGAATGTAATGAAGATACCCCATTTTGTAAGTCATTAGCAGGTTAACGCGTGCATTAAAATCCTACTTTCATTCTTCCATGGCAGTTATTTGTGGCTGGACAGACAAATTACTGTTGATTTGATTTTGATCCATAGGATCATTGGATTAAGCATGCAGGTACCAGACCCATGGGAATTTTATCCAGGGAAGGCTGTAGACCGTGCCCTGACTTAGAAAATAAAAGACACCTATGGTGATGTGGAGAAGGGGAAATGAGGCTACAAGGTAGGCTCCATCAAGAATGGTGTAGTATGCCTCACTTTACAGTTGATTGTTGGTAAGCTAGTCCAGAAGAATAGACCCATGCAGGTCACAGGGTTTGTTGTTGACCTCGCCGGAAAATGTGTGGAAGGGATACAAATGAACTGGGAGAGCTACCTAGTTAACCAGTTAGAAAAAGACTATCGAGAAGCTCAGGATCAAGGATATAAGTTCCATGTCAGTTCACTCCTAATCCTCATCACCTTCATTGCTTGGGAGATGCCGGAAGGAGTGACCTTCCATGACATTGAGCCATTTGAACCACTATCTAAGAAGTTCACCACGCTCTGGTATTCAAGAGATATGGGGAAACAATGGTAGTCAAACATGATGTTACACACCTACTACCTGGAATTGAAGAGGGCTATTGAGTCCTTCCCTCGTATGGCATCGAACACCCTTGACAACTTCAGGCCAATTGTGAAGTTCCGCACAAATAGGAATTTTATTTATATCACTGTGCGTGGAGATGAGCATAAATAATAACTCCAGTCATACTACAAGATTATGGAGGAAGACATGGAAGAATTCATTAATTAATGGCCCACAGAGTTCCTTATACCAGTTGACCAGACCAAACTTTCCGACCCTGACCTAATTGGAAGTCCGATGGTTACTCGTGAAGAGTACGATGCACTGGGAATCAATAGAAGGAAGAAGAAATAAGAGTTATAGGAGTTGAAAAATGTATCAAATGAAACTGCTTTAGAGTCACCAGGAGGAGGTGATGATGAAGTAGACGAAGACGAGAACAATGAGGAAGAAGACAAGCAGAAGCAAGGAGAAGTAACACCGCCTAGAGATCCCATTAATGAGGCTATGGCCCCATAGAAAAGAAAGTTTTCCCCCACGAAACCTTCATCATGGAAGAATTCCAAAGATAGCAAGCCCAAGATGAAGAATATACTCACGGTGGATGAAATTGACCTAATCATTGATGTTGTCTCAGATACCTCAGAAGATATTTTACAGTGCAATGAAGAAAAATAGGAAACCATGTATGAAAGGATCGAAGCATAGATGAGAGGGGTACAATAAGCCCTTCACTCTAGCTGCATAGTTTCCATTGTGGCCCTGCCATGAGAAGAAATAGAGTTGGGAGATGAGCCTGCCCATCTCTGCAGAATAGCTGATGCAACCGAAGCTCACCTTCATCGTGTGCAAGAAGAAAATATCAGGCCACAAAGGCCTTGAAGAAAGTACAAGAGGAAGTCATAGAGAAACTATGGGTTGCACAGCAGGAAAAATATGACCTCCAAGCGAATTTCAGAGAGAATAGGGCACAAATCCAACAAGATAAAGAACAATTACTTGCAGAGCAGGTCAAAGTTAAAGAATAAGTCAAAAGAGAACTTCGCTCTGTGACAAGCTTGTAATAGATGGAGGAAGATCCAGTGGAGAATCAAGTCACGAAGCTCACTGAAGCCACCCAACAAATTCAACAGAGAGTATAAGAACTAGAGATACAAATAGTGCCCAACACTCCACAGGAAGTGCGAGACCAGAGAGAAGAAGTCACCTAAAGTGTAGTCCGGAGAATCAAGGCCTTATCCTTGGAATGTAAAAATCTTAGCAGTCGAAGTGCATAGACTTATGAGCGACTTACAGAGTACCCTAAACTAAAGAACCTGGAGTCATAGCTCCAGGAATCAAAGCAACAAGAAAAAATAGTACAAGCGCAACTGAAAGTCCTGTCAGCAGTTGAGAGAATGAAAATATCCTAAGAACAATGCATGTCTCAACAACAGGTCCATGCCATACAGAGAAAAATCATGGAAGTGACTTAGAAGATCTAGCCAGTCCAGGATGCATCCTGCCTACTTTTTGATGAAATTGAAGGACAAGGACCAGAGCTGGAACAAGTAGTCAGTCCGATAGAACAACACTTGGAGGGACCTATAACCAAGGAATTTATTCAAGAGTTCGTTGAGAAAGAGGCTCTGACGAAGCATCTCGAGCCAAGCTCGAGGCTTTTGAGGCAGATTTACCCAAAGCAGAGTGACTCAGGATGAGTCATAGGTGAGTGTTGGGGGCCTATTGGCCCTTGAACAAGTTTTGGAGATCCTTGGTCATATTTGACCTCTTTTGGGACTTTGACAAGCTAGTTGAAGGCAGAGTGCAAGTTGAGGCAGATATCACGGGATCTCACCTCTTTTTAGGGATTTTTGGGTTTTGGGCTTATGTAACGGGTATGGGAATGTTGGCACATGGGTTCACCCATGATTTGGGCCTTTTGTAATGTATAAATAGATATCTAGGCAATTTAGGAAAGGGCCAATGTGCTTAGTGCAAGTGATTGTTAGAGGCTATGTTCTTAGTGTATGTTGAGACTTGTACAACTAAGTGGTGGCCACCTGTAGTGATTTGTGCACAGACTGCGAGGAGATTTGTGTTGTGATCTAACTCAGGCAAGGAGGATCAAGCGAGGTGCAGATAGATCTCTTGTCCTCTTTGGAGTAGGGTTTCAATGCTCTGTGCATGTAAGAAGCTTGACAAAAGATAATAAGAAGAGAATAAGAATTGGTGGACGTATCCTGACACTGAGGTGAACCACGTATATCTTGTGTTATGGTTGCTTTGTGATTTGTGGTTGTTGTGTTATTCATATGATTTATGTCTAGTTTAGTAATGCCTATTAAATGAATCTAATAATAGTAGTTTAGTGCTTAATAATATGAATGAATTCTAGGTCTGATCTATCTTGATGTGCTTAGTTCTTGAATGAATTAGATCTAGTTGAATACTGCATTGTTCTATAATAAAGGTTTGATCCCGGGATGTGAATAAGGGTGAACTACTGATGAATATTAACTGCTATGGGATTTGTTAGAGTGTTGTAATCACATATCTATGTCCTAGCTGGGTTGCAGATGCTTGAGTCCTGCAATGATCCCTACCTCTACCTCGGGTGAGACTTCATCTGCTTCACAGGTGTTTCCTAAAATGACAATAGTTAGGGTTTTGTTGGTGCACTGTTGAAGCGTTGAACCCTGGGTTTGCCCCTGTGCCAACAGAAAGAAAATTAAATATTCAAGGAGGCAAGACATGAGTTCCTCAAGAAAGATGTTGTATCTAAATCAATTGTGCAACCTACTCATAATTTACCAATGTACGAGATGCCCTTATCAATGGAACACACCAGCGAAATACCACTTATAGCGCAAGTAAGAACCATAAGGATTTTTCTGTAATCCTACGTGTTATCACTAAAATATCATCCTCAACATTGCCATCAAATGGTTACAGAAACACAACAATGGAAACAACAATTAGTTCACATGTAGCACTGAAATGCATTCAAAAGGAAAAAAAATATACAATTTGGTCAAAAATTGACATGCGCAAATTCACAAAAGGAAGTGCGCATAGTGTGTAGTGTGTGCGGGCCAACAAAGCCATCAGAGCTCACAATGTGCCAAGTGCGTGACTGTGTACAAGAAAAATTGTGCACTTCTATGAACGACGCATTTATGGATCTTGTTGGCCCCTCAACCACTTATGGACCAGCTCCCAACATGATTTTACCTTCATATCTGAGTGAAATCTGAATGGGGAGTTGGTCAAGGACTAGAGGGTGCCCTAAAAGGCCCCTTGTTCACACCAAGAACAAATTACATTTTGCATTGAATAAATGCTATAAATAAGAGCCATGGGTGCACTAAGAAACCAAGATCTTCAATATTGTATTGTTATGGTGCAAGAATTCTCCCTTGAGAATCCTCTTTTCTCTTTGGAGCCTTCAAGCATCATTGCAATAGGTCATTCCACTCACCTCTTGAGGGAATAGGAATTTATTTTCTTCACCATTTGCCATTTTTTCTTCCATTGTAAGAAGATCTCTCCATTAGGGAACTCAAGATCCCTCCCAAGGAGGAAGAGGGGATTCATAAGTCCTCATTTTTCTCTACGGTGTTTTTCCTACTAATCTATTGATCCATTGGTAGCATTATCTTGGTCATTGGTTGATTTTTATGGTTCTAAGTTTCTCATGCTTTCTAACTTTTATTTATTATTTGTTTTAATTTTTTTCTTTGTTTATTACATGTGTTTGGCTTTTTTAACCCACTCATAAACTCTTTTCTTGTCTAGCAGGGTCATCTAGGCATGAAAGTGTTGTTGTTTTTCTCACCCAAGTGACAAAACCAACACAACAGGTTGGCGACCAAACTGGGGAAAAAAATAAAAGAAAATTCTCATGTCCTAAAATACATATTGTCCTTCCCCTCAAACAACACCGGGCCTTCCAAGAGAACTCAACAGTGGGGTATGAAGCCACCGGAAGAGGAACTAGTGAAGGTTGAAATAAATAGTTATAATGAGGGGTACAGGGAGATGGTGGTATTTCCCAATAGCCACACAAAATATGATCAATGCAAGATACCAAATATATAAAATATGTAGTACAGAAATAAAATGCTAGAAATGGAAGAATAACAGTAAAATATCCAACATAATCTTCACAATAACACAAAAATGATATAAGAATAGAAATAGAAATAGTACTTTGATTCAGAAAGCAATGTTCACAGGCCTCTTTGGGGGGGCAACCTCCAATTGAGAAACACTCTGTTACAATAATCTCCAATCTAGGGCTTTCATACCCTCGACCTTTATTTATACTAAATATGTCTATTAAGAGAAACATCTAGAGGAAGATCCTTCTAGAAGTGGAAGCTTCTATTAGGTCTTCTTACATCCGCCTTATTCTATTTTATTGAAAAGCCTTATTAATATTGACCTTTATTACATCCGAATACATTGATCTACCTATGTGCGGGTTAGGACCTTAACATGTCTGCCCCCTTAAAAGAAACCCTGTCCTCAAGGCTTGAGATGTGGAAACTGCTACAGAATGGGAGTTGGTTCCCAAGTGGCATCTGTTGGACTCATATCTTTCCACTGTACTAGCACTTCCTTGATGGTTCTCTGACACAAGTGATGCTCATGCTGGTCCAAAATTACTTCTAGTTGTAGCCAAATGGATCCTTCTTCAGCTAACTCTCGAAGGTTGGTTTGAATTTGGCACCTGGTTCCAATCACCTTCTTCAAGTATGAAACATGAAAAATAGGATGTAGCTTCGACTAACTGGGTAGAGCTAACTGATATGAGACTTGTCCCACATGCTTGAGAACTGTGTAAGGGCCATAAAATTTGGGTGCTAGCTTCTGACAATGCTCGGCCTTGAGGGAAGTTTTCTTATATGGTTGCAGTCTCAGAAACACCTGATCCCCTTTTGCAAATTGACGTTCAGAGTGACCTTGATCTGCTTGTTGCTTCATTCTATTCTGTGCCATGACCAAGTTCTCTTTAAGGGTACGAAGGATATCCTCTAAAACTATAAGTGTTTGGTCAACCGCCTGGACCTTCGAGGTACCCGGTAAGTATGAGATAACTGAAGGTGGCTTCTGTCCATATATCGCGTCAAAAGGAGTCATGCGAGTGGTTGTATGGTATGTAGTGTTGTACCACCATTTGACAAGGGGTAACCATTGAGCCCACTGGTGTTGCTTTTCATAGGCAAAGCACCTCAGATATGTTTCCAAACACTTGTTGACAACTTCCGTTTGACCATCCATCTGGGGATGATAAGCTAAGATGAGATGAAATTGTGTGCCTTGTATCTTAAACAGTTCTTGCCAAAAATTGCTTTTGAAAGTTGGGTCTCGATTAGAAACAATAGAGTGTGGCATGCCATGAATCTTGAAGACCTAGTCCATGAAAATTTGAGCCACCGTGGATGCAGTAAATGGGTGGTGAAGAGCGCAAAAATGAGCATACTTGGAAAGGCGATCCACCACCACCACTATGAGTGATTTTTTCCCCGATTTGGGTAAGCCTATAATAAAGTCCATAGAGATATCCTTCCAAATAGAAGGGGGAATCAGAAGCGGTTGGAGGGTGCCTGGAGATTTGACTGTTTCTCCCTTGTTGCATTGACACACCTCACATTCAGTGACAAACTTATGGATGTCCTATTTCATACCATCCCAGAAAAAAGAACGTTTGACTCGGTCATACATTTTGGTGAGCCCTGAGTTCCCTACTATGAGTGTAACATGAAGCTCAAAAATCACCGTGGATTTGAGCTTGGATTGTTTACTTAAATACAAGTGGCTTTTGTATCGAAGCTCATCCTAGAGCCAGGAGTACCCTAGGGGAGTCAGAGCCTTGTTCTGTAGTTGCTGGATCAGATGTGAACTTTTGGGATCTTGAAGCCATTCCTAGCGCATAGCTTGGAGACAATCGGGTACAATGGAGGAAAGAGAAAAAAGGGATCATTCGTCTTCATATTTCTGGGACAGTGCATCTGCCACGACATTGTATTTTCCTTTCTTGTAAATGATCTCATAATCATATCCAAAGAGCTTAGTCACCCATTTTTGTTGTTCCTCGGAGGAAATGCGTTGTTCCAAAAAGTACTTGAGGATTTGATGGTCGGTATTAATTTAGAAGTGTTTCCCCAAGAGATAAGGACGTCACAACTCAAAGGCATGCAGAATCGCCAACATTTCTTTATCATAAATGGGTTTGCCCAGATTCCTTTCAGACAGTTGCTTGCCAGTGAAGGCCAAAGGTTGATCCTCTTGCATAAGGACAACGTCGATTCCTTTCCCTGAGGCATCACATTCCAACACAAAGGTCTTTGTGATGTTAGGAAGGGCCATAACCGGAGTGGTGCACATGGTCGTCTTCAAGGTTTAAAAATCTTGAGCAACTGCTGGAGTCCAAGTGAAAGAGTTCTTTTTTAGGAGAGTCATGAGAGGTGCTGCAATCTTTCCGTAGTTCTTAACAAACTTGCGATAATACCTTGTGAGGCCCAAAAATCCACGCAATCTTTTCAGAGTATTTGGGTGCGGCCAATATTGCATAGCTTCAATCTTTTTTGGGTCCACCCTGATGCCATCCTTTCCCACCAAATGACCCAAGTATTCTACTTCTGAGGCACCAAAAGTACATTTTGACTGTTTCAAGAAAAGTTGGTGCTGAGAGAGTAGGAAAAGAACTTGATCCACATGAGTAAGATGGTCTATCTAGGTTTTTCTATAGATGAGGATATCATCAAAGAAAAATAAGACAAAATGACAGATAAAAGGGCAGAAGACATGGTTCATGAGGCTCTAGAAGGTGGAGGGGGCGTTACATAAACCAAAGGGCATGACCAAAAACTCATAGTGGCCCTCATGAGTGTGAAAGGAGGTCTTGGGAATGTCGGCCTCTTTCATACATATTTGGTGATAGCTCGAGCAAAGATCAAGTTTGGTAAAGAATTGGGTGCCACTCAATTCATCCAGGAGGTCATCAATGATAGGAATGGGAAATTTGTCTTTGATGGTCAGTTTGTTGAGAGCACGGAAGTCAGGACACATTCGCCAAGAACCTTCTTTCTTTAGTACCATGACGACTGGAGAGGAGTAAGGGATCGTAATAGGACAGATGATGCCGACAATAAGGAGTTCCTCGACCATTTTTTCAATTTCATTTTTTTTTGCAAAGGGGTGGCGATATGGACGTATATTGGGGGGAAAGCTTCCTAGGACAAGGGGAATGGAATGATCATGAACACCGTGGGAAGGAGGGAGTCCTTGGGGAGTGGAAAATACTATTTGATGTTTAGAAAGGAGGGCTTGGAGGTCTTGGGGCACTGGGGGTGTCTCTGTGGCTTGTATGGCATGGAGTTGGGCAGTGACACCAAAATGACCTTTTTTGAGCAGTTTTTCCATGAGATGAGAAATGATGACCTCAGGTGAACCAACAGTGATGCTTTGAAATTTACATTGGTGGCCTCCTTGGTCGAATTGCATGGTTAAGTTATGAAAATCCATGAGAATGGGACCCAAATTCCTTAGCCAGTATGCTCCCAACACAATGTCGCAACCACCCATTTCAATAGAAAACATATGGGATTTTAGGTGGTAGTCACCGATTTGGAGACGCACATTTTCACATCGTCCGCCACATTTCATAGAACCACCATTGGCAATCATGATTTGGAAATTGTTGACAACATGGATGTAGAAATGGGTTTCTTGGGCAATGCGGTGATGAATAAAATTGTGGGTGCTACCACTATCAACCAGAATGATGACCTTTCGGTGCTAGATGTAACCGATTAACTTAAGGGTTTGGGGGGCAGAGAAGTTGGTGAGAGCATTGAGGGAAATGATCAGTTCCACTTCGGGAGGGTTGGAGGGAGGGTTTATGTCAGTGATTTCTAGTGACTCAGGCACAAGGGGAGTGTCAACATCCTCTTCCAGAATATCCTCAAAGATGGCCATAAAAATCTTTTGTTCCTTACATTTGTGGCCTGGGAAATATTTGTCATCACAATTATAATAGAGGCTTTTGAGTTGGTGTTCATCCATTTAAGCCCTGGTCGATTTTTGGATCTTTAATGGGGTGGAGGGGGTAGTGGGGTTTACTGGTTTAGGGCGAGGGATAAAGGAAGGCTTACGGTTTTGAGAGGAAACAATTTTTTGTGATTCTTTAGCTTTTTTAGTAGCCTCCACCTAAGTCATAGGTTGGGCCATGAGGACATGGGCCTGAATCTCCTCCTTGAGGCCACTGATAAAACACTCTCAAAAGAAAGCATTAGTCATGCCCTCTGTTTGAAAAGACAGGTGCTCAAATGCAACTATGAAGTCTTCTACTGTGCCTGATTGCTTCAATTTTGTCAAACATCCCAGATGGTTGGTGTCAGTGTCAAAGCGTTCATAAATTTAAATAACAAATTGGGTCCAAGCAATATACCCTTGACGGGAAGTTTTTCTCCATTTCCACCATTTCTAGCGTTCTTGATCTAGATGGAGAACACCATACCGGAGTTTGGCCAAGTCATATGTAATGTTGTAGACAGAGAAATAATGTTCCATTTGGGTGACCCAACTAGTGGGGTCCGAGACATCAAATTTGGTTACATCCACCCGTGGAAGGCATATGTCTCATTGAAAATGATGGGGATGAAAGGAATGGGAAGAAGTTTTACCTTCAGTCTTTGTATATGCATTATGAAAATATTCATCGGTAGGGATCTTGAGTTTGGTGTAGAGTGATGCAAAGACAGATTCAAGCTGGGTGGTCAGTTCGTGTTTGACTTCTACCATTGCGGACTGCACGGTTGCATTTACGGATGCATTTATGGTGGTATTGATGGATGCATCATGGGAGGCAATAGTAGCACTGAGTTGTTTCACTTCTTGTTGGGTCTCGAGGAAACCAGATTGCAAGGTGTTGAAGCGAGACTCTAGTTCTTAGCTACAGGTATGGGCCATGAGGATGGGTGACCTGAAAAGGGAGCAGGCGGGGTCAGAAATTTTTGCAGAAAAATGATATGGATGAATGTGATAAGGGAAAAGAGATGAATCTAATGGAATAGGTCTCAAATAATGGTGAAACAATTTCCAGACTTTTTTTTTTTTTTTTACAACTGCAAGGTTATACTTTGGTCCGAAGAATGCTGCAGTGTTGAAATCCCCAAATTCTTAACTAGAAAGAAATGTGTATTTACTTGGCAACCCAAACACAGATGTGCGACAATATATCTTGCCAGTTTAATTTGTTTATGTTTATGTTTATGTTCCCCAAGGGTTAGGTATTCAAGGGTTCTATATACTAGGGTTTTCCCTGTGCTATAGCTCTCTGATATACATGTGGGGTCCAACAGTAGTACTTGGCCCAATACCTCAGGGCACTAACTAAGGAGGATAGACCGTAGCCTTATCCGTACTACTCGACTACCCAGGTACTAGAGAGTATCTTCCTGAGTGTTGTTCTCGGTGACACTATATCAGTCCGACGGCCGATAGGTTTATCTAAAGAGGGCTTTAGGAAATCTAGGCTGATCGGTACACAGGTGTTGTCTGATGTGCTACCACTCGAAGGGGTACCAACAGAGGTTACAAGGGTGGCCAACAGATGTGCGCTTAAGAACCACTTGTATTTCCTGCGTGTATGAATCCCTCAACCGTGGGTTTATGTGCGTAACGACAGATCTCTGTGGCTTAAAGACGTCGGAATACGTCTCTACCCTGAAAAACAATACCCACAATTTCTTTCAAGGAAAGTGCTCTGATACCACTTGCAAGATACCAGATATATAAAATATGCAGTACATAAATAAAATGCTAGAAATAGAAGAATAACAGTAAAATATCCAGCATAATCTTCACAATAACATAGAAATGATATAAGAATAGCAATAGAAATAGCACTTTGATTCAAAAAGCAATGTTCACAGGCCTCTTCGAAGGGGCAACCTCCAATCGAGCAACACTTTGTTACAATAATCTCCAAGATAGGGTTTTCATACCCTTGGCCCTTATTTATACTAAATATGTCTATTAAGAGAAGAATCTAGAGGAAGATCCTTCTAGAAGTGGAAGCTTCTATTAGGTCTTCTTACATCCGCCTTATTCTATTTTATTGAAAGGCCTTATTAATATTGACCTTTATTACATCCAAATACATTGATCTACCTATGTGTGGGTTAGGACCTTAACAATCAAGGTGTGATTGTAGTCCACAATCACCACCTGGGTAGATGTCCTAAATTTTGGTCACTAGGTACCTCGGTAAAAGTGCGACATTTATATTTTCGGCCTCATAAATTGGTCACAGGATAGATCCCTTCAAAAATTTGGGTGAATCAAGGGGGGGATGCATAGAACAATTGGACCTTGTCCTTCAACCCTTCATGGGTATCTCCCTTCTTTATGGTCTAGGAACACTTGACTTGGAGGATTTGAAAGTTCCCTATTTTTCAACTTCTAATGTTTGAAAATGTGAGAACAAGATAATGGGGGGTTATTTGGATGCCTATACATATATAATAAAATGATAGCTATCAAAATCACAAAACATAAATACAAATACATACCTCCAAAATCCTATTCCTCCCCAGAAGGAAACATCATGTTTAGGTCATGTCGGTAATTCATGGCATAGGGGCAGACCCAAGGTTCAACACTTCAACAATGCACCAACAAAAACCTAACTACCAGTCCTTTCGGCAACACCTGTGAAGCAAATGAAGTATCACCCTAGGTAGAGGTAGGGGTGGTTGTAGGACTCAGATGTCTGCAACCTAGCTGAGAAATATATCTGTGATTACAACACCTTAACATAACACTTAGAAATTATAATTCATTAGTATCTAGCCTGTATTTACTTCGCATACAAAACCCTAATTATAGAGAAATGTAGTATTGACTTAGATCTACCACATCTAAACCCTTAGCATAAGGAAACAGATTAGATCCAACATTCATTCACATCATTAGGCACTATGATATCATATCATGTCCATATAAGCATACATTACTACACTAAGCATTAACCATATGAAAAATAAAAAAATCACAATGAACAAAGCAGTGATAACATAGGATATACATGGTTCACCCCCAGCCTGGGGCTACATCCACCAACTCTTCATCTCTTTATTATCTTCAGTCAATCTTCTACATGCATAGAGCCACAAGATCCTACTCCACATAGGATAGGATATCTTTGCACACTCAGGCAGATCCTCCTTCCCCAAGCTAGGTTACAACACAAAGCCTTTACACAATCTCTTACAGTCACTTGCACTTAGCCTTGTCACTTATCACTTGCACTTAGTACAACTATCACACAAAACATGTACAACTATCACTTGCACTTAGCACATCATCACACCGATGTCTATATAGTATTTTGTGTCTCTTATTACATCACCTATATGTCTATTTATACATTACAAAATGGGCCTAAACATGGGTAAACCCATGGGCCAATATACCCATACCTGCTACATAAGCCCAAAACCAAAAAGCCCTAAAACGGGGCCAAGATTCCATGATCTTTGCTTTGACTTGCACTCCATCTTTGACAACCTATCGAAGTCCCAAAATAGGTCAAACCTGACCAAGGATATCCAAAACTTGGTCAAGGGACAACAGGGCCCCAACACTCACCTGTGACTCATCTCGATTCACTCTTCTTTGGTTAATTCTACCTCAAAAGCCTCAAGCCTGGCTCAAGATACTTTGTGTAAGGTAGCTAGAGAGGTAGTAGGGGGGCCCAGAGGGCCCATAGTGATAATAGTGGAGGTCATTCAATGTAAGGTGGACTAGGTCCACTATATTATTAAATAAGGCCAACTATGGTAGTTAGATATAATAAATGTAAGAGGACTTCTTAGAAGGTTCTCCTTCTAGAATATTCCTCCTCTAGAATGTTCTTAGGTGATGGTAGCACTATATAAAGGGATTCAAGCAATGTAATGAGATATGAAGAGAAGTATTGTATTTGTGAGCAGTAGCTCAATAGGAGGATGCCCCCTCGAAGAGGCAAGTGAACAGGAGAGGATCCCTTCCATAATAGGATCTATTGTATGGTGTTGCCCTACCTCAAGGGTTTTCTCTATTTCTTGTGTTCATGTTATGGTGAATGATTTATGGTTTATTATTGGTTATTTCTGGAGTATATTTGCAGATCTGGTATAGTTATATTGGTAGATCTATTCAGGTTCTTAACAAGTGGTATCAGAGCACTTTCCTTGGCCGAAGTTGTGGGCAACTATTTTTTATTTTTGCAGATTTTTTTTTCGGAGAAGAAACAAGAGGGCCGTGACATTCCAGACATTTTCAGTATATTTCTGTTCAAAATTTGCA
>ML778146.1:626552-683161 GCA_009831015.1 Picea engelmannii | reverse complement strand
GGGAGGCCGACCAGCTTCATAAATGCGTCGTTTGGCAGGCGCGCGGGTTTTGTACTCCACAGCCGCGCATATGCGCCCGATGTACGAAGATGTAGCGCGCATGCACGCGTTTTCCATGGGTGCGATGCGCTTTTTAATTTTTTAGCCAATTTTGTATAGTTTTGGACCTTTTGTTGTGCTGTGGAGTTAATCCTTGTGCCATGAATGACTATTTTTCTGTGCTGATGATGCGGAGTTCTTGTCTCCCTGTGCGGACGAAATTTCAGTGATAACAGACATCCTCGACAATCGAGAATGAAATTTGTTGTCCCCTGATGATGAAATATTGTAGATTAGTGCTCCACATGGCTATTAGATACTGGAGCAGGAAATCCTACGACTGTATCAAAGGGAAGTCAAATAAATTGAGCAACTCACAGGCTACCTAGTGCCTCCAAACTCCCGACTGTTGTCTCACCGCCTCCCAGAGATGGTCCCAGTCTCACTCTCCTCAATGAACTAGCATTATGCTCTTTGGAATATTTTGATCACCTACATCCACACAAAAAAACTTTGTCATCTCTCATCATGCATAAAAAAACATCAAAAAATTCAAAATTTCAAAACCCTTAGCCTTGCCTCTAGTGCGTGGATTTCACCCATACAAGTGCACACATGTGTGCACCTGTTCATTGCACAACTAGGCATGAGTGTGCTACGATCTATGAAAAAATCACACATCCCATGCCCAACTATCACCTAGATAGGTGCACACATGTGTGCACCAGTTCTTTGGACAGTTGTGCACTGATGCACAACTGTTTGAGAAATAGTTGTGCACAGTGCACAACTATCAATTTAATAGGCATGCATCTCATGTGTGCCTGTATTTCCCTCCCCAATGCCCACATGCACAGTTGTGTCCAACACAACTTCACACTATGCATAGGAAAAGGAATTATGCTCACGCATATGCGCGGAGGTATTCCTTCTCCCATGCACTGGTGGTCCCCTACCCAAAACCACCCCCGTACAACCTTCTGTATCCCCTTTAACTACATTCTACAAATTTTAAATTAGGTGGGAGGATGGGACCACTAACCTGGCTCTCGTAACTCCCAGATCAGTTGACTCATGGTCCCGTAATCTCCAAATATCCTCAGGATTCTCTCATCAAATTAGCTACAGTGGTGGTTACAAATGAGATGGCATTGTGGGCCCACCAACCATATTGATCTGTCGGATCTCAACTTGTGTGCATTAAAAAGTTTTACGAATGTTCATAATCAATTTTCTCAACACATAAAGTAGCATTTAACATAATTAAAGGACAACTGTAAACTGAAATGAAAAGCAAACTGGACAGAAATGAGAAAACAACAACTGAAAGATGAGAACACAACAAAAGAGAGTCTTCAAACATAGAAGTTGTTAACAGAGTTAACCCCCTTCACTGGGCTACGTCTCCGGGTCCCTCTCCAATGGGTACCAATCCAATTAATGGCTATAAAATGGTACAAAATGTTTCTGGAATCTCTGAACATCAACTTCAGCAACAGAACATAATGCTGTATAAACCCTCAAGACTCCTCTCTTCTGGAAATTACAATTCAGCCTTCAAACGACAAAGAAAACTAAATCATAGAGAGTGCAGACGATTTACATATAAACAACAATCTGGAAATACACAGATAAACCCTCTCTTTGTCCTCTGTCTTGGTAGAAACAACTTCCACTGTGGAACATATGGCTGTATAATCAGTCTTAAAGACCCTCTCTCTCCAAGTTACAAATTGGCCTCCAAAAACTTGTGGAAAACCAAAAATGCAGGGAGACAGTCGACTAACAAATGACCAGCATCTAGAATTTTCTGTATATCGAACTCCTCCTCCAAAATGGCCAAACGCTGAGTTAAATAGCTGAGACCCCCGACCTTGGCACGTTTCCCTCTATCATTGTGAGATTTGATAATAGAACGAATCTTATTCATGGTTGAGCTGAGTGTTCGCACACCGTATTGTTAACCAAATCCGCACCCAACTCCAAGCTGTTAGAGTTGTTCCAAATTCCAGTTAAACCATATGAAATATCCCGCCAAATGTTCCTTTAAATGTGCACCAGATTCACACAGTTTACGAATAGAACGTTTAACCATGCAATGACATTTGATGTTACTATTTTAATTATGCGGGCCTTGCCACATATGTGATGAACTGTCGCCAAGCTGGCTGCCATTGTACCATTTTCTTCTTTATCTTGGATCAGTGTAATTTTGAAGACGAATGACCCCCTGGATCACATATATAGTGCCTTTTTCCAAACTTCCACACTCAGTTACAGGATCTCATAACCTCTGTTTTCGGATCCATTCTCAGCCACGGGATTCTGGTGCCACCATTTACACATTCACACTCCATGGGCCATTATCTGAACCTAGCCCCATAGGAGCATTTTTCTCACATCACATTCAGGTACGCATGTTCATGTTAAAATTTTATCAAATAGTTGTCATATGTTCTTTATCATCAGATATTTTTCACGTCTGTTATTGGATAAATCGGTAGGTGAAGACACTAACTGATCTCCCTAGATCCACCTAGATCTAGAACAAAAGACACCAGAACATGACGCTTTCCTTAAGTTTTAGATATTGAATTTACTAACTAAAGAGGGATAGGTGACATACTATATAAATTCCACTTCCTCTCGGCATCACCATACTAGCTCCATTAAAACACTCATACAATGATGATCCTGCAAAAGAACGCAACCAACCAAAGTGATACTAATAGCATAAACTCAATATAAACCTATGTATGCGATCAAGGAATCATACAATAAAACACAACAAGATTTATAGGAAAGAATCATATTACTGTATCATATTAAAAGTGAAAGAGAGATTACAACCATGGCCTTGATGTCATAAAGTCCCTTCCAACTATGCTTCATTCCCCACACACTTCTTTCTCCAAGGATTTTGATACCATGGATCTGATAGCTACTCACAATCTATCTTGACAAAGAAAATCTCAAAGCCACTCTAACCAAGCTAACAATCCCAAGCCAAAAACAACTAACTTTCTACATGAGAGCTCCTCTCCTTTTATAAGCTAAAGAGGATAAGGTGAGGAGGTTAGGATGATCCCACTAAATCATGAAAGTGAGTAAGATCCAAACCATTCAGATGCCACCTCACCATGGAAATTTCTCCTTCTAGAAGCATCGAGAAGATGCTCGTTTTTCCCACATATGAGCATTCTCGCACCCTGCTTATAGTGCAACATGTGAACCTCTCGCAACCCATCTATGGTGCAGCCTACGAGAATCAGGCATTCTCTCACCCTTCCTATATAGCAACCTGTGAACATCCTCTTTAATAGGGCTTTTACAAAGGATAATGCAACTTCTTTTCTCAGGAAAAGTTCTTCTCTCTTCTTTCTTCAGGAACTTAGGCCACTGACCCCTCTGAAGATAATAGATAGGTTTACATCATTAACGGTCATAGGGATGAAGAAAATAATGTGTAACAGAGAGCCCCCCAAAGTATGAAGTTAGAACAGAGTGATAACTAAAATACTTTGTCGAGTGTGTGTAGGGAACAAGGAACAGTCGGTCAGAAACTTGCTAATAAAAAAGGAAATACAATACAATAATATATCATCACTGAGGTAGGAATTCCCATACTCAAAATAAAAATGAATCAAAGCATAAATGCCAACATGCAAAGATCCATGTCAAGTAAGACAGGTCATGGCCACCAAACATACATTGTGGATCCATGCCGATATGACTCAAATCTGAACATAGCCACCAAAAATACATTGTCGATCTATGTGTTAAAGACTCAAATTTGAACATAGCCACCATACATACAATGTGGATCTATGTAACAGTACACTGAATATACTTGAATGCAACCTAAAGCTGTAAAAAAAGATCCAGGGTCTTCATCTCCACCACTCTATAGTATGAATCTAACCATGTGAATACATGTGTTGAGGTCGAACATGGTAGAAACCACTTGATTACTGGTCATTAGTGTATATCGTTAACAAGTGCAAGGGAAATCACCATTAATGTCAATGAATCCCAAGGTACACTAGTACAATCCAATGAATGTGAATCAATGAGTTGAGGTCAAACACTCAGCGGAATCTCCCGATCAAGGGTCAATAATGAAAACCCACTGTAGAAAGCGAGGAAACCTGCCATTGAGGCATGCAAGTTCCAAGGTAGAAATTGGTTTCTAAGTCTCATTCATGGATAATGAATTGAAGTCGAAAGGAAAAGACTCGTCATAGGAGGGCCTTAATGTATCCCACATCAATGACACAAAACAAGTAACAATATTTGATGTAGACCAGAGTAACAAGTGATTCAGGACTGACTCAGGGATGGCTGATGTAATAGAAGGCTTAAGGACTGCAGAAATGGCCGATGCAACAGAAGGATTTTTGGGTTGGACATATTTTTGAACATATTGATGACACAACGACTGTCTTGGAAAAACTAACTCAACAAGAGGGATCACATACCAATTTGAAATCTTATAAAGGAGTATGATCAAGAGACGAGTAGATTTTCCAACCTAGATATAAGGCGAGTGAAAGGGTGTCATGTTCAAAAGTGACTCTTCCACAGAATACATGTTTAGATACATTTCTTTCCCAATTTGCCCCCGACCATTTCTGGCGAGTACCTCTTTATTTTTACACAAGCTTGAGGAGGATAACATATTCTTGAAATGTAAGCTCATCCTTTGGATGAGTCCCTCGGAGTATGTTTAACAAACCCTAAGAAGGAGTGGTTTGGTCCCATATGGGCCTTTTGATGTTTGTTTAATGAGTCCAAAGATAGAGAACTCAGGGGTTTTTCATGTTTTGAGAGTCTGAAAAACACTTAAAGAGAACTCTCCTAGTTCCTTTTTTGTAAAGTAGTTTGATAGGACCGAAAAAGTGATAAACTATTGCCCACCAACCGTGTTCTTCAAATACTTTTACGAGCGTGAAAATAACAAGACCGCTCGACAATATTTTCATGTTTAGAGAGTCTGAAAAGAGATGGAAGGGAACTCTAGTGGGTTCCTTTTTCGTATAACCTTTACGAGTCCGAAAAAGTGATAAAAGTATACTCGGTTGCATTCTCACGTATTTACGAGCATGAGAAAGAACAAATACTAAGCTCAATAACTTATTCTCATGTATTTACAATCATGAGAAAGAACAAAGACTAAGCTCGAGATTGTTTTCGTTTTTACGCAAGCTTTAAAACAAAACAAAACTATGCTTGGAGCTGGTTTCATTTTTACACAAGCTTGAACCAGAGGAAACTATGCTTGGACCTGGTTTCATTTTGACATGAGCTTGAACCAGAGGAAACTATGCTTGAGGTAAGTGGTTTCATTTTTACACAAGCTTGAACCATAGAAAACTATGCTTGGACTTCCCAACGCATAACACAGGGATGGTTGGTACTTAGCCCCCATCTTAAGAAACTAGTGGCTCAACTTCATCATGAAGTCCAGAGGATGAGGAAAATGCCCCCCAAGCTTCATTTTATCCAACTACATAAGAAGATGAAATGAAGCTTCAAATACTAGATGAAGGACTTGACTCAAACAGACAGGGGGGAAACTATTTCATTTTTTAACGAGCTTGACACAGAAACAAGAACTATGCTCATAACCTCTGTTTCATTTTTTAGTGAGGTTTCCACAGAGATGAAAAAACTATCCTTGTAAGTGGTTTCATTTTTTAATGAGCTTGAAATCAAAAAACCATGCTCAAGGCTGGTTTCATTTTTAAATGAGCTTGAAATAAGAAAATCATGCTCAAAGACCTCTGTTTCATTTTTTAATGAGGTTGCCTCAGAGACACAAAAACTATCCTTAAAGTCTCTCTTCTTGATCATGGATTCCAAGAGGACAATGCTCCGGAATGACACCATGTCAAGGGACAAAACTCAGTCATGGATTCCAAGAGGTCTTCACTGGAAGGAAGAAACACACTCTGGAAGGACACCATGTCAAGGGTCATGACAGGAGTAAAGATATCAAGCTTTAACAACCCTATCGAAGAGATCACCATGTCAACTACTGGATCTAATTCATCAGAAGTTGAAGCCATGGGCGACAACGCCACATAATTGACCTGTGGTGGGGGCAATGTCATCTACATATAAGAACCATTTAGGGAGGCAATCCAGTCGGGGTCAATGAATGAAAGTTGATCAACAGTCACAACTCATCCATCGTGAGGGAAATATATCACACAGAAAAGAGTAGACACAATAGCTTTCATGGCATAGACATAATCTCACCCAAGGAGTAAAGCAAAATCCAAGGGGTCTTGGATGACCATGACATCAATAAAGACAATTTTCCCTCCCAAACTTATAGGAAACTGAGGAAGAGTCCCTAAAGGTTAATTGGTTCTTCTATTAAAAGCTAACAAATTCTGTGTAACCGGGGCAAGCTGAGGACAACCTAAATCTTGCCAATCAAAAGAGGACAAAATGCTAATGGACGCACCTTCATATATCAATGTCTAAGTAACGTCCTGACCACAAACTTGCACTGAAATCTAGAAAGGAATGTCATAGGGAAGATGAGGTCCAGTTAGCACACCCCAATTAAAAAGGATGGCCTCATTACTTGGAGGGGGTTTCATGGGAGAAGGAGGAATACCCCCCGACACGACAAAGTCTGTATCAACGAGAAAAATGTGGGTAGTATCGGGTTTAATCTCAAGTGAGAGAGTATTATTGACTAATGGAGAGATCAGATCGACCACTTGGGTTTCATTCTCCAAGGGGAGAATGGGGTCGACAGGTGAAAACAAATTGACCACTTTAGTTTCACTCTCTGAGGGGAGAGCGAGATTGATCGAGGATGGTATCGGATCAACTACTTTGTCAATTGGTTCAACTAAGGAAATGACCAGTTTGACGACATGATCAATCAGATTGACCGGTGAAGGGACCAAAGTGATCATTCCATCAACTATAGGGGGGTCAAGAGTAATCTTGCGATAAGCGACTGGAAGTTGATGCTGTGAAATAGGTATGTCTTCCAGGAATTTCGAGGCTTCTTCCATATGAGGGAAAAGGTGAGTTAGATGAATCCCTTTGCATAACATACATTGGAACTTGGCTCGACTTTTCATGTTCCTAATTATATCGTGACTAGTTGATGAGAGGTCATCAACATGTTGTTCAGAGGCTAACAACATGGGTTGGTGAGGGTGTGTAGACCATACTTCTATAACCTTGGGTAGACCAGGGCAATCCTTAATAATATGGCTACCTTTACAAAGCCTACAAGGGTACTTGGGATTACGGGTTGTTTGGGTGATCTTGACATTATCAACACTCCCAACATGATTACTAGTAACTGGTTGTTTTCCAACATGTTTGACAGTGGTTGGAAGTTTAGATCCTTGGTTATTTTTCTTCTTCTTCTTATCCACCAAGTTACTATCTTGAGATATTTTACTTGGCGAAGAAGATGAAATGGAAGAAGACCTTGCAAGTGAAGAAGGTGAAGAAGATCTTATTGGTGAAGACGATGAAGGATCAACATGAGGTTGATGCCCTTGGGGGGAAGTTCTTATGACTGAAGCACTAACTACATTTGGGATTACTTGAGTGGAAAAAAACCATACTGGTAATCCAATTGTGAGACACGGAAGGTTCAAAGTAGTGATGTGAGGAGGTCCAATGTTTCCATAAGAAGGAAAAACAAAAGGTTCCCCTGGATCAGGGGTTCCTTCATTCGTCATTTTGGGAACTGACACCATTAAAAAAAAGATCCAACCTAGAGTCTGCTAGGGAAAACAAACAACACACACTAAAAATCTAGTAAGCAAGAAAGCAAACAAAATCTTCTCACAATGATCTCACTTGTTGGTGATGAAATCCAACGTCACGAGAACAATGTAAGAAGGGGATGAGATAGAGCCAATGGAAACGTTACATTGACGACTTGCTTACAGACTTACACCCTGGTGCAATCTCCCACACATAATTGTGGGTATACCCTCCAAGGAGCCCGAGTGATTTTGGCCAATGTCGATTCCAGGTACCATGAATACTTTCCCCTCCATAGTCACCTTGTGTAAAGACCCTAAAGAGATAGGCCACTAAGGTTACCAATCACTACAGTGGTGCGTATGGAAACAGTCGACAGTTCGATCCACATGCAAGGGCAGGGTATCTAGCCCGAAATCAACTTGAAAGGCTTCCACTCATCATTGTGGGTATACCTCTCAAGCGACCCCCATAATACGTGCAATCTCTCCACGAATACTGACAAAGCAATGTGAGTAACTCTGCTAGTCTCAATGCGACCTTGTGATTGACCCTTGTGTTAGAAGGGCTTCCTAGGACAAAATGTAATAAGTGGATTTCACTGCTCCCTCACACAAGATTCTATGTTTGTTAGTAGCTTTGGAAAGTTATCTTTCACACCTATTTCAAAGCCCTACAACTAATCTAATGTAGGTTTGCTACCAGAAAATATAAAAATGTCAAATCAATTTTTATAAGCGCTTTATTTTATGGTTGTTGTTACTCAAGAGGAAAATGGCATGGACAATATGGTGTTTTTACCAACTCGAATGTTATGCAAAGAGACGGAGATGCAATATTTTCATTTCGATGAAAGCTATGGTACGAGAAGGAGAAAAAATTTATCATTCCCATATACACAACGTCCCAAAATATATTAAACTCATCAATATCACGATTCTCAAGAAATGAGAAAAATATATTGTACACCAATGCATGATTCATGGCCCCCAATCATGCAATTTTCTACTTTAAATGCAAGGATTCCCCCAATATAATATAAAGAAAGAAATTAAATCTTTTTGTTTCAAAAATTTCACTAAAAGAAATAATGAACTTTATTAAAACAAAGAAACCCAAACTAAAATTTTTCTTTTAAAGCAAACTATTTAGAAGAAATCTGATCTTTCCCTAAACAATCCTAAAGAAAACACACACTTTGTAATTGAAAGACACTCAAAGCAAGAGAATAATCCTTCCAAACCAAACAAAGAAAAGATGGCTAAAAGCAACTCAAAGAATGTCAACCAGACTGCAAATAGATCAATATAGGCTCTAAAAGTTCAATCCAGCTAATCAAAGAAAAACCGGGCATCAAAAAGACAGGAAGACCTAATCCAAAAATTTTACAAATGAGTTTGCAACTTGGTAGTGGGGTACAGTGCAAGAATTAGGGATTCTTGTAGTCTAGATACAGGTAGGGTGCGAGAAGGTCGCACTGAACTGAACAGTAGGGTGCAAACATCAATGATTCTCATAGGCCATAGAAAGGTAGAGTGTGAGAAGGTTTTCAATCAAGAAAAAATTGGAAAAAAGATAAAAATTTTGAATGAACTTTCAGATCCAGAGAGTCTGGATGGATCTCCCACAGACTCAGAAACCAGAAAACAAGCAATCGAAGCAAGGGAAACTAAACTAACTAGGAAACCATCTGTTCCCTAGTATGGTCACCAATTTTGTTATTAGATAAATCGGTAGGTCCAGACACTCATTGATCTCCCTAGATCCACTTAGATCTAGAACAAAACACACCAGATCATGATGCTTTCCTTAAGTTTTAGATATTGAATTTACTAACTAAAGAGGGATAGGTGACATACCATTTAAACACCACTTCCTTTCACCATTTCCATCCTAGCTCTGCTCCAACGCTCATACAATGATGATCCTACAAAAGAATGCAACCATCCAAAGTGATGGTAATAACATAAACTCAATATACACCTATGTATGTGATCAAGGAGCCATACAATAAAACACAACAAGATTTATAGGAAAGAATCATATTACTGTATCATATTAAATGTGAAAGAGAGATTATAACCATGGCCTTGATGTCATAAGGTCCCTTCCAACTGTCCTTCATTCCCCACACACTTCTTTCTCCAAGGATTTTGAGGCCATGGATTTGATAGCTACTCACAATCTATCTTGACAAAGAAAATCTCAAAGCCACTCTAACCAAGCTAACAATCCCAAGCCAAAAACAACTAACTTTCTCCATGAGAGCTCCTCTCCTTTTATAAGATGAATAGGATAAGGTGAGGAGGTTAGGATGATCCCTCTAAATCATGAAAGCGATTAAGATCCAAAAAATTTGGATGCCACCTCACCATGGAAGTTTTTCCCTCTAGAAGCATCGAGAAGATTCTCGTTTTTCCCACGTATGAGCATTCTCGCACCCTGCTTATAGTGCAACCTGCAAACCTCTTGCAACCCAAATATGGTGTAGCCTACGAGAATCAGGCATTCTCACACCCTGCCTATATAGAAACCTACAAACATCCTCTTTAATAGGGTTTTTACAAAGTAGAATGCAACTTCTTTTCTTAGGAAAAGTTCTTCTCTCTTCTTTCTTCAGGAACTTAGGCCATTGACCCCTCTGAAGGCAACATATAGGTTTACATCATTAATGGTCATAGGGATGAAGAAAATAATGTGTAACAACGTCGGGTATTTAGTTTTCATGTGTGTAGGTACCTATTCATCAAAGTGACGTAGCCCCTTCAAGTATATGTTTGAAATTGGCATGTAATTATTCCCTCTATAAATCAATTGCATCTCCCAGTCACACCCTCTGACATTTACCTTTAGGGTCCTTACATCCAGCTCTGTAGTACCATCACCTCTGCTACATTTTGGTACTCTCACCTGGTAGCACGCTCCCCCACATGAGTTGTCCCATTCATAGTTCCCCTTGGAAACTTGACACTCATGCTGATTTAACCCCTTAGGGATGGGAGTCCCAATAGTCTTATGCACTTTTGATAATGAACCCCATACTTCTTGTCATCATATTTCTAGCTTTCCCAATGGACTTCCAGGTCATATCGTCTCGGTTCTATTGACTGCACCTCCACAGTATCATTATCCCTTCATCTAATCCATCATCAATTTTCCCATATGCAGATTGTCCTCCATTCATTTATCTCATATAGAAACCCACCCATGGGGCCCCACCCTCCACCAGTTCTCTTTTGCAACTTGTGCCCTCACAAGACAAGCCATATTTCACTGGGGCACTCATTTCTGTATCTATACACTCAACACACAATATTCTTTATTTCTTTGGTAATTGTAAAAATCCTTTGTTTCTAGCTTCTACTTAGCTTTTTGTCATCACCCTTGATGAACTTATTTTCCCGGCAAACAAACCCATGTCGCCCTTGGTTAGGGAATCCACTCTCTTTTTTCATTCTGAAATTGTTCATGAACCCTGAGTATCTAAATTACATGTACCCATGATCTCTGATTTTGTCCACTTTGTTAGCCTCTAGCATAGTTTAACCCCATATCTAGTCATCCCCCTAACACTAGATACAATTTTACGGTTGTTTCCAATAATCCTTCAAAATTCCCCAACCAAGGGAAGTCTTGAATCTCACCTCATCTTGACTTCATTCATGTTACCTTTCAGTACCTGATATCATCTTAGTAGATTTCACAAAGCCCTTTTCTTCTTGGATTCACGTCTCCCTTTCTGTCAACATCAGCATAGTTTCCAGAAGGGTGGAAGTATCTTAACTCTCATTACCTTTACAATGAGGAGTCTCATATGAAACAGAGAGAATCACCATTTCTCTCTAATTTCGTTGAACCACATAAAATTCGACATCATAAAACTCTCATGTTATGTTGGGTCTCACTATGCGACTATTGTAGTTGTTTCATACAATCCAAAGACCTTTGAATTCATTAGGCCATCAATGCCTATGATTCATCGACACTTATTATAGGTTTCCTTGTGTCACTTCAGAGTATGTTCACCATTCATAATTTTCATCTGTCATTATCAACCACCCCAGAGGGCGCTGCAATTATCTCCATCAACATAAATCTTCAGTTACCATCTCACATTTTGGTTACATGACATGAGCATGGGGCATGCCCTCCTTATTTGTACAAAGATTTTATTTTTTCTCCCTAGAGAAAGGTTTGGGTCCCATAGTTTCCCCTCTCCCTCCAACGGATCACTCTTGCAGCTCCTCTCAAGACTCTTCATTACAATGTCACTCTCATTCAAAGAAACATTGATGTATTTCAACTATATGTATGTCCCTGACCTCACACATCAAGGGGAATTTGTTATCACTGAAATATCATCCGCAACATTTCACGCATATAGTTACAGAAACACAACAATGAAAACAACAATTAGTTCACCTGCATCATTGAAATTCATTTAAAATAAAAACAACTATACAATTGGGTCAAAAATTGACATGCACAAATTCACCAATGGCAGTGCGGGCACAGTGCGTAGTGTGCGCGGGCCAACAAATCCCTCAGAGTGAACAATGTGCCAAGTGCGTAACTGTGTATGAGAAAATTCATGCACTTATATGAATGACACATTTATGGATCTTATCAGCCCCTCAACCACTTATGGACCAGCTCCCAACATGATTTGACCTTCATATCTGAGCGAAATCTGAATGGGGGGTTGGTCATGGACTAGAGGGTTCACTAAAAGGCCCCTTGTTTACACCAAGAACCAATTACATTTTGCGTTGAAGAAATGTTATAAATAAGAGCCATGGGTGCACTAAGAAACCAAGATATTTGATGTATTGTTATGTTGCAAGAATTCTCCCTTGAGAATCCTCTTTTCTCTTTGGAGCCTTCAAGCATCATTGAAATAGGCCATTACACTCACCTCTTGAGGGAATAGGAATTGATTGTCTTCACCATTTTCCATTTTTTATTCCATTTTAAGAAGATATCTACATTAGGGAACTCAATATCCCTCCCAAGGAGGAAGAGGGGACTCATAAGTCCTCATTTTTATCTATGGTTTTTTTCCTACTAATCTATTGATGCATTGGTAACATTATGTTGGTCATTGGTTGATTTGTATGGTTCTAAGTTTCTCATGCTTTATAAATTTTATTTCTTAGTTGTTTTAGTTTGTTTATTTATTTATTACATGTGTTTTTCTTGTTTAATCCACTCACAAACTCATGTCTTTTCTAGCAGGCTCATATAGGCATGCAAGTGTTGTTGTTTTTCTCACCCAAGTGACAAAAGCAACACAACACTGTGTTCAAATACTATATGACCAATCATCTATTAAAATTTTGAAAAATATGTTAGAAAAATGAAACATAGAAGTAGAAGGGAAGTTAGAACAAAAAACAGTCAATCACCTCCATACAAGAAGGATTATAGGCATGGAATTCAGACTGAATGTTAACATTGGAGACTTCAATATGGGGGACCTCATACTAGATTTAGGGTCTAAGGTAAATGTGTTACCCAAGAAGACATGGCAGTGTATGGGAGAACCCACACTAGGTTATTCGCCTATCCAATTGAAGCCAGAAAACCAACACAAATTTCTACCAATTGGAAGGCTTAAAGGTGTGAGAATAGATCTGGATGGAGTGTGCACTAAGGGAGACTTTGAAGTGAAAGAAATAGTGGATGCCACACCACCCTATCCATGATTTCTTGGTCTGGATTGGAAATTTGATAACCAGACCATAATAAACTTGAAGACAAGGATATGGCATTCGAATCAGGATAATATGGAGTCATTACACCATTAAATCCATTAGAAGGAGAAATATTTATAGAACCCACTTGCTTAGATCTAGAGGAAATAAACCAGTTATACAGAACCACCACACATGAAGAAGATTATGTCAAATCAACTACAGATGGAGTACTCATCTAGAGGAGCATTGCATCATGTGCTTCTGATGTAGATATAGGATTGGAAAATTGGAAGCAACGACTACATGAAGTATCCACAAGAAGGTGTAGAATAATAGACTACACAGTAAAATGGGTAGGTATAGAGACAAGAGAACCTTTCAGTTTTCATGGGGTGAATGACTTAGAGTAATTACTAACAAGATATGAAGATGAAGTGTTAGAGAATCAAAGGATTTCATCCCTGGACATTTCACTCAATGAAACACTTGCAAGATGGTGGGGTGCACACAAATAAATAATTAAGGACTGGTACCAATTTAAGTGATTATTGCACATTAGATTCAACGCAGAGAAAGGGAGAAATAAGATGAATATGTATGATGGATAGGGGACACCAGTGGAAAATTTGGAGAGATGGAAAACACTATGGATAATTACACCACCAAAGGAATGGCCTCATTACTTCATCCATACATTATAAGGAATTATAGAAAACTAGTATGTAGACCAGGAACTACATAGAGGCACTGTAGAATGGACAAAATTACAACATAATTTTATAGTAACCCTCTCATTCAAACACGAGAACCCCAAAATTGATTCATCACTCAAAGGGGTGATATTTATTGATGAACTGGAGGTTGAACTTATGATAGAGAATCAATAGCAGGACAAACATATAGTTAAGGAACTGCTATCATGCTATCATGTGGAAGAAGAAGAACCAGATGAAGATGACTCACACAACATTCATATTACAAAAGTTGAAGGTGAAAGAGAGGTGGAAAGTCCATCTTTTGAATCATAAGTATTTGCTTCACCTATCAGCGTGAAAAAAGTCAATATTGGGACAATTGAGAATCCCAAAATGGCCAACATTGGATACTATTGGGATGAACAAACAATGGAATGAATAATAGAGTTACTACGCGAGTAAAGTGACCTATTCCCAACAATGTTTACATATATGAAAGGCATAAAGGGAGAGATAGGAGAGATGAATATACCTCTCAAACTTGAGCCTAGATCTGTCAGATGAAAACCTTATAGACTGAATCCAATATATAAGAAAAAATTGAAAGTAGAAATTGATAGAATGCTATAAGATGGAATTATAGAACTAGTAGAAGAATCTGAATGGATAGTCCCTATGGTAGTGAAAGAAAAGAAACAAGGGGGGATAAGAATTTGTGTATACTTGAGGAAAATTAATGATGCTTGCCTACATGACCTTTTTCCCACCCCCTTCACAAATGAGGTATTAGAGAATGTGGGAGACTAGGAGGTCTACTCATTTAAAGACAGTTTCTTAGGTTACCATCAAATCAAGATATTCCTAGAAGATAGGTACAAGACCACTTTTTCTACATAATGGGGATCCTACAAGTACACAGTCATGCCTTTTGGGATGAAGAATGCACTAGCTATATTTTCAAGGGTAGTAATAGCTTCTTTTAAGGAGTTCATACATCAGTTTTTAGAAGTGTATCTGGATGATTGGACCATATATAGTCTGTTAAAAGACCATGTGGAAGTGTTAAGTCTGATGTTGGAAATATGCAGGCAGTGTCAGATATCATTGAATATCAAGAAGTACATCTTTGGGACACCTTTTGGAATATTATTTGGACACATAGTGTGAAAGCAAGGCTTACTAGTAGATCCTTCCAAGATTGTAGTGATTGTTAATTTACCACCACCAAATTCACTGCATCAATTGAGAGCAACATTGGGACATACATGCTACTACAAAAAATTCATAAAAGGGTATGTGCAAATCACTGCACCAATAGAAAATTTGTTAAAGAAGGATACTAAATTCTAGTGGAATGAGGATTTCTAACAAGGGTTGGACACCCTAAAAGAAAATATGGTCACGACACCTATTCTATTATTTCCATATTGGGAGAATACTTTCCATGTGCATGTAGATGCATCAACTATATCACTTGGATCAATTATGGTGCAGCCAGGAGCAGGGGCTTTGGACCATTCTATAGAATTTGCAAGCAGAAAATTATTTGAATCAAAGAAGAACTACAATAGTACAGAAAGAGAAGGCCTAGCTATGGTCTATGCACTTCAAAAGTTTAGACATTACTTACTGTGAAAACACTTTAAGATCTTCACAGATCATTCTCCCTCAAATACCTAGTCAACAAGCTAGTGTTGGGGGGGAGGATCTGCAGATGGATATTGTTATTTCAGGAATTTGACTTTGAAATGATAGCCAAACCAAGGAATATGAATGTAGGACCTAATCACTTATCATGGGTAATGAATGGAGAAGAACGTACCAACTTGGAAGACAACTTCCCTGATGCCCTGTTATTTTCAGTCCAAATAGATGATGGATATTTTTTGGATATTATTGAATACTTGAGTATAGGGAGTGTGCCACAAGAGTTTAACACTGTGCATAGGAAAAATATGGTATTCAAAGATGCAAAATATAAAATGATTGCATGACACTTATACAAAATGGGTGCAAACAAAATTTTGAGGAGATTTGTGCTAGAAAATGAAATGCCTAGGATTTTGGTAGAAGCTCATGAGGGAATAGTTGGAGGACATTATGCAGGAAAGGATACCACACAGAAGGTATTATGCGTAGGACTATGGTGACCAAAAATTCATAGAGATGATAAGGAATATTTCCATAGATGTGATGCTTGTCAGAGGGTTGGTAAATCTAACAGAAGCGATGAGATTCCCTTAAGACCACAAGTAACTTTGCAAGTATTTGAAAAAGGGGAAATAGACTTTGTAGGACCAATTAATCCACCAACAAAAATATCAGGAGAGAGATATATAATTACCACAACAGAATACTTAACAAGATGGGCAGAAGTAGCACCAATAAAAGATTGTGGCATAGATATAGAAACAACATTCTTGTTTGAACAAGTGATAACTAGATTTGGTTGTCCAAGAATATTGATGACTGACCAAGGAAATCACTTTATCAAAAGTACTATCAAGGCTATGACTGAGGACTTTGAAGTCTATCATTAGAAGAGTACACCATACCATCCTCACGCAAATGGAGCAGTAGAATTCTTCAATAAAATCTTTGAGAATGTTTTTCCCAAGATTTGTAATGTCAACAAGGATGATTTTGAATTGAAAATACTAGTAGTACTATGGGCTTACAGGACTACATTTAAGAAACTCACAGGATAGACACCATCCAGGTTGGTGTATGAGAAATAAGTAGTTGTGCCACTAAAATTCCTGTTACTCAACCTATGTGTAGAAAAAATCACCAGCATGACAGAAAGGGGTGTAGTGAAGGAGAGATTGAATCAAATAATGGAGATGGAAGAGGATATGATTCTAGTAAGATTTCATCAGGAGGTAGATAAATAAAGAGACAAATCATGGCATGAAAAACATATAAAGAGTAATATTTCCAAGGAGGGAGACCTAATCTTGTTGTATCACAGTAAATATCCTCAGCATCCAGGTAAATTCAGAATGCATTGGTTGGGGCCATATGAAGTGAAGACTATCACAGATGGGGGATCTGTATAGTTGAAATACTTGGAAGGAAAAGAACTGAAAGGAATGATCAATGGGATTTGGTTGAAACTGTACAAGGATAGTCGACCTCCTAATGCTTAAAATTTACTGCGCAATAAGAAGACATGTATATAGTTAAAATAGAAAATATAGAAAATAATGGAAAATATTGGAAAATACAACGCACAACAGAAATGGCCTCAGTGTACTGAAAATAAAATGTTTGCGTGCAACATCTGGATGACACACCACGCACTAAGGAAAAATTACAACAAAGGTACACCACACTCTAAGGAAAACATACAAAAAAGAGGAAATATGAAAAATGACGGTTATGGTAAAAAGGCACCAACTAGCAGAAATTATGAAATTAAATGAAAGATACTCATAAAGCACCATTACATTAATCACAATGAGGGAAGCTTCTCCGAGAAGCTTCATGACATTTCCTATATAGAGGGGAAACATAGGTAACATATGACTCATTGTAAAATTGTGAAATTACAGAGAGATAGAGCACACAGAGCAGAAGTGACTTAACAAAGGATACATGGAAAACCCACTGGGACCTATTACAAAAAAACTAACCATTACCCAGAATGGCACCACCAAATATGGGTGCATCGATCCAAGAAAGGAGGAAAACTATAAGAAGCATTATAGCACCACATGAAATAGTAGAATGTGAATGCGAAACCATATAGACCAAGTAATTCATTAACATGGATGCAATTCCTTCACCACATGAAGAAATAGTAAACCCTACACCAATGGTGGAAGAGATACAAGCTCCAATGGCATCGGCCATGGAATTTGACCCACAAAATGGTGCACAGGGTCACACTGTAGATGACACAAGAAACCCACAAAAAACTAAGATGGTTGAGGGATCCCAATAAACAAATGGAGAAGCCAATGTGCACACAGAGGCTGCATCACCTGAACCACCTAGAGCAGAATCTACGCAACAATAGGAGAGTTTGGTGGAAGACATCACTGGTCAGAAAAAATTTGATGTGAAAAGGACACATATGGAGGTGGGGACCTCAAGCAAGCATCCAAGAAGAAAGGGAAAAAAACCCATGGCATGGTCCCCACTGAAACAACTTGATGCAACTATCGTACTTCCACACATTCCAGAAAGAGTGCAAACCATGAAAACACTCCTAGGATGCATGGATAAGTTGAAATATTCAGACCACGACGTGGTCGACGTTGGAAAATTTCATGAGTTTTCATGATAGGTGTACCTGGATAGAATAGGGACATGTCCCTTTGAAGACCCAATATTACAACCAAATCCATGGGAAGTCAGCCTGACCAACACAGGGATTATAAATCTGCTTGATATTCCCCATTTTGGAAGGGGGAAAGAGGTAAAAAACTATGTCAAGTAGTTGATGGCAGTCCTCCATGGAGGATTCATATGGTTGGAACAACCCATTCCAATATACATAGAGATTATAGCACTCATCATAGGTCTTCCATAAATAAGTGAGAACCCCGTGTAGTACCTTGATGACAAATCAAAGGAGAAATCCTTGGCTGAGAAGATGAATAAAGCCTATGGTACAGAGAGGGGCTCCCACGGGATAATAATAAAAATTATCAATCACGTAGAAACAAGGATGGCCCCCAAACTCGTGGCCTGCAAAATTATCAGGAAATGACATAAGGAGGAAGTCCCTGTCGAGGTCTTCACAGCTACAGCACAGTGCACTAATGGCACTTCGCTCAGCTAGGCCCCCTATTTGTTAAAATTATTCCTCAACGACTGCAAAGATGTGTAGGACTTGGAGACAGAGTTCCACTACTCGTGGCTACTCATGTTGATTGTGTTGATGGGGTGGAGGGATTCCCCCATACTCCCATTTATGTGACTGGATAGGTCATTTCCGCACAACACGGTACACATCATTGGGGAGTGTTGGCACAGGGGAAGACCCAGGGTTCAACGCTCAACAACGCACCAACAAAACCCTGAATACTGGCCCTTTCAGCAATACCTACGAAGAAAGCGAAGTCTCACTTGAGGTAGAAGCAGGACGTGTTACAGGATGCAGGCGTCTGTAACCAGACTGGGACATAGATCTGTGATAATAACACTTCACAGAGTATTTTTTTAACGCTTAGAAGGTGACATGCATTGGTTTCCTAACCCTATTAACATCGCAGAGCATAACCAATGACATATTGGTATAGTAATAACAAATAATAATATATCATGAGCACTTAGAACTTAGCATTATAGATTAGATATAACATCCATTTACCCTTAACATAAGTAAAGAACTAAGCAATAATATATTTATCTATTACACGACATAATCAAAGAACTAAGAATATCTATGACATAAATAACATAGAACAAAGGAAACCATATGACACTAGATATACATGGTTTACCCCAGTGTGGGGCTATGTCCACCAACCACTTCACATCTTTATTATTCACCAATATCTTACATTCAGTTACTCTTGTGCACTAAGCCACATAGAAGAGCTTCGCATAAGACAAGAGATCTGCACAGTGAGCATCAGATCCTCCTTCCAAAACTAGGTCAAGGCACAGAGACAACTCTCTATCGAGAACAAAGACTTAACACAGATACATTCCTCTGCACAAAGCAACTATGTTCACACAAAACTACATTCACTTTTCCTGCTAGCTACTTCTACAATACATTCTTCCTTATTTATATTTTACAAACCCTTACAATAAGGACTAATCATAGGAAAAACCCCATGAGCCGACATCCCATAAACCCGTTACAAAAACCATAACCCTAGAGGACCCTTTATTGGGTCCACTTAACCCTCAAAATCAATGAGATCCATGATCTCAGCTTTGCCTGGGCACTCCTTCCTCGACCAATGTGTCGAAATCCAAAAGTGGGTCAATGTTGACCGACGTTTTCCCAAAACTTGGTCGATGGCCAATAGGCCCCCAACACTCACTTGTGACTCATCCAAAGTCACTCAGGTCCAGACAGTGTTTCTTCAAAAGCCTCGAGATTAACATGAGCTTCCTCGACTTTCTACTTCACCTAAGCCTCCTGCTAACTGAGCTCTTGTGTAACACACCCAACCACCCACAGGCCGGGACATGCCACTCCTCAGACACTTTACTTAGCTTTGAAACCGTCTTTGTAACATTCCCATCCTTCAACAGGCCAATCCATGCTACTCCAAAACACTCTTTCATGCTCAATTACATATTTGTAATGTCCCCAACCATTCATGTCGGGCTACGCTACGCTAGAGAACACATCTGTTCTTTGTGAGGAACACACTATAACATACTTAGCATCCTAACTAAGTTATGTCACATAATTTTCTAACTGCATGCAATTGAAACATATGCACACACAAAACTCTTGTGGAAGCTTAATATATATATAAAATGTGAACAGACAAATACACTATGTATATGAATGAATTCACATTGAAATAGAAGTAAACATATACATGCAGCATATACATGCAATACCCATAAGCATACAGACAATTAAAATCATGCATAGGATAAACCCATAAAATAACACATGAATAACAATGTAGCATGTAAATTAATCACGCAATTGACACTTATCTTTGTGAGAATATCACCAAATGCATGCAGACCTTCCACGAACCTCCCAGCCTTAGACCACATTGTTTATCACTCTCAACAGTGAGTCACCCCCATGCTTGGACTAAACTCCACTTGGGTAAAGGGGTTCCTAACCAGGCTAAAGGCTCATGAAAAACATGAAATACTTGGTCTCAGGTGATTACTAAACTAACAACCTACAGTCCCTCATTCCCCATATGCATGTCCCACCAAAGGAAGTGTGCCCCTTCTCTTCTCAACAGTCCCTCAGCTACCCCACTTCCCTTCCAAGGCTTCAACAACAAGCCATATAGGAAGTCTCAGAGCCTTGCAATGGTAGTTCAACACCTTTGGGAAATCAATCCCTAGTAATTCTCTCACCCAAAGAATTTCTCACGGGCCTGACAACCTGCCTCTTCAATATCCCATGGGCCTGACAACCCGCTTCTTCAATCCCGCTCCCAAGCTGAGAGTTACCCAACAAAAGGCTCTGGATATGGTTCAAGTAAAGTCATGAAGATACAATGATGGCTCAATGGTTGCCAATAATTTCAGATGATTGACTGTATATCTCAGTGATGGATGAGTTAGGGGAAACATGATGGTTCAAATGATGGGGAAGATGCGAAAATGAGCTAAGTCCCAACAATATGTATGCATGCCCCCAACTTGACACTTGTCATGTTGGAAGCTACTTTGGCCCACTTGTCTCCAGCTTTAGAACTTAGGATAACATAATTATCCATACTTTCTAATTTAAGAAATATTAATATAATATTCCTTAACTTAACCCCTTCCCTTTCCTTAACTAGTGGACTTTAGTTCCCCATCTCTTTTATTGTGGTTAGTTTTCATGCAACGGTGTATCTTATATTATATATGAGATATGTACAAAAACAGGTGCATTGGCCTTTGACATCTAGGCTCTCCGGCCTAAACAAATCATAAGCATCCTAGCTCATAATATTGGCTCACCAGCCTATAAAACATATCAGCACACAAGGCTCGCTGGCCTCTACATCGTGTGCACTTAAGATGTTGTGCGTGGTATCCCAGAATGTGTACACTTCCTCATTTTACTTCGCAATACATGCATGCACTATGCCATGAAATGTGCATGCCAAAATGATATCAAATTAGGTCACCAACTTATGTACATTTGTATTTACATTTGCAATTGGGTTCGATGTTAGGGATATTACAATCCCCTCCCCTTATTTATGCACTGTTCTCAGTGCATCATGTACCCATGTACAACTAAATTTCAAAATCCTCAAAAAGATGCGGGTATTCTGCCCACATTGCATCCTCATTCTCCCAAGTAGCGTCCTTAGGACCATACTAGGTCCATTGGACCTTTAGAATCCCTATGGCTCGATTCTAGAGCTATTTGATTTTTTGGTCTAGAATGCGCAACGGATACACTTGAAAAGCGCCTTCTTGCTCCACCTGATCACATTCCAATCAATAACATGATTAACATCAGGTATATATTTCTTTAGAAAGGATACATGGAATACATTATGAACAGACATAGATGCAGGCAATGAAATCATATAAGCTACGAGACCAATCCTCTCTAGGATTTCAAACAACCCACAATAGCAAGCTGCCAACTTTGAACAATTTCCCAACTTCAGGCCCCAGGGAACTTCTATTGGATTTCACTTTCAAGAATACATGGTCACCCACTTTAAATTCCCTATGAGTTATGGCCTTATCATCATAGCTTTTCTACCTGTCATGGGCAGCCTTTAAATTTTGTTTTATTTTCAACATGTTCTCTTCCATTTCCCTGAGCAATTATGGTCCAACCACTTCTCTATCTGCTGGGTTATCCCACCTTACCAGTGTGTTGCACTTTCTACCATAAAGTGCCTCAAATGGGCTCATATTTGGAGATGCTTAGTACCCATTGTTATAAGTGAACTCTACCAAGTGTAGGTAGTCTTCCCATTTTGATGGTTTATCCATCACATACATCCTCAACATATCCTCAATCACTTGATTCACCCTCTTTGTTTGTCCATCTGTCTGGATGATAAGTTGCACTGAAATTCAAATTTGTTCCAAATCCATTAAATAATCCCTTCCAAAATTTTGAGGTAAATTTTAGATCTCTCTCAAACACAATTGTCTTGGGTATGCCATGTAATCTAGCAATCTCCCTCATATAAACATAAACAATGTTTGTTTCCTTGTGAGTGAGCTTAACCAGAATAAAATGGGAAGCTTTAGTACGCTTATCCACCACTACCATGATAGAATCATGTTTCTTTTTCGTTCTCGGAAATTTGATAATGAAATACATGGTTACTACTTCCCATTTCCACTCTGGAATGGGTAATGGTTGTAGCAAACCAGCTAGGTGTCTATGCTCAACCTTTACTTTTTAACATTCCAAACATCTAGAAATAAAATCAACAACCTCTTTCTTCATGTCTGGCCAATAATATTGGCTCTTGACAGTTGCAATCATTTTATGATATCCTAGGTGCCCAACATAAGGCACATTATGCATTTCTCTCAATATCAGATTTTTCAATTCCTGAGAATTTGGTACATAAATTCTTCCCCTGTATATGAGAATTTCATCCTCATCTAGCTTGTATTCTTCAATTTTATGCTGAAAATTACCTTGCTGTAATTTTTCCACTAAATCCTTGTATTGTAAATCTGATTTGGCAGTCTCTATAATTCTATGTTTCAAATCTGATTAATACATTCTAATGGTTGTAGCATGAATTTCTTGCACTCTTCTGTTGAGTGCATCAACCCCTTTTTTCTCTTTCCCCTTGATATGCTTTATATCAAAGTCATATTCGCTTAGAAATTCTAACCATCTGCTTTGCCTAGCATTTAAAGTTGGCTGATCAAACAAATATTTCAGACCATTGTGGTCTGTCCTCATCTCAAACCTTTTTCCCATGAGGTAGTGTCTCCCTTTCCTCAAGGCATGTACTATGGCTCCCAACTCCAAATCATGAGTGGCATAGTTCTTTCATGCTCCTTTAACTTCCTTGACTCATAACATATAACAAACCCATTTTGACTGAGGACTCCACCAAGTCCCTCTTTACATGAATGTGTGCATACAATGAAGTCTTCATTTGGGTCTTCTATCCTTAATATTGGAGCACTTGTTAATAATTGTTTCAAGTGTTGGAAACTCTTTTCACAATCCAATGTCCACTGAAACTTCACACCCTTTCTTTGAAATGAGGTGATTGGGTGTGCAATCTTTGAAAATACTTCTATAAATATCCTATAGTATCCTGCAAGGCCCATGAATGATCTCAACTTTGTCACATTGTTTGGCACTGGCCATTCTCTAATTGCTTCTATCTTCTTAGGGCCCACTTCTATCCCATCCTTTGAAATGATGTGCCCCAAATAGTGAATTTGCTTCTAGTAAAATGAACACTTGCTCAATTTGGTATACAATTGATGCTCCCTTAATACTTGCAAAACCATCCTCAAATGATGTTCATTCTCTTCTTCTGACTTGGAATATATGAGAATGTCATCTAAAAAGACAATGACAAACTTGTCTAAATATTCTTGGAAAACACCATTCATTAAGCACATGAAAACAACTAGTGCATTTGACAACCCAAATGGCACCACTATGAACTCACAATGACCATACCTTATCGTGAAAGAGGTATTTCTGATATATTCCTCTTTAATACTTACCTGATGGTATCCTGACCTGATATGTATCTTTGAAAATATCTTTGCATCCTTCAATTGATCAAAAAGATCATCAATCCTTGGCAGATGATACTTGTTCTTTACAATCACTTTATTCAACTGTCTGAAATCAATGCACAATCTTAATGTTCCATATTTCTTCTTCATGAACAATATTGGGGCACCCCAAGGTGACACACTTGGGTGTACATACCCCTTCTTCAGAAGCTCTTCAAGTTGCATTTTCAATTCCTTCAGATATGGTGTACTCATTCTGCAAGGAGTCTTTGACACTGGAGCTGGTCCAGGCATTAGATTTATAGAGAATCAATGTCCCTCCTTGGGGGTAGTCCTGGTACCTCCTTGAACACATCTTCAAAATATTCCAGGACTACATAATCTTCCAAATTTGACACCTTATCTCTAGGTGTCTCTGCCAAATGAGCTGAAATTATTTGACACCCTTTTTTGTAACATTTCTTCAGCTGTAATGCTGAAATCTCTCTGATGGCTACTGCCCTAGGAATTCCCTGTACTTTCCTTAGTTTCCCTTCCTCATCCAAGTAATTAAATGCTTTGTTGTGATAGTCTAAGAGAGCATGATGTTGGTCCAACCAATCCATCTCAATTGGACAGTCATAAGAACCTAAAGTCAAGATGTTCAAATCTATCTGGGTGTTCATTCCATTTATGTCAATAAGACATGACTTAACCATCTCATTAAATTTTCTTTTGGCTCCTGTAGCCAGCTGAACCAACCAAGATTTCCCATGCTTGCTCCTTGGAAAATGTAAACTTTCCACCACATTAGGATCTATATAACTATGATTAGCTCTTGAATCAATTAAAATAGCAATGGTTTGGTTGTTGATCATACCTTCCACTTCAAACATATGTGACTGGTATTATTCTTTCGTGTTGTCCAGGGATGCATAGATCCTAGGTATCTTTCTGCCCATGTCCTCCACTGTTTCATCTTGTTGTACATTATGAACAGTCCTCCCTTTTTCACCTCTGTGGGGACAATCTCTAAACATGTGATCCCCTTTACAACCCCAACATTGAATAGGTGGTTGCCTTGGCCTTTGATTTCCTGTGTCCATCGTTCTGGGTTCATTAGGAGTTTGCTGTCCTTATGGACTATTTCTGAAGAATGGTGGCTTAGACCCCTTCTTCCTTTGATCCATCTTGAATTTCTTTTTGTCTTCCCAAGATTTTTGGAATGTTGGCCTTGATTTTTGTTGATCAGATAGGCATTTAGCTCACCTTATGTTATGGTCTCCTCCAATGTCTTGGGATCATCATACTGTATTTTGTCACTGATGAATGATGGCAATCCACTCAAATACATTTGAATTTTGACTGTCTCATGTGTGAATGCAGGTCAGATTTGGGAGGAGGCTTGCAATCAAGGAGTGAGTGAAAGAAAAGGGATCGACATCAAATGAAGGATTTAAGGTAGAGTTACATAATCTTGTTTTCACCTTTGTATTGCATGAATGTGGGGTTTTGTGTTAGGAGAATAGGAAAGAATAAACACCTTTAAATGGTCATTTTCTACATGCATAATTAGATCGCTTAAATTCTAAGTCTGTAAGCGATATTTCCCACTCACTTCACTCACATGCTCAATTTTGAGTCTTGAGCAGAAATTTATGGCTTCATGGAGCTAGTTGGGTCTTATAATTTACCCTTCACTGTTTCTGTTCTTCTTCACCCTTCAAACAACTTTGCGTGCACAATTTTCAATCTGTGCACCTGTATTTTCCATGATCTGCAACATCACAGTTAAATCATGCTCCGTGTACTTTAAAACCATTGTGCATCACTTCTTTGTCGCGCCAATAACATGTGTGCACTTTTGTGTCACGCACCAGTAACTACTGCGCCCAATTTTGGTTCTTGCACTATTACCCATTGCACACAGTTTTTGTATCATGCACTGATATTCCACATGCATTTCGCTCTATACATGGCAGCATGCCAAAGTTCAATATTCTCCCACCGCACACAATTATCTACACGCACCATTGATTACACTGTCGTGAGACAACTTATACTCATACTGTGTGCCCACCAACCAAACTCCTTTGTGATTTGAAATACTGTGCACACCACGAGCACCATTACTATGCGTGTGTACACTGCACAATGCTAACTTTAGCACATGCATCTTCACACAATATTCATTCGCGCGACGCCACAATTTACTGCGTGCACCTGCACGTTAAACTTTTCCATGCGGTACCCAATTTAGCGTGTGCACCAACATGCCATTATCTTGTCGTGCAATGCCAAATTTTAACTATCACATGCTTTTCACTGCGCATCCTGCATTTTTAGTGCGCCACCTATGCACATTCATCTTTATGTGCATCAAATCCTCGTGAATTCCGCTCCATCTGTCATGGCTTCACTTTAACTTCAAATTCAACCAATTCCAGGTTCGAATTTTCCAGGAAAGATATTAAATCAATAATATTTCATCACTTGACCAGATTTCTCCATTTTCTCATGAATTCAATCACATAAATTGGGGCTTTTCCCCATTTCCTCTTAATTTCTATTACTTTTTTCCATGGACCCTCTACAACTGAAGTTTGGTCACTTCGAAATAAATCCTCTGTGACATTTTTCTTCAACTCAACTTTCTCAGCCCATTCAAGCTTGGTGTTGAAAAACAAAGTTGTTATACCAATTTGTAACACACCCAATCACCCACAGGCCAGGACATTCCACTCAGAAACTTTACTTAGCTCTAAAACCGTCTTTGTAACATTCCTAGCCTTCAATAGGCCAAGCCATGCTACTCCAGAACACTCTTTCATGCTCAATTACCAATTTGTAACATCCTCGACCATTCATGTTAGGCCATGCTATGTCAGAGAACACATCCGTTCTCTATGCAGAACATACTGTAACATACTTAGCATCCTAACTAAGTTATGTCACATAATTTTCTAACGACATGCAATTAAGACATATGCACACACAAAACTCTTGTGGAAGCTTAATATATATATATATATATATATATATATATATATATATATATATATATATAATGTGAACAGACAAATACGTTATGTAGATGCATGAATTCACACTAAAATAGCAGTAAACATATACATGCAGCATATACATGCAATACCCATAAGCATATAGACAACTAAACTCATGCATAGGATAAACCCATAAAATAACACATGAATAACAATGCATCATGTAAATTAATCACACAATTGACACTTATCTTTGTGAGAATATCACCAACTGCATGCATACCTTCCACGAACCTCCTAGCCTTAGACCACATTGTTCATCACTCTCAATAGTGAGTCACCCTGGAGTACTAAACTCCACCCGGGTAAAGGGGTTCCTAACCATGCTAAAGGCTCATGAACAATAGGAAAGACTTCGACTTAGGTTCTCACTCAACTAACAGCCTACAGTCCCTCATTCCCCACATGTTTATCCCACCCAAGGAAGTGTGCCCCTTCTCTGCTCAACAGTCCCTCGGCTGCCCCACTAACCTTCCAGGGCTTCAGCAATAGGATGGATAGGAAGTCTCAAAGCCCTACAATGGTAGTTCAACACCTTCGGGAAATCAATCCCCAACAATTATCTCACCCAGAGAATTTCTCACGGGCCTGACAACCCACCTCTTCAATATCCCATGGGTCTGACAACCTGCTTCTTCAATCTCGCTCCCAAGCTAATAGTTACCCAACAAAAGGCTTTGGATATGGTTCAAGTAAAGTCATGAAGATACAATGATAGCTCAATGGCTGCCAATACTCCTGGATGATTGACTATATATCTTAGTGATGGATGAATCAGGGGAAACATGATGGTTTGAAAGATGGGGAAGATGCGAAAATGAGCTAAGTCCCAACAATATGTATGCATGCCCCCAACTTGACACTTGTCATGTTGGAAGCTAGTTTGGCCCACTTGTCCTCAGCTTTAGAACTTAGGATAACATAATTATCCATACTTTATGATTTAAGAAATATTAATATAATATTCCTTAACTTAGCCCCTTCCCTTTCCCTAACTATTGGATTTTAGTCCCCCATCTCTTTCATCGTTGTCGGTTTGCGCACAGTGATGTATCTTATATTAAATATGAGATATGTACAAAAACAGGTGCACTGGCCTTTGACAGCTAGGCTCTCTGGCCTAAACAAAACATAATCATCCTAGCTTATAATACTAGCTCACCAGCCTATAAAACATATCAGATACATAAGGCTCCTTGGCCTCTACATCGCGCGCACTTAAGATGTTGCACACGGTATCTCAGAATGTGTACACTTCCTCATTTTACTGCGCAGTACATGTGTGCACTATGCCATGAAATGTGTATACCAAAATGATATTGAATCAGCTCAACAACTTATGTGCATTTGTATTTACATTTGCAATTAGGTTCGGCCTTAGGGATATTACATCCTGGATTGTCTACTCTATAACAGGCCCTTCCAGGCATTGTTCTACTACTGCAACCACTTGATCTAGTTGAGAGACTTGTCCATCAATTTCTTCGAACACCTTTCAAGCTTATTCTTGCACAGGTTGTAGCTTCTGGGTGACTTCCATTACCTTACCTTAGAGGGCAGTGATCTATTGTTGTACTGCATGATGCTCCTGGGATCTCATTATTATTTCCATTATGGTGAGAAGCTTCATCTTCACCTGCAACGAAAATGCTTGTTGTTGCGCCTCTTCTAACTGAGCTTCTAGTTTCCTCATCTCCGAATCCTCGGTAAGGCATTCATATGTCTGGGTGCTCCTATCACTCAGTTGTTTACATTTCGAGGAAAGGGATCTTATTCTTACTACTTCATTTTTTTCGGTCTCTTGCCTCTAGTCACGCACCTCCTAAGGGGTGCTCGGTACTATTTGGACCTCCAATTCTATTATTCTAACCTGAAGTTGTTGGATGATCTCTGTGAGCTTTACTATTTTAGCTTCCACTGATTCTTTCTCTTCTTGTGCCAAGCCTGGAATAGAGTGACATGCTTTACTTACCACTTCCTTGACCATGGCCCTCTCTGTGAGTAACTACTCTTTTTCTCTTTGTAGCTGGGTTTTTTCCTCCTGAAGCTCTGCTTTCTCACTTTCCTGGGCTGCTAGACTATCCTGCGTTGCTATTAATTATGATAAGAATTCATCTTTTTCCCTTTTCAAGGCTTATGTATCCTTCTCCTTTTCTTCCTGCGATCTCTAGAACTGGTCTTTTGTTGCATCCGCAATCCTTCTCAATTGGGTTGGTTCATCCCCCAATTCTGGAGTCTGCAGCAAGGAAGGTGTAGACGATGGAGTAGGTACTTCGCGGACCAAGGGAAAAACTTGTTGTACTTCATTCAATTCCTTCTCTATCCTTCCATATATATCCTCTTACTTCTCTCCATATCTCTTCAATATGTCTTCAGAGGCGTCCTCCATAGCTCCACAAAATAGACTGATGTCATCCTCTGTGAGAGTGGCCTCCAAATGAGGCTTATTGGTGTGTGTATTCTTCCTTGTTGAGGGTTTCTTTGGAGAAACCTTCCTCTTCTTCGTGCTATTGTCCCAACAGGGGGATCCTCAGGTGGAGGGGTGGTAGCTTCGTCTCCTCCTTACTCTTCTTCTCTCTCATCTCCTCCTCCCTATCCTTTTTCTTCATCTTCTCCTTGTCCTAATGAGCCAAAACTGTTATCTTCATAAGAATTGTTCTTCTCATCACTCTCTATATCCTGGACTTCCTCCTACTTTTTCTTTTTCTTCATCCCACTAGACTGTCTAACATGTTCAACCCAGGTAACTATGGGGCTTCATATGGTGTCAGTGTTAGATAATTTTTCATCAACAACAGGTACAAGAAACTCCTCTGACCACTCCTTTGTAATATTCTCCATATCATCATCCGTCATCTTGTAGTACGACTATAATTCTTCCTGGTCCTCATCTCTGCACGTGGTGATTTAAATGACATGAGGATCAGTGCAAAACTTTGCTATTGGTCGGTACTTGTGCAAGGTGCATAGTGTCATACATGTAAATGATTTGATGGAGACCTTCAGCTACTGATAGTATGAATGAAACATATCATTGGACTTTCACTACTTCGTCATGTCTTTGGTGTACCATAGTGTGGGAAATCGAGTGGCCAACGAATCTGAGGGTTGGATTTCTGGCAAGGTGGATACTGAAGGCATTTTCCAAATGACAAATGCGATCAAAATGATCATCCAAATGTAATGGAATTCATATCCCAAGTCCTGGGCTTTATGAAAATCCTTCTCTAGATCATTGACGAGGTAGTTCACCCAGTAAATATGCATACCCTCCACACACTTTCCTACGAGGTCCAACACAAAACCAGTGACCTGTGTGGGGTGGTTCTTCCTCACGATCTTACCAGGTAAGAGTTGGAAAACAATGCACACTGTGCCATCCTATATAGAGGATACCTTGTAACCTCGCTTTCCTTTCTCTACTTCTCTGTAAGATTCCTTGATGCATTGTGCCAAGGAATGGTTTGAGGCCTTCCCTGGATAAAACTGATGAGGTTCAGAACCCTTCACACTTAATCCTATGATCCGGTGGATCAACTTCAGATCCATAATAATCCTTCTGTCTAGTCACATATATCCGTCATGATAGCATGACATGAGGAGTTTAACACAAGCGTTAACCTCTCAGTGGTGACCAAAATGTGGGATCTTCATTACATTCAACACGGTGAGTTGTTCCAACCCCTTAATCCATGGTTGTGAGACAAGGTGAGGCTTCTTCCCAGTTATCTTTGTGAGATAGCAATGGGGCTCCAACATGGCTTAGTTCTTCGTTTCTCCCAAGTTGAAGTCGTTGTTCTTCAACAGCAGGATCTATCCTAACTAACTCCCGACTATGCGTATTCCTTTCAGAATGTGTGAAGTAAAAACATAGTACTCAAATTCACGAGGTATGATTTTGTGGTTAACAATACTAATCAAAGGTGAAATATATTCGGGTAGGATTGATGAGATATCCTTCACATTAGCCAGATCATCATGGTTCTTACCTCGCTGCTCAGTCACGGGGTTGACACGACTAGAATGTCATCCGGTTGAAGGGGAAGCCTGCAATCCCCTAGTCGATGATGCATGGACACCTTCAGATATATTTTTGTCGACCATTATCTTCTTAAGGAATTCCTCAACAGACTTCTCTAATTCACTAGGTTTGCATGAGATTCTAGATTTTATCAAATAGGTAGGTTAGACAAATAAATAGGCAGGGTCTAGTTCCAGATAGCATAGCTCGACACTTTGAAAATTCTCTTCTTAGCTCAGTCATGGGTATAAAAAAGTGGTCACAGTGGAGCGATCGACGAGTTAAATAAGCAGGGCATCATGACGTATCTTCCAACGGCCAGGAAATGCTTCCATCAATGTAACTTTGTCCATTATGGTGTGGTATCAACATCCCAAAAGTAGTCCATAAGCCCATAAATGTGTTTTCTAACCATTATGGAGAATCATTCCAACAGTCGGGGTGCCTCCAACGGTCATCTAACTTCTCTAGGGAGAAGTCCTATTCTCCATGGACCTGTTGTTCCATCAAGGTTCAAGTCCCGTGAACCTGCCTCTTGCGAGGTTCCAGTCTGTGAAGTCTTCCATCAGGTCTCTGCATCTTCTTGCAGATTTTCCAACTTAGATTTCTTTTTATTGAGCTTCCTTGCCTTCTTTCTGGTTATATGAGTCTCTCTAACTATTTCTAGAATCCTTTTTCCATTTTTATTCTTATATTCCCTTAACGCAGTGGCTTTGCATTGTTGAGGTGCCCTCAAAGGGTCTGAAGTTAATATCTATTTTCTTAACATTTCCTGAGTGGGCATACTTCTTTCTTGAATAGATAGGTTCTTCAAGCCTTATTTCATTCTTTCAACCTTGATATCTAATTCTCTTACTTATGTCCCTCCTGTGTTGCTACTTTGTTCTATTGCTTCGACTTATCCTCTCGTTCTTCTTTTAGTCAATCTATTTTCCTAGCTATGAAATCCCTTAGTTCTTTATTTTTCTTTTATGTAGCTTCTTCTTCTTCTTTCCTTCAGATCTGATCCTTCTCGATCCAAGTCCTACCTAACAATAGTGGGAAAGGGGCGTTGTCCCCAACAAACTTAATGACTTCAAATTCTTATTCAGTGGATGTTCCCTGAACAATATTAGGTACATTAGTAACTCTTCCACATAGGGTTATCATCTTACCTTTAAACAAGTCTATCCTTCCCAACGAAGGTACCACATTAGGATTTCCCAAAATTTCCGAAGTTTCTTATGTTATAATATTCACTTGTGTTTCCTCATCCAAGACACAGTCTATGCCGAAGTATTATGTTCTTGCACTTATGCATTGTTTTGTTTTCAGGATCTCCGGTAAACTAGCATATTTAAAAAACATCCATCATTTCTTTCAGCTGTAATAAAGTAGTTTGAACTTCCTTTGACCTTTTCTCTTTATAACTTTCTAATATGCCCTTTGTCTCTTGAATTGCTTCATATTTTTCTTGTCTCATGTTCATTCCTTCAACTTTAGCAATAAACCTTGGACAACCCTCAACCTCATGACAAATAACCTTACAAAAAAGACAAATAGGACCTACCTCAAGACATTCCTTAGCAATATGTCTTGACCTTCTGCGGTTATAACACAATGTCAATCCTCTTTTTCTTTTAAATGTTCCCCAACCTCTTTTGTACTACCCACTTCCCCTAGGATCATAGTGTTGGACCTGCAATCTCCAAAACAAAAATCTGGGTTCTTGCATCCACTTATTAGTCTAAAAACTCTTTCTATGCATAGGAATAACCTATCTTTCTTCATTTCCATTAAATTTATTCAAATCAACTCTTTCTTTCAGTTGCACCCTAGCCTTCAGACTAGGAAAAAACCTGTTAAACATACTTAAGTTCATGCTTTTAAAACAAATATTTTCACTTATCTTTCTCTCGTCAAAGCACAAAGATTTACCTCTTTTAGGATCTTACCTCTTTTCCTTATATCAAATTTCTATCTTAGCACAAATCTTCATGAGTCAAGTTGAGTACTGTGCACTTAAACAACAAATCTACGCACATAGCTTCTCTTTTTCTTTACTCCAGTTCCCAACAATCACAGTTTCAGGTCCCAGCAACAAAACAATTTCTTGGCACAGGGGCAGACCCAGGGTTCAATGCTCAAAAACCCACCAAAAAAACCCCCGATTACCAACCCTTTTGGAAACACCTATGAAGCAGGGGAAGTCTCACCCGAGATAGAAGCAGGGGGTTTACATGATGCGGGTGTTTGTAACTAGGATGGGACAAAGATCTGTGATAATAACACTTCGCAGAGCATTTTGTTAACACTTATAAGGTGACTTGCATTAGTTTCCTAACCCTATTAAAATTGGAGAGCATAACTAAAGACAGATTGGCATAGTAACAACAAATAATAATATATCTTGAGCACTTAGCACTTAGTATTATAGATTAGATCTAGCATCCATTTACCATTAACATAAGTAAAGCATTAAGCAATAATAGATTTATCTATTACACAGCATAATCAAACCCCTAAGCAGATCTATGACAAAAATAACATAGCACAAAGAAAACCATAAGACACCAGATATACGTGGTTCACCCTGGTGTGGGGCTATGTCCACCAACCGCTTCACCTCTTTATTATTTTCCAATCTTTTACATTTAGTTACTCATGTGCACCTAAGACATAGAGTCGAGCTTTGCATAAGACATGAGATCTGCACACTGAGCACCATATCCTCCTTCCAAAACTAGGTCAAGGCACATATCCAACTCTCTATCAAGCAAAAATCCTTAACACGCATACCTTCCTTTGTACAAAAAAACTATGTTCACATAGAACTACATTCACTTCGCTTGCTAGATACTTATACAATACATTCTTCCTTATTTATATTTTACAAACCCTTAAAATAAGGCCTTATCATGGGAGTAATCCCATGGGTCGACATCCCATAAACCCATTACAAAAACCCTAACCCTAGATGACCCTTTACTAGGTCCACTTAACCCTAAAAATTGGTGATATCCACGATCTGAGCTCCATCTGGGCACTCCTTCCTCAACCAACATGTCGAAGTCAAAAAGTGGGTCAAAGATGACTGAAGTTTTCCCAAAAATTGGTCAAGGGCTAACAGGGAGAAACTCAGACCCCAAGCATAGAAGTGAAAACACAGGTACATTTTTCAGGTAGTTCAGTGAAATACAAGAGATTACTGAAAATACTTGGAGAATTAATCCAGACATTGTTGCACAGTATAGGAACATAGCTAGCTTCTGAGAGATGAAGCATAACATGTGGATTCAAGTGCACAGGGATCCAGAAAAGGGGTGGCTACAACTAAGGTACTATGTCAATGAATATGATATAAAGATGTCCATGAGGGATTGGCATGATGATTGGAGGATCCCATTCCTAACTTAAGAAGTGCCTAAGGATATATAAGTAGACACCGTTGCGCCAAAGAAGTCGACGAAGTCAGGGAAACCCATTCAAAATTTGGTGGAGCAGAAGAAGGGGAGTGCGTCAAATATGAATAAACAAGAAACACAAAGGGAAACTGCCCCAAAATAGAAAGAAAAAGCAGTGGGGGGTACTGCGACATAGGGAACCCCCTCAAAATCCACTCCATAATAGGTAGGGCCCCTTAGGTAGCCAATCATACATAGAGGAGGCTCATGCAAGAAGGGAAAAGCACACAAACAACTCCCAGAATATACGATCATCGAGGATGATGCAGAACTCATGGAAAAAAGGGTGTAGGACCATGCAATGAAAGACTTTTAAAAATCCCAGCACTAGAGGGGAAAAATACAATTCGACCTGGTAGGAATAAAGTATGTCCTCGAGTAAATCAGGACAACACAAAGGCCTGAAAGGGGAACATAATTCTTCCTCGAAGTAGCAGCAACAACAAAAACAAGGACTACGCCGAACAAGGAGGATACAGTTCATACTATCGCCCAGGTGAGCCCAATTTTTAGATTGACAACTGATATGTTGCAAATGGATTAAACTGCATCATAGACACCATTGAAATATTTGGTGCAGGTAGAGATGGTATTAGCAAGAATACCTACCAAGGAACTATATAGACTCCAAGTGAGTGTTGTGCGGGAGGTACAATCATGTGCAAGAAAAGACACAACAAAAATGCAGGAAACAAGAGATGGAAAAGAAGCCTTGGAGTTGGTGATCGAAAAGATCAATTTTGTAGAGAGGGAAGAAAAGAAGCATGCAGATAAAATCAAACCAGGGGTGACTACAATAGTCTACAATCACATTCCTGACAACACACGGACCGAGAACAAAAGTTTCAAGGAGAAACTCAAACTTATTTCCCAAACAATCGAACATTATAGGCAACAAATTGAGGAATTAAAGGAAAAATCAACCCCTACAACTCCTTCCAAGGTTAGGGACAAGAGGAAACAAGAAGTTGCACTCCAAATATCAGTAATGGAGGAACAAGTCAATGCATAAAAAAATTGTTTGATAGAGTGGCACATCTCTAGACAACGTTTGGTAAGGATGAATAGGTCCAACAATGGGACCAAGAAGAGGAAAGGCTAAGTACATCCATGCAAGAGCTCAAGAATATATAGAAAACAATGAGCATCACAGAGCACCTGAAAGGTAATCAGGAATTAAAGAAGTTGTAGGTGGATCTAAAAGCCACACAGAAGAAAAAACATGAGAGACAGTAGGAAATAGAACCCTTCCAGGAGAAAGTAGCACAAATAATCACGCAGTTGGAGGAGGAAAACAAGAACATGGCATAAGAACAAATAGAGTGCAAAGTAATGATACAAGAGGTGGTCATAGTGCAAGCACTAGAGGCGCTAACAGAAAACTCCATGCAGGTCCAAGCCAGAGGAAGAAAACTTGCAGACAAGTTCCACAACCTAGCAGAGGTTGTCCAAGGAACACACAATGCCTAGGTGGCTCAGGATGAGCCACATGTTAGTGTTGGGTGCCTGTTGGGCATAGGCTTATTTTGAGGAGATGTTATTTTTGGAGGAAAAACCCAGAATTAGAAAGAGACAACTGGAAGGAAAAGAAGCATGAAAGAGAAAAGCATGAAAGGCACACATGTAAGAAAACCTAACCATGTTAGGGTTAGGGTTTTTTAAGAGAATGTAATAGATGTTGAGCTGAGAATTAGTATATATAGGTAGCTAGGAGGTCTAGTTAATGGGGTGATAAGTTTTATAATGTTCGATGAAGGAAACTATTGTACAATGTAATACCAATTTTGTAAGTTGTTGAGTTGTAGGAGAGTCAGGCAACTAGATCTCCAGGGTTAGATCATAGGTCGAGGATCCTGGTGTGATCTATTCATACTCATAGGGATTGTGGAACCTGTTTTTTATTGTATGATCATAAACTGTAGTGTGCATGGTGCCATATATTACAAAACCATAATAAAAGAGCCTAAGAGCCAGATCTTTGTGGACGTAGCCCAGGAGTGGGTGAACCATGGTAATATCTATGTGATGTGATGTGAATGATTTCATGTTTCCCTTATGTAAGTAGTTAGAATATGAATGGATGAATGGATAATTCTGTGAGATTTCTTATATGTTAGATCTATTAGAATGCATGCATAGACTTAATAGGTGAATGAATAATAAGAAGAATAGAAAGAACAACTATATCAAGTATTAAGAAGATAAAATAATATCCCAAATCCCATCTCTTTCCTATATTGCAAGCATCTGAGCATTGTATTCACCCATAGAACTATCTCAGGTGAGACTGCACAGCACACTCTGTGTGTTGTGTTTCCTTTCATTTTACTAGGAGGGTCAATCTTTTTAGAGGGATTTGTTGGAAGTTGTTCAGATATGAACCTAGGTCAACCTAAGAAGTAGGAAGAGAGAGTAGTAACCAAAACTCGTTTACCAAGTATGTGATTGCTCTGAAGTTCTCTTAGTGCATAGAGGAAATGGGTATTTCTACCCTGTGTCCATGAATGAAAGTTCAAGAATCTCTTGGTTTCAACAAAGAAGACAACACGTGGTAAAATGTTGACTTGTTATTGTAGCATCCCTAGCCACTAACTAGACTATGCCACTTAAAGTTTTTAACCCTCATACTAATTAAATCATAAATATACTCTAAATATGCACATATTCATACAAAATAATAATAAAAATATGTATGCAACATACACAAGGAAAAACCATGAAAACAAATGCATAAATATTAATGCAGCACATGAATTAACACACAATTGACACTTATCTTTGATTAGAATAAAACCAACTGTGTGCAGACCTTCCACATTCCTCCTAGCCTTAGATCAAAATGCTCATAAATATCAACATTGGGTCACTCTCGAAATGGAACTTAACTCTACCTGGGTAAAATATTCCTAAACCAACTAAGGTATCTCAAACAATAGGAAACTATGTCACATGTTCCATCTCAACTAATAGACTACAACCCCTCATTCCTAAAATACCTATCCCACCTGAGGAAGTGTGCCCCTTCTCTGCTCAATAGTCCCTCAACTTCCCCCCTTCCCTTCTAGGATTCAACAATAATATGGAAAGGAAGTCTTAGAGTCCTGTAGCTCAAGTTTGGGACCTTGGGAAACAATTCCTAGCAATTCTCTCACCCAGAGAGAATTCTCACAAGCCTTACAACCCACCCCTTCAATCTCTTATGAGCATGACAACCCGCTTCCTAATCTTAGCTCCAAATCCCACCAGGGGATAGGTATGGTGATAGTAACAAGAGGGTAGATATGATATCTCCGTGAGTCAAGGAAGTGATTATGGAATCATAGGAAAATGAACTAAATCAAAACTATATGTATGCATGTTCCCAACTTGACACTTGTCATGTTGAGAACTACTTTGGACCCACTTGTCCCCATCCTTAGAACTTAGGATAACATAAATATCCATACTTTATACTTTAAGAAATATTAATATCATATTCCTTTTGGTTTAATCCCCCTTAACTTATCCTCTTATCCTCAAATTCTATCCCCCCCTTCCCCTAACTAGTGGATTTTAGCCCCCCATACACTTTTACATGGTTGGTCTACCACAGTGATGTGGTTTAATTAATATTTTCATGTGATTACTAATTAAAATGATGGCTCATTGGCCATTTTAGCATCTGTCTCTCCAACCTCATAAACACATAGGCACTCTGAACTGAATACATATATATTCATATATAAATTGACTCTATGCACTTACAGTTCACTACTGTACACTTATCCAAGTGCGCACAAAACCAAAACCAAGTGCCAATGGCTCACCATCCTATAAGAATATTTATATTTAAAATTTATACCAATGGCTCACTAGCCTATTTGTTCATTTACATTTATATGTACAATTAGACTTATGCCTAGGGGTATTACAACTATATTCTTTGCAATGAAAGTCTATTCGATGTGGATTGACTGATGATTGAATTCATGGATCGAAAACAAGTCGAAGGTCGAAGTTATTTGACTGGGTAAATTCAAATTTGAAGGTCAAAGAGGTTCAACATGGTAAAGGCATCGACAACAAGTTGAAGAAGTCAAATGACAAGAGGTCAACATGCAATCATGTGGTGACTTCCTGAAGACTGAATGAAGGTTGACCGATAATCCGACTTGGAGTTCACCGTAACAAAATCCTGAGATTCGTGGGATTTGTATCCAATGATCTGCATGGATCTGTAACCATTTTTGGGTGCCATTTATTTAGGGTCTTTCCTATTGTAAATCCTAGAAAGAGGCATGTTGTAAGGTCGTAAAGGCTAATCAATGAATCATATGATAGAAAATCTTTAGAGAAATATTTAGATGTAGGTTGTTGGTGATGCATATGTAAGATGGATTGGATACAAGGTTGTTCTTACATAGGAAAGAGGGTATGTTTCGATTGTGTCTTAGGTGTGTACCAAGGTTAGACATGTAACCTTTTATTTAGATTGAATAAGACAACAAGAGAGCAGAACGCTCAATGAATTTTTGTTGTCCCGGTTTGGGTTTCCAGGGTAAAATATCTGTGTATTGAGTGATTTCTTTGTCATTTACATTATTTATTAAATTCTTCTTCTCTTCTTCCATGGTTAGTGTGGAAGTGTATCTCATTTCCTAACTTGAACATAGATGGAGTGTGCAGTGTAGCTGACTTTTAAGTCATCGATATTTTGGATAACAATAGTCATACCTAGCTTTTCTTGGACTAGATTGGGCCTTCAACAATTAGGAAATTATTAACTTAAAGAAAAGAGAGATGATTTTTTAATGAAGAGGCTTAAAGGTCATTTCACCATTAGACCCTACAGAGGGAAGGAGATATGTGGAACCCATAAGAAAGGAAATTGAAAACTTATATAATATGAAAATGTGCATGGATGACTACATCAACCCCACTTCAGATGGTCTTCTTAGTTGGAGAAGCATAATCCCTTGTGCATCGGACTTGGAGGAAGGAATTGAACACTAGAAGCATCGGTTGCATGAAGTGTCAAATAGAATGTGTGTGCACATTACTCGCTCTTTGCGCTAGATCGAAATAGAGGTATGTGATATGCCAAAGTTTGAAGGATTAACTGGGGTAAGTTATATTGTCAATGAATTCGAGCTACAGATACCTAAACAAAAAAGGTTATTATCATTAGATGTTGCATTAAGAGTGACCCTAGTGAGATGGTGGTTAACCCATAAGGTAGGGATAGAAGAATGGCAACATTATAAAAGGTTGATGCAAATCAATTTTGGAACAAAGAACATTATGCACAAGTATATAGGGATGAACTATCTGAAGGATCATATTGCATGATGTATTACAACTTGGAGGCAAGTTCAAAAGAAGGAATGGATGCACAAGTTCATACATATGATGGAGACAGTTCCTAGGAACTCATATTTAGAACTAGAAGTGTGTAGAGGAATGACATATTGGGAGGAGAACATCCAAAAATTTAAGGTAACATTTAATTTTGAAGTTGAGTCACTTTTAGTATATGCATCTTTACAAGTCATTAGAGGAAATTTTTTTATGGAAATAGGATAAGTAGGAATAGTACCTACATGTAGTGCGCACAAAGAGTCTACAAAAACTCATGAATTATTGGAATGGTATAACATTACCGAGGATGAAAAAGAAGAAGACCCAATAAACGTATAGACATAAGATATTGAAGGGGAGTGCGATGTAGTAGGTCCAACACTTGAATTTGACACAAATACCTTAAGAGTATTAAAAGTGAACATTGGCATGGAGGAGAAACCAAATTTTACAAACATTGGTTATTATTGAAATGATGAGACTATGGAAAATATCACAGACCTATTCCACCAATATCAAGATATTTTTCCAACAACCTTCTCAGATATGAAGGGAATATTCATAGAATTGGGTGAGATGAAGATATTATTGAAACCAAATGCTAAGCCATTATGACAAAGACCTTACATATTAAATCCCAATTATAAGGAAAAGGTTAAAACAAAGCTTAAAAAGATGATAGCAGCTGGTATAATTAAACCCGTTCCAGAATTTGAATGGATAAGTTTGATGGTGGTTCAATATAAGAAAACATGGGGTATTATAATTTGTGTAGACTTAAGAAAGTCGAATGATGCCTTCTTGAATGGACCATTCCTGGCCCCCTTTACAGATGAAGTATTGGAAAATGTAGGAGGGAAGGAGGCCTACACGTTCATTGATGGATTTTCAGGATACCATAAGATAAATATTTCACTAGAAGACAGACATAAGATGACATTTGCAACAGAATAGGGAAGCTACCAGTACAAAGTGATGCCATTTGGGTTAAAGAATGTGCATGTTGTGTTCTCTAGTGTATTTGTCGCAGCCTTGAAGGAGTTTATTCATCAGTTTATTGAAGTGTACCTAGATGATTGGACTTTCTTTAGCATGTTTAAAGATCACATAGAAACTGTAAGGTTAATGCTTGATAGATGTAGACAATATCATATTTTGTTAAATTTGAAGAAATGCATTTTTTACGCACCATTTAGGATATTGTTAGGTCAGTATGCAAGCAAGGGTTGTTAGTTGATACGTCCAGGAAAGAAGTAATTGTTAATTCCCCCCACCTGAATCAATGAGATAATTGAGAAAAATGTTGGGTCATACAGATTACTACAAGAAATTTATTGAATCCTATGCACAGATTACAACCCCAATGGAGACGTTATTGAAGAAAGAAACTAAGTTTTAGTGGAATGAATATTGTCAGAAGGGTCTCAAAATTTTAAAATAGAAGTTAGTAATAACACCCATTCTGGTATTCTCGGATTGGCAGAAGGAGTTTCACTTTCATGTAGACACATCATCGATAGCACTCGGTGTAGTGTTATCCCATCCTAGAGAGGAAGAATTAGATTATCTAATTTCTTTTGCTATAAAAACATTGTGGACTACTGAGAATAATTACATGACGATAGGAAGGCAAGGCTTGGAAATGTTTATTCTTTGCATAAGTTTAGGAATTATTTGTTAGGTTCCCACTTCAAGATATATACAAACCATTTTGCACTCATATATCTAGTGAACAAGCCAATGTTGGGGGGGATAATTTTCAAATGGTTATTGTTATTCTAGGAGAATGATTTTGAAGTTATTGTGAAGCCAGGAAAACTGAATGCAGGACCAGAACATTTTTTGTGGATACTAACAGGGAAATATGCAAAGAACCTAGATGATAGCTCACCATATGCACATTTATTTTTAGTACAAATAGTAGATGACCATTTTGCAGAAATTGTCCAATACTTGAGCATAGGAGTGGCTCCATCAGATATGCCAATATCCCAGAAGAAACATCTAGTGGTTAAAGCAACAAATTATCAATTGATCGCAAGAAGCTTATATAAGTTAGGCATAGATGGGATACTGTAATGATGTGTGATAGGACATGAAAGACCCATAATCTTAGTAGAGGCACATGATGGAATTGTAGGAGGAAATTATGCAGGAAATATGACAACACAAAAGATCTTGTGCACAGGGCTATGGTGACCTATCCTCTATAAGGATGTGAAGGAATATTTCCATAATTGTGATATTTTCCAGAGAGTAGGAAGGCTGTCATGAAGGGATGAGATTCCATTGAATATGTAGGTTACCTTGTAGGAATTTGACAAATGGGAAGTGAATTTTTTGGGCCGATTAACCCACCAATGAGGAGAATAGGATCTAGGTATATAATTACCATGACATGCTACTTGAAAATATGGGTAGAATATGAACCAGTCACCGATTGTAGCGCAGAGACGGTCACATGATTCTTATTCGAGAACATATTTACAAGGTTTGGATTTCCTAAAGTACTAATGAGTGATCAAGGGACTCACTTTGTGAACAAGACAATTGCAACATTGATAGAAGAATTCCAGATACAACATCCAAAGAGCACTCCATATCACCCAAAAAAAAATGTAACTCTGGAGGCATTCAACAAGATACTGGAGAATTCATTGACCAAGGTGTGCAACATAGGGTGAGATGACTAGGATTTAAGGATCCCTGTAGTTCTTTGGGCTTACAGAACTACCTGCAAAAATTTGACAAGGCATACACCCTTTAGATTAACACATGATAACGAAGAATCCATGACCATGGAGTACCTTGTACCGAGTTTGTGCATTGTTGTGATGATATAAATTACTAATTTTGGCGTAATCGAAGAAAGACTATCACAATTACTAGTGCTAGAGGGAGATCATTTTATTGTAGGATTCCATCAACAAGTACAGAAAGCATGAGAAAATGCATGGCACGATAGACACATCACGCATAAAAAATTCCATATAGGATATCTAGTACTTATTTATGATAGTAAGTTCTTCCAATAACCAAGAAAGATCAGGACACACTGGTTTTATAGGAAAATTCCCCTACGGACAGGTGAATCTCCTCTTGGATTCTAGAACCCTAATACCAAGACAAAAACATAAAAATGGAAAGTAACATCCTTTTGAATTCAATTTCCTAATCAGAAAGATAAAGAGAAGGAAGAAACTATGATGCACCTTATTCCATGGTTCATCCTCGTTGCCTCCAATCTGAGCCTGATATCCAAACTCTTCACCACCACTCGATACCTGCAATGAAATGGAAAACAAAAATACAAATAAATCCTACTATAGTATACAATATTAGAATAATCAAATCCATCTGTTAGGATCGAAAATCATATGCAACAATACACAACCTTGAAGGGAATAGGTCATGTAATATTGATGAGAAATTTAAAAGAGATACTTACAATTTGTAGAAGAAGTTGCAGTGGCCTCTCCAAGTCCTCCTTGTACAACCCTTACATGATGCTCCCAAGATCATAAGTTTGATACCTCTAATCTTCATCTATTCTCTTCTCCATGGAAAATCCCTCATTATATAGGATTTGGAGGCTTAACCACCATGGAGAGGATCAGTCATCAGATCCACTAAAATGGGATCTCCAAGATATTTAGGGATAAAATATCTCTTAAGGATTTTAGGGAGGAAATACATCTGAAGGATTTTAAGGAGGAAATATTTCAACCATACATGAGATCCTCAACCTCCCCTAAAAAATAGGAAACTAAATGTTAGGTGGATTCTCACACTAAATTAATTTTCTTTTCATGAATATTAATAATTAATTCATGTGCACATAGTATTTTGACCTTCATATAATATATTTCTCCTCCACATTGACTAGGGATTGTGACATATGTTACTTCATGGTGTCGAGGTGTATGTGACACTTAACAATGTGCATATGGAACTTTTATGAGACTTGCGACACTTAGGGAGAGGTACCTAGGTGTGGAAATTTGATGTGCAAATAAATTCCCCCTAAATTGTGAGGTAAGAAGAGAAAATGATGACCGAAACACTTTACAATTCTTCAATGCAAGGGCATGGAGTTGGAGATCCTGGAAGAAGCTGTAAACAACAATCAAGAATTATTAATATATATTCCATTTATGAGGAACATATATAAAGTTTCATCACCACTCGATACCTACAATACAATGGACAACAAAAAGACAAAGAAATCCTACTCTACTCTACAATATTAGACTAATCAAATCCATCTATCAAGATTGAAAATCATATGAAACAATACACAACCTTGAAGGGAATATGCCAAGTAATATTAATGAGAAATTTAAAAGAGATACTTATAATATGTAGATGAAGTTGCAGTAGCCTCTCCAAGCCCTCCTCATCTATCCCTTTCACGATGCTCCCAAGATCATAAGTTTGATACCCAAAATATTCCTCCAAAGATCATAAGTTTGATACCTAGAATCTTCCTCTATCCTCTTATCCATGGAAAAACCCTCATTATATAGGATTTGGAGGCTTAACCACCATGGAGAGGATCACTCATTAGGTCCACTAAAATGGGATCTCCAAGATATTTAGGGATTGTGACATATGTTACTTCATGGTGTCGAGGTGTATGCGACACTTAGCAAGGTGCATATGACACTTTTACGACACTTGCGACACTTAGGGTGAGGTACCTAGCTGTGGAAATTCGATGTGTAATAGAATTCCCGCTAAAGTGTGAGGTCAGAAGAGAAACTAATGGCTTAAACACTTTACAATTATTAAATGCAAGGGCATGGAGTTGGAGAACCTAGAAGAAGTTGCAAACAAAAATAAAAAAAGTATTAATATATGTTCCATTTCTGAGGAACATATATTACTATTCAACACCACTTGATACTTGCGATGAAATGGACAACAAAAATATGAATAACTCCTCTACTCTGAAATATTAGACTAATGAAATCCATCTATCAATATCAACAATCATATACAACAATAGACAACCTTGAAGGGAATAGGCCAAGTAATATTCATGAGAAATTTAAAAGAGAAACTTACAATCTACAAATGAAGTTGCAACAACCTCTCCAAGTCCTCCTCATCTAGCCCTTGCATGATGCTCCCAAGATCATAAGTTTGATACCCAAAAGATTCCTCCAAATATCATAAGTTTGATACCTCTAATATTCCTATATCCTCTGTTCCATGGAAAATCCCTTATTATATAGGATTTGGAGGCTTAACCACCATGGAGAAGATCACTCATCAGGTCCACTAAAATGGGATCTCCAAGATATTTAGGGAGAAAATATCTCTTAAGGATTTTAGGGAGGAAATGTATCTCAATGATTTTAAGGAGGAAATATTTCAACCATCCTTGATATCCTCAACCTTTCCTAAAAAATAGGAAACCAAATGTGAGGTGGATTCTCACACTAAATTAATTTCCTTTTCATGAATATTAATAATTAATTCATGTGCACATAATATTTTGACCTTCATATAATATATTTATCCTCAACATTGACTAGACATTGTGACATATGTTACTTCATGGTGTCGAGGTGTATGTGACACTTAGCAAGGTGCATATGGCACTTTTATGACACTTGATACACTTAAGGCGAGGTACCTAGGCATGGAAATTTGAAGTGTAACATAATGCCCCATAAAGTGTGAGGTCAAAAGAGAAATTGATGGTCGAAACACTTTAAAATTCTTCAATGCAAGGGTGTGGAGTTGGAGAAATTGGAAGAATATACAAATAAAAATCAAACAGTATTAACATATGTTCCATTTCTGAGGCATGCATACATATGCTAGGAATATGAGATGACTCAAAGCATGGCTGCCGAACAATACACTACAGATACATGAAAAATATTAACTAAGGATATGTCCACCAAAGATATAATGCAGATCCATACCTCCATGACATGAACTGATCGTAGCCACAAGAAATACAAAGTGGAGCTACGAGATGATAAAACATAGCTATAGACCAATACAATGTGGATCTGTGTGACAATATATATATATATATATATATATATATATATATATATATATATATATATATATATATATATATATATATATATATATATATATATANATCAACATGCTCAAATGATCTCCTTCATAGCCTAGGCAAAGAAGATATCAGAGTGAATGCTCAACCCAAGGTTTTTGTCCCAATCCCGATGTGGTATGAAACTAGCCATGTGAATAGATGTTTTGATGTCGAACATGGTATAAACCACTTGATTATCGGTCATTGAGGTAAACCTTTAACAAGTGCGAGGGAAATCACCAGTGATGTCAATGACTCCCAAGGTACCATAGTACAATCCAATGAATGTGAATAAATGAGATAAAGTTGAACATTCATGGAATCATCCGATCAGAGGTCAAATATGTAAACCTACTATCGGAGGTGAGGATGCCTTCCATTTAGGCATGAAGGTCCTAAGGTACCACCTAGTTTCTAATTCTAATTCATGGATGATCTGTTGAAGTCGACAAGAAAAGACTCGTCAAATGAGAGCCTTGATGTATCCTCCATAATCGACACGAAACTGACACAAGAAAGTGATGTAATATGGTGAATCGAATGACTGTGGATTGACATAGGAAATGGATGGTTTGAAGTGAAACTTCCCTTGAACATGATGAGGCACGAAAACTGACTTGGCAACATTGACTCGAAAAGTGCCAAGAATGTAATGTGATGACAATAAGAGAATTCTTCGACTAGATGAAAAATTATGCCGACACATGGAATTGTTATGACTCAGAGATAAGCAGATTACACAACTGTAAGATGAGATGAAAATAGGTGCCATGTTCAAGGGAGACAAAAGATGCCATAAAGGATTCTCAAAAACTTGACCCACTTCCTTCAATTTTTCCCCCACCTAGATAGATGAATACCTCTTTTTCATTTAACGAGCTTGAGTAGGGCAATACATGCTCGATATAACTCACCTTAGATGAGTTCCTCTTCCTTTGTTTAATGAACTAGAAGAAGTGAGGGTTTGTTACCATACAAGCCCTTCAATGTGTAGTTTATCAAGTTGAGAGTTGGAAAACTCGGTGGTTTTTCATGTTTAGAGAGTCTAAAAAGAGATTTGTTGGCACAGGGGAAGACCCAGGGTTCAACCCTTCAACAACACACCAACAAAACCCTAACTAATAGACCTTTCGGAAACACCTATGAAGTAGATTAAGTCTCACCCAAGGTAGAGGTAGGGGTGGTTGCGGGACTCAAATGTCTACAACTTGGATGGGACACAGATCTATGATTACACCACTCTAAAAGAGTACTTAGTAGATAACATTCATCAATATTTAACCCTTACTCACATCACAAATCCCAACCCTAATTACAGAACAATGCAATATTCATCCATATCTACCACATATAAACGCTTAGCATATGGAAAGAGATCAGATCTAGCATTCATTCACATTACCAAGAACTACGCTATCATATCAGATTCATCTAACAAACAAATCATGGCACTAAGAATAAATAACAACAATCACATAACAAGCATAAGCACAAAGCAACCATAACACAGGATATACGTGGTTCACCCCATTGTGGGGCTACGTCCACCAACTCTTCTCTTATTTATTATCCTCTCTCAATCTTCTTACATGCATAGATCCCAAAAAGCTCACTCCACATAGGATAGGAGATCTGTGCGCACCTCGCCAGATCATCCTTCCCTGAGTTTGGTCACAACACAAATATTTCTTACACAGTCTGCACACAAGCTTCTTACAATCACTTGCACTTAGCTCTACAAGTATTACCACATAGTATGAACAAAGCCTCTAGCTCCACACTAAGGTGATTCTACTAGGTCTCTCTTAGCACACTGACCTCTTCTTACATAGCCTAGATATCTATTTATACATTGAAAAAGGGCCTAAGCATGGGTAAAACCATGGGCCGACATCTTATACCCGTTACATAAACCCTAAACCCAAAAGTTCCCTAAAAAGGGGCCAAGATCCCACGATCTCTGCTTCACCTGGCGCTCTGTCTTCGACCAACCTATTGAAGTCCCAAAATGGTCAAACATGACCAAGGTTATCCAAAACTTGGTCGAGGGCCAATAGGCCCGCAACACTCACCTGTGACTCATCTCGCGTCACTCTACTCTGGGTAAATATGCCTCAAACACCTCGAGCTTGGCTTGAGCTAATTCGACCTGCTGCTTCACTAGAGCATCCTGCTCAGTGAACTCCTGAATGACTACCTCAGTCACAGGTCCTTCCAATAATTGTTCAAATGCAGTGACTACTTTTTCTAGTTATTCTGCTCGTCATTCAATCTCCTCAAAAAGTAGGCAAGCTACATCCTATACTGGCTAGAGCTTCTGAGTCACTTCCATGAATTTTCTCTGTATGGCATGGACCTCTTGTTGAATCGTGCATTGTTCTTGGGATCTTTTCATTCGCTCAACCACTAACAAGGGCTTCAACTACGCTTGTACTATTGTTTATTTCTACTTTGATTCCTAGAGTTGTGACTCTAGTGTCTTTAGTTCAGGGTCCTCAGAAAGGCGCTCATAATTTTGCACACTTCGACTGCTAAGTTGTTTACATTCCAAGGCTAATACCTTGATTCTCTAGAATACGCTTCAGGAAATTTCTTCTCGTTGGTATCGCACTTCCTGAAAAGTGCTTGGTACTTCTTGTAACTCCAATTCTGCTACTCTCTGTTGAATTTTTTGGATGGTTGCAGCAAGCTTCGCTACTTGACTCTCCACTAGGTCTTATTTTATCTGTTCTAAGCCTGTCACAGAGTGAAGTGATCTATTGAATGCTTCATTAACTCCAACTTTCTCCATGAGAAACTATTCTTTCTCTTTTTGGATCTGTGCTTTATCCTCTTTGAACTTGATTTGGAGGTTATCCTTCTCTTTTTGTGCAACTAGGCGTTGCTCTATGAATTCCTCTTATGCTTGCTTCAGGGCCACTGTGGCCTGTTCTTTTTCTTCCTACACGCGATGAAGGCGAGGTTCGGTTGCATCAGCTACTATGAAAAGTTGGGAAGGCTCATATACCAACTCTGTTTCTTCTTATGGCAGGGGCGCAGTGGACACTGCACGGATGGAGTGAAGGGATTGTTGTACCCCTCTCATCTCTTCTTCAATTCTTTCATACATGGTTTCTTGTTTTTCTTCATTTCTCTATGAAATATATTCTGAGGCATCTGATATAGATACGATAATGAAGTTGAAGTCATCAACTTTGAGAATAGTCTGCAACTTTGGATTACTAGATTTTAACTTCTTCCGTGATGTAGGTTTCGTTGGGGAAACCTTCCTTTTCATGGACGTCTCTGCCTCTTTAAGGGGGTTCCTAGGTGGTGTTACTTCACCCTGCTTATGCTTGTCTTCTTCCCATTCTTTCTCTTCTTTGTCCACTTCATCATCTCCTCCTCTGCTAGGTGAATCTGATGCAGTCTCTTCTGATGTGTTGTGTATTTCCTGTACATATTCCTTATTTTTCTTCCTTCTACTGCTGGGTGCATCATATTCTTCGCGAGTAAGCATCGGACTTCCAATGAGGTCGGGGTCAGACAATTATGCGTGGTTAAATGAAACTAGGAGTTCTTCAGGCCACTCCTTGTTGATTTCCTCCATTTCCTCCTTAGTGATCTTGTAATAGGACTAAATCTCTTCTTTATGTTTGTCTCTATGCACAGTGATATATATAAAATCCCTATCTGTGTGAAACTTCGCAACTAGTATGAACCTATCCAGGGCGTTCGATGTCATACGATGGAAAGACTCAATAGGCCTCTTTAACTGCAGGTAGCAGGTATGGAACATCGTATTCGACTACCATTATTTCCCCATATAGCTCGAATACCATAGCATGGTGAACTTCGCAGCTAGTGGTCGAACAACTCAATGTTAGGGAAGGTCACTCCTTCCATCATCTCCCAAGAAATGAACGCAATGAGGATTAGTAGCCAGCTAAAATGGAACTCATAGCCCTAATCTTGAGCTTTGTGATAGTCCTTTTATAGCTTATTGACGAGGTAACTCACCGAGATCATTTGTAATCCTTCCACGCATTTTCTTGGGAGGTCAACAATGAACCCTCGTGACCTGCGTGGGTTTGTTATTCCTTACTATATTACCAACAATCAACTGGCAAGCTAGGAACACTATTCCATTCTAGATGGGGGATACCTTGTATCGTCGCTTCCCCTTCTCGACATTGCCATAGTTGTCTTTAATCTTTTGCGCCAGAGCATGATTTGCAACCTTCCCTGGATAAAATTCTTGTTGGTCTGGTCCCTGCATGCTTAATCTGGTAATCATATGGATCAACGTCGAATAAATGGTGATACGCCTGTCCAACCACAAATACCCACCATGGAAGAATGAAAGCATGATCTTAATGGGTGCGTTAAGCTCCTGATGTCTTCTGAATTGTGGTATATTCATCACGTTCAAGATAGTGGACCTTGCGATGTCCATGGTCTATGGCTAGGGGATGATCTTCGACTTATTCCCCTTGGTCTTGGTCAAATATTTGTGAGGTAAGAGCATGCCATATCTCTTGCGGTCTCCTAGGTTATAGTCACTGATCTTCAATGTCAAAATCCTCTCCAAGTTTAGTCTAACTATGCATATTCCCTTCTGGAGGTACGCAGTGATGACTGTGTAGTAGAAGTCCCTCGGGACAATGTCACGACTTACCACACCATCCAGGGGTGGGATGTAGTTGGGTAGGATGGATGGGATTATATTCACATTCTCCAAGTCATCACGATGATTCATTCATTTCTCAATCGCATCTCGGGATGGTCCAGATCCATGGGAAGTCGACAGGGATGCTTGCACTCCTCTCATCGATGAGGCTTGGATTCCTGCGGACATCACTTTCTCGACCATGAGGTCTATTATAATATCTTCGAAGACTTTTTATACTATGCTAATTTTGTCCAACATGCACACTCAAGATCTGATATCTTAGGTCGGTGAACAACACTGAATGTAACAGAATGGATGGAGAGGTCTCAATTATCACTGTGTGAAAGCAACTAGTTCTCCGTGGGCTTAGATAATCACAATTGGAAAAAGTGTTATTGGTGCAATTCTCAATGGGATAAATAGACAATGTGGTAATGGAATCTATCAATGGGAATGAACGCCTCGATCAATTCTATTTCATCCGTTATGGCATGTTCCCAATGGTCTAGTGGAAAACATTATGGAAATAAATGTGTTTCTAGTCATTCTAGAGCATTGTTCCAATGGTCGGGACACCTCCAACGGTCATATTTATTCTCTGTGGTGAAGTGAAAATATTTGTTTTTATGATATCCCAATGGAGTTCCATTTCTACAAACCTGTTTCTGCGGAATCCTCTCTGGAACTTCTTGTAACTTTTCTAACTTTTCTTTCTTCTTGCTGAGATTTCTGGCTTTCTTTCCTCAAATGTGAGTCACTAGTTTCCTCTTTCCACATTCATTCTCATCTTCTCTTGGCATGGTAACTTCACACTGTGGAGGGTCTTTCACAGGGTTCAAGGGTGATACTTCTTCTCTTTCTGGAGTAGGTGCTCTACTCTCTTGTACAGATAGGTGTCTCTAGTATTTTTGTTTCCTTTGAACTTCGACCTCCAGATCTTTGGTCCTTAGTATGTTTGTCTGGTTCTCTTGTTCTTCTAGTAAGTGCGCTATTTTCCTAGCCATGAAATCTCTTAGTTCCTACTTTTTCTTTTCTATATCCTCCTCTTCTTGTTTCCTTGGTATCTGATCTTTCTCAATCCAGGTTTTTCCTATAAAAATAGAAAATGGGGTGTTGTTCCCAAAAAACTTAATGATCTCAAATTCTTCTTCTATTGAAGTGCCATGAGCACTCACAAATGTCTGGGTAAGTCTTCCACATAGGGTTATCATCTTTCCTCTAAATAATCCTATTCCTCCTAATGAAGGAACCACAGCAGGTGTTACATCCCTTTCGTCACCTAAATGAGAAAAATAAGGACGCTTACAAGTCCAGTTGGGTTACATGGACAAGACAATAGTGAATGCAAGAGTTAGAAACATATAACATAAGAAATAAACAAAGAACTAAAGAAAATAACAATAAAAGAAACTAAACTAGAGTGCATAGGAGAAATAGAACAAAATTTAAACAACATGCATGCCACCAATGGATAAGTTGTATTAGTGGGAAAACACCAAAGAGAAATGGAGACTATGGGTCCCCTCTTCCTCCAAGGGAGGGCTCTTGAACCCCCAATGATTGATCTCTTCCTACAAGTTAGGAAACTAAAAGGAAATGGTGAAGAAATCCAAAGCCCATTCACTCAAGAGGTGATGTGAATGGCTAAATGAAATGGTTCTTGTATGCTCTTGGTGAGAAAAGAGGATTCTCCAAGAGAATATAAGAAACATAAAAATAAAAATGAATTCCTTGAAAATATAGTGCACCCATGGCATCTTTTTATAGTAAATCTTTGAGGCATTATTCAACCAGTCTTTGGTGTGAACAAGGGGCTCTTTAGGGAACCCTTAGGTCTTTGACCAACCCCCCACTTGGATACAACTTATATTTGAGTGTCAAATCAACTTGGGAGATGAACTAGAAGTGGGTGGAAGGCCGACAAAAATCATAAATGCATCGTTCTGAGGTATGCGTGGCTTTTTGCATCCATAGTCACGCATCGGGAGCATATGCACTTTTTTGGTGTTATTTAACTATCACACGTGTGCACACTGCCTTTGTATCCTTAGCGCATGCTGATTTTTTAACCAGTTGTATAGTTTTGGGCCCTTTGGAAATGCATTTTCTGGGCCATGGATGAACTAATGGATGTTTGAAGATGTTGGATTCCTGTAACCATTTTCGTATGAAATTCCAGTGATAATAGATTCCCCCTGATGTGTGAGGTTAGGAGAATATGTATAGACGAAATACATCAATGTTTCTTCTACTGAGAGTACTTTTATAAGGAAGAGTGTTGAGGGGAATTTCAAGAGCGATCCATTGGAGGGAGAGGGGATCCTGTAGGACCCAAACCTTTCGCAAGGTGTGGAAAAATAAAATTGTGTACAAACAAGGCGAGCATGCCCCGTGCTCATGTCATGTAACTCAAAATGTGTAATACAGTTACTGAAGCTGTGTGTTGGTGTAGATGACTACAGTGCCTTCGGGGGAGGGTTGATAATAGTAGAGGAAAATTTTGATGGTGAACAAACTATGAAAAGAGGTGAGGAAACATGTAAGAAGTGTCGATGATATGCAAGCATTGATAGCCTAGAAATATTCATTGGTCTTCGGAAAATATAAAAAACAACTGCAATACTCACAAAGTAAGACACACCACAACATGATAAGGTGTTGAATTCGAATTTCATGGGGGTCAATGATAGCAGAGAGAAATGATGGTTCTATGTGTGTCGACTGAGACACCTCATTGGAAGGGTAATGCGAGTCAAGATACTGTCGCCCTTCTGGAAACTGTGCTGATGTCGATAGGAAGGGAGATGTGACAGTAAGAAATAAAGAGATTCATGAAATCCACATGGTAAGATCAGGGACTGAGGAGATACATGGATGAAGTCAATATGCGGTGGTACTCAATACTTCCCTTGGTTGGGGATATTTGTGAAGGATAAGTGGAAGCAACCATGGAATTGAATCTAGCGTCAGGGGGATGACTAGACTAGGGTTAAGTTGTGCCAGAGGTGTGACAAAGTAGACAAACATGAAGATCAGGGGTAAACAGACTGTGGGATACTTAGGGTTTATGAACGATGTCAACAGAAGGAGAAGGTAATGAATTCCCCAACCAAGGGAAACATGGGTTGCTTCTGCCAGGGAAGTGATCTAAAAATTGAAGAAGACTTGAAAAACTTGAAAATTATTGCAAGTAAATGTTATGTGTTTAAAGCAAATGGATCATTTTGCAACACATAAATTAAAGGATTACTTATGCAAATTACACATAGACAACAACATAATAATTGAACAGAAGCACATAAACACAACAATTTGATAAAGGAGTTCACCCCTCTCTTGGGCTACATCTCCTGGTCCATCTTCCAATGGATCATTATTATTAATTTCTCAAAGTTCTCAAAAACATGTCTTATAATGCTCAAACTGACAAACCGATTGCTCCAATGGCTTCAGAGCATCCCAAAACCCCTGTCCGGGCTCTTTCAACACCTCAATCGGTCGAAAAATGAATAAGTTAGGCCTCCTGGAAGTCTCCCTCTTCAAGCTTGCTGTCTCTACATCTACAAAATGCACCCTTGTCATTTGAACCTGGCTCACACGTAATTTAAAGCGTGAAAACCTAGCACCGGGCGCAACTGCGCCAATGGTGAAAACCGTAGGATGGTTAAGGGTGTGCCAGCCCCTAACCACCTAGGCACCTGGGCGTATGGGTCATAGAACCGCTCGCTTAAATAAATGGGGCTCCGTCCATATAACCGTTGGAACCATATTACAACTATTGGAACCATATTACAACCATTGAAACCATATTAAAAAATGCATGCACACCAATACATATAACCATGGTCACATATATATGAAAAGCACGCAACCAAGGGCTGGGCTAGGCCCGACCCGGTCACGGCCCAACTATACCAACAAGCGACTTTAAATTTAATCCAAAACACACATATATATATATATATATCAAGGTATGAGAGGTAGCTCGATTGGTTATCGGATTTTGTGTAAGTGTTTGTGAGGTGGGGAGGTCCGGGGGTTGAACCCCACGGACTCCATTACATTTTACAAACATACAACCAACCAATTTTCGGGGTGCCACATGGTAGCCCATGATTGGGCCACATGGCACCCAACCATTGACCAGAAAACTGCCATGTGTCGACATCTGATTTGACAACTGTCAACCAACAAATTCTTGCCATGTCACTTCTGTACAGTCATACGATCCTACCATGTCATACTATATGGACTGTACAGACTTGTACAGTCAGCATCATTTTTTTACCTATTTGACTTGACGAATAGATCACTATATCTCTCGCTCTTGACATCTGTTTGAGACGAAATGAGTTGCGTTGGGTTTGCAACGATGAGACCTATGCTCTCATCCAGTTTGAAGTGATTCCGAGCACTTTGAATTTTTGAGCAAAATTTGATCCCCTGATCACACCTCCCCATTGGGAAGCTTTTGGACCTCCAAAAGACTATTTTCAGTCTATTTGAAGATGAGGGTAAAGTTCCCTCACCCTTCCAAGCTCAATCCACTTGGCCTTGCTTGGATTCGTCCCTTTAAGACCAACTCGAAGATACTCCACGTTTCCTCGTTTTGAAGTTCACATCCTCCTGTCAAGGATGGTGTCTTCCTGTAGTTTTTTTAGATACTCTGGAGAAAAATCATCTATGGAAGGAATTTGAACATACTCCCCTTGATCATCAATCAATGGAGGCTCATACAACTTCAAATTCTCAACATTAATGACTGCATACATCTGCATATAAGGAGGCAAATCTAAACGAAAAGCATTATTACCAATCTTGTCGATAATATTGAAAGGACCATATCGAATCCGTTTCAACTTTTAACCTTATCATTTAAGCCTCTCTTTACTGATGTAAAGCCAAACTTCATCTCCAACTTGGAAACTGTGATCAACACGATGCTTGTCATGTCTCATTTTGTACTTGGCCTGACTCTTTTCCAACTGCTCTTGCACCACCTGATGTATCGACTAAATTTGTTCAATGAACTTATCTTCCCTATCAATGTCATATTGACCATCAACAACAATATCTTTCCCAAACATAAAATCTAAAGGTGACTTGGGCAAATAGCCAAAACATGCTTCAAATGGCAACGTTTGCGTCGAAGAGTGCTTAGCTCGGTTATACGCATGTTGAATGTAGTGTAAATGTTCATCCCAAAGTTTAGGATGCTTGCTGCAATAAGCACAAAGAAGATGCACCACTGTACGATTTACCACCTCTGTGTTAAGGTCCTAACCCGCACATGGGTAGATTAATGTATTCGGATGTAATAAAGGTCAATATTAATAAGACCTTTCAATAAAAGAGAATTAGGCAGATGTAAGAAGACATAATAGAAGCTTCCGCTTCTAGAAGGATCTTCCTCTAGATGCTTCTTTTTAGTATAAATAGGAGTCGAGGGTATGAGAACCCTAGCTTGGATATTATTGTAACAGAGCGCTGCTCGATTGGAGG
>ML778146.1:608662-626452 GCA_009831015.1 Picea engelmannii | reverse complement strand
CTCTTTTATTGAAAGGTCTTATTAATATTGACCTTTATTACATCCGAATACATTAATCTACCCATGTGCGGGTTAGGACCTTAACACCTGGGCATATGGGTCATAGAACCGCTCGCTAAAATAAATGGGGCTCCGTCCATATAACCGTTGGAACCATATTACAACTGTTGGAACCATATTACAACCATTGAAACCATATTACAAAATGCGCTGCGCCAATACATATACCCATGGTCACATATATATGAAAAGCGCGTGACCAAGGGCTGGGCTAGGCCTGGCCCGGTCGCGGCCCAACTATACCAACAAGCGACTTAAAATTTAATCCAAAACATATATATATCAAGGTATGAGCAGTAGCCCGATTGGTTATCAGAGTTTGTGTAAGTGTTTGTGCGGTGGGGAGGTCAGGGGATCGAACCCCACGAACTCCATTACATTTTACAAACATACAACCAACCAATTTTCAGAGTGCCATGTGGTAGCCCATGATTGGGCCACGTGGCACCCAACCATTGACCAGAAAAATACCACGTGTCGAAATCTAATTCGAAAACTTTCAACCAACAAATGCTTGCCACGTCACTTATGTACGGTCGTACGGTCCTGCCACGTTAGTCTATACGGACTATATGAACTTGTATAGTCAGCATCATTTTTTTACCTGTTTGACTTGACGAACAAATCGCTATATCTCTCGCTCCCGATGTCCGTTTGAGACGAAACGAGTTGCGTTGGGTTCGCAATGATGAGGCCTACGCTTTTGTCCATTTTGAAGTGATTCCAAGCACTTTGAATTTTTTAGAAAAATTTAATCCCCTGATCAGGAAGGAAGGTCGTGAAGGGTGACGAAAAAAAACTATGTAAAGGCTGGAAACCAAGGATTTTTACAATTACCAAATAAATAAAGAATCAGTTAGGAAAAGTGTACAGATACAAAAATTTGTGCCCTAGTGCAATATGGCTTGACCTGTGAGGGCGCAAGTTTCGTGGAAAGAAGGTGGAGGGTGGGGTCCCCATAGGTGGGTTTCTATATTAGGTAAAATGAATGGAGGACAATCTGCATATGGAAAAACTGATGGTAGATGAGATGGAGGGATAATGATACTATGGAGGTGCATTCAAAAGGCTAATCATAACAATATTACATGGGACTCCATTATGGGGAAGTTAGAAAAATGAAGAGAAGGAGCATGCGGCTAATTCTCGAGGATGCAAAGACTATGAGGACTCCCAGCCCTAGGGGTGAACGTAGCATGAGTTTCAAAGTGTTAATGGAGGCTATGAATGGGACAAATCATGTGGGGAAGAGTGCTACCAGGTGACAGTACTAAAATTCCACGGAGGTGTGAGTACCACAAAGCCGAATGGGGGGACATTAGAAGAAAATACAAAAGGGTGTGACTGGGAGATGCAATTGATATTCAGAGGGAATGATTACATGCCAGTAGCGATTTTATACCTGAAGGGGTCATGCTGATTTTTGGTGACCAAGTACCTACACACATGAAAACCAAATACTCGACATGAAAAATATATGAAGATAAAGAACATATAATGATTATTTGATAATTTTGAACATAAGCATGTGTACTTGGGCGTGATGTGAGAAAAATGGGTCCCGGGGGCCGAGGATGGATGGTGACCTGGGGACAGTGACTGTATAGGTGGTGGGATCCTATTCCCATGGCTAAAGATGTATCATAAAGCGGACACTCGGAGCTCCCGGAATGGAGTCTGGAAGTTTGGAAAAAGGGACTATATATAGTTGTAGGGCCCACATTGCCACCGCATTTATATCTACTGCGAGAGTGATTGGACGAGAGATTTGAGGAGATATTTGGAGATTCTGGGAGATCGATCCAGCTGATTCAGGATCAATGAGTTTCAGGTTAGTGGTCGTATCCTCCTACACAATAGCTAGGGGTCTTTTTTGGGTAGGGATTGTACGGATGGACGTATAAGGGGGTTTTGTGAGGGTGGGACCCTTAGTGCGTGGGCGATCGAGTGTCTCATGTGTACAAGTGAGCAGATGTAATTTGGAGAGCCATGCACATGGGTCCCCAAATGGGGAAAACAGGGGTGCATGGGATGCATGGCTGTGCAAATCATAGTAGTGCATCTATGCACAGCTGTGTTCCTGACAGTTGCGCATGTGTGCGCAACTATGGGGCAGACATGCACACTAGCATGTGTGTCTATTTACGTGATAGGGGCACATGGGTGCACTCCTATATTGCCAACATCCGTGCATGATTTCACGATTGTGGGTTGAGCAGGAACGCATATGTGCTCGCCTGTGGGGAGAAAATCCACGCTTCTGAGGCATGGATGAAGGGTGTAAAAACTATTCTGTTTTGGAGATTTTATGTTTTTATGAGTTGTGATGGCTGATGAAATATTGTGTGTGTGGATGCAGGTGACCAGTCGACGATGTTGATTCATTGGAGGGAGAGGGACCGGGTGCACTTGAGAGAGGTGGTGAGAGATGAGGAGCCGACAGTTCATGGTGCTTTGGCAGCTTGTGGGCTACTGAAGTTTTTTGAGTGCTCACTAGTGAGGGCACAGAAGTACTTGCTGCAACTCCTGATTTATATGTGGAGTCTGGAGCTATAGTGTTTCATTTTTTTTGGTGAGCACCTAACATTCTCTTCTATAGAGGATGTATACCTTTTGACTGGGCTCCCTTTTCGGGGAACCCTGCTACCTGTCGAGCCAGTAGTACCTGGGGATGGGCAGTTGGCTATCCTAGCTTAGACCTATTGTTTAGGAGAGGATTACATGTCTATCTCTATGGTGAGGATTGGAGTGATGGATTCGCTGGTGCATCACTGATTATGAGAGTGTATGGATCTCTCACGACTCAGTGTATCAATGGGGGTCAGCTGAGGATAATGCAGAGGGCACTGGGGGGTGAGCATTTTTCCTGGGGCTTGATGGTGCAGGCCAATATGGTTGGGAAACTGGATAGGTGTCGAGCTACTAACTAGGAGAAGTTTTCCTTTGGGTCCATCTTGGTGGCATGGTTTTTGGAGAGGGTGCCCATGTTGTGCCCAAGAGTTTTATTAGACGCTCCGGGTATGTGAGAGTTGCGATTGAGGCAGTGGGTGACTATCTTGGTTCACCATGGTGGGGGGGAGGGTGGCCATTATTTTACGGTTGAGGCTACATGGGTGTGGCGTCATATGACATATATCATCCTCCAGTTCCCATTTAGTGGGGTAGATTTCTGGGATGACCCAGAGATGGTGCTACCCCCGGCAGAGGTGTTCGACTGTAGAGGTATGTGGATTTATTGATGTTTTGATTTTTAGATAGTGTAGCATGTTCTTTGTGTATAGATGGATGTTGATGCTATCCTTTGTTTGTTGTGTGTGTATATGTGGGACCTTGCGGACGGGAGGTTGAGCTGGTCAGAGCGTCAATGCATCAGGGACCAGTGAGACCACTCTGGGGAGATCCACGGGTCGAGGAGACACAACGGAAGGATGAGGGTGGTGTGAGGTTGACCGATGATGAGAGAGTGGAAAGGAGGTGTTGTTTTGATGACCCTGGTGCAGGGCCTTATCATGCTCCTCTGGCGGGGGCCGAGGGAGAGTTAGTGGATATTTTCTGTCGTTTGTAGGTGGTACTATAGGGAGTTCTTGAGTGCATGTGGTCATGTATTCAGGATGAGGGAGTCATAGAGCAGTGTGTGGGTCTTCCAGTGGAGTGGAAGACTGTGGTCCATAGAGAATATTTCACACATGCGGTGATGACTGGGCGACTTCCCCCAGGACCTAAGGGACCCCTAGCTAGTGGGGCACCTCCTCCCGAGAGGGGACTAGGTGGTGGAGCTTTAGAGGTGCCATGAGTGATCCTATATGATTATTTATGTATAGGCATGTGAGCCCATTTTGTATATGGTCTTGGGACACTGATTTTTTATTTATAGGGGTGAGGTGGTTCACCTACCTATGGATGTTGTATATGTATATCTACTATTTATTGTAAACGTTGATGGCACATTTGACCGATATATATATATATATATATATATATATATATATGGATATACATTTTGGGATCTTTTTGATGTTCACATGTGTTGATTTTATTTATTTATGATGTCTAATTTATATGCTGTGATAGACTTGTGATGATTTATGTATGTGTAATGGTAACTTGATGGGATATATTCCAATCTAATACTAGGTTAGCCATATTATCTGCTATTTGATTAAATTGCCTTGGAATATGTGTGAATGTGATTGAATCAAAATGCCGAGATAAAAGTCTAACCTGTAGGTATTTGCGGAAGAAGCATGGATTGCGTACATGGTACACATTGTTTAGCTGGAGGACGACAAGTTGGGAATATAGTAAGATGCTAAGGTAACAAATATTGCGGCTATTGGCCTCAACAAGGAGGCCAATGATGACTCTGTATTCTTCTTGGTTTTTGGTAGCCAAGCTTAGGCATATGCCCCTGGAGTGGAGCAATTCATGTGAGGGGGTACAGAGGGCCCAAGCGACTGAAGCGAAACTCTATGTCCAATAGCTAGCTCTATCGGTGTAACCGATGTGGAAGGTCGATGGAGGAGGCATCTGTCAATAGTAGAAATGATAGTTTAGATGTAAGATATAGAGGAAAAAAGAAGACTAAAAAATCTACAAAATTAAAAATCCTAGTGTAGCATGGCTATGCGCAGGCATGAAATTTATTTAAGTACAACCCGTTGACGGGTTCTTTGAGGGGGTGGCCTTCAGGAGAGGTCAGGATGTATGTGCCTTTAGTGAGGCAATGTTGGATGATGTAATCTCCATGCCATTATGACTCAAAATTGCCATGGCCAAAGGTATGATGGGTGATATCGTAAGAAAGGACGAGGTCACCTTCATGGAATGATCGAAGGTTGACATGGCAATAAAAGGTAGTCTTCGACCATTTTTTGGTTGCCTCATTGTTCTGTAATGAAGACCGACGGTCTTCATCCAAGGAATCTAAGTTCAGCAAACTCTGCTCCATTGGAGCAGTGTCAGGTAATAGCTCAATAATGGTGGGTAATGTGGGGATTTCCCATTCAATGGGGAGAGTGGCCTCGACCCCATGGATGAGATGAAATGGTGTGTAACTAGTGGAGGTTTTAACTGTCGTGTGATAAGACCACAGTGCGGAAAACAACATATGGTGTCAATTGGTATTATGTTTGTTAACCATGCACTGCAACATGGTTTTGAGGACCTTTTTGACTACCTCTACCTGTCCAATGGACTGAGGGTAGTATGGGGAGGTGAGCTCATGGGAGAAGCCTAACCTAGAGGAGAGTTCAACAAAAATATCATTCTCAATGTGTTTCCCGTGATCAGAGACTAGTTGTAGGGTAAATACAAAGAGGTAGATGATGTGGTTGAAGAAAAAATGTGCAGCAGTCTCAATGGTGTTGTTGAAGGTGGGCATGGCTTCAGCCCATTTGGTAAAATAATTGACTACCACGACAATGTATTTGTGTCCATTACTAGATGGAGGGTTTCAAGTCATGAATTTTATTCCCCATTTGCAAAATGGGCCGGTAGTAATGATTGGGTGGAGAAGAGAAGGTGGTGCTCTCACTTTGTTGGAATATATCTGACATTTTTCACATCGCTTCACATCATGGATGCATTCGTGAAACAATGTGGGCCAAAACTAGTCTGCTCAAATGATTTTTTGGGCGGTGGACATCCCTGAGAGGTGGCCACCGCATGCACTGCTATGACAGTCATTCAAGACTCTATCAGCTTCGTCAATGGTCAAACATCGACGAAGTATGGTTTCGACCCCTCACTGATATAAGATATCACCGATAAGGAGGTACCGAGGGGATTGGTGGTGAATACATTGACGATCGTCCCAGGAGAGGTGGTTGCCAAACTTTCGTGTTTGGAGGTAGATGAGGAGATCATCGTACCAAGGATGATCCGAGGGGATGTAAAAGAGATGTTCTTCGAGGAATTCAATATTGATGGGGGTATTGGTAGTATCAGAATGAAATGTCGTAATGAGTTCGGAAAGTACAGGGGATTTCTTGCTCTTATGTGTTGAAAATTTGATATTGTTCTCCTGAAGGATGATGATCCATCAAGAAAGTTTTCCATTAATTTTTCCGTGACTTAGAAAGTATTACATTGGGTTGGAATCGACTACAACCTTGGTGGTTTGAAGAATGATGTAATGGAGAAGTTTCTATACTACGAGGAAAACTGCAAGGGAAATTTTCTCTTCGTGATTGTATTTAAAGGGTGGCCCTGAAAGGTTTTTACTAACATAATAAATGACATGTTCCCGGTTGTCATCCCCTGATTGGACGAGAACTCCTGCAACGGAGATGGTTGAGGCTGATAAGTAGAGGATATAGTCGCGGTCATAGTCAAGTGGACTAATCAATGGGGCATTGGAGAGGGCTTCTTTGAGATCATCAAAATCATTTTGGGCATGTTCATCCCATTGGAATGGGAGATCATGAAGTAAGAGGTGAAGGAAACCATGTGCTTGAGTGGTGTAATCGGGGACAAAGCGGTGTAAAAAGTTAGATTTTCCTTGTAGGCTCTGTAGTTGGCATAAATTTCGTGGTGGAGAAATTTTCTTGATGGCTTGGACCTTGAGGGGGTCTATTGTGATGCCATGTTGGGAGACGATGAACCCAAGGAGGCGTCCCGTGGTGACGCAGAATATGCACTTGAGGGAATTCAAGCAGATATTGTACTGACAACACCTATGAAAGACAATGCGTAAGTCAACAAGGTGTTGACTACATTTCTTGGATCGAGCGGTGAGATCGTCCAAGTAGGCGAGAATGATTTGAGCCAGATCAAAAAAAATGTATGTCATGGCACGTTGAAAAGTGGCTCTAGTGTTCTTGAGGCCAAATTGCATGACACAGTATGAAAAAGTACCTGAAGGGGTAGTGAATGTGGTTTTGTATTGATCGGTTGGGTGGATCTGAATTTGGTTGTAGCCCGAGAAACCATCTATGAAGGAAAAAGCTTTGTGGCCAACACAATCATCAATAATTTGGTTGATAAAGGGCATTGGAAAATTGTCTTTGGGACAAGTGTGATTGAGATCATGAAATTCCATATAGACGTGAATAGTGCCATGTTTTTTTTTAATGGGGACGGGGTTGGAGACCCATGACGTATATGTGATAGGGTATATGAACCCTGCAGCGCATAATTTGTCAATATCAGCTTTGATGGTTGCCACTTGGGTGGGTTTAACGGACGTTTCTTTTGTCGTATAGGTGTGATATCAGGCCATGTGTCTATATGATGTTCGACAATAGATGAATCAAGGTCGAGCATCTCTGTGTATGACCAGGAAAAAATGTCCTATTATTCTTGGAAGAGAGCTTTGTAAGTGATGAGTTCTTCAGGAGAGCACGTGGTGCCGATGGTGATTTATTCTATGATGCGAGGTTTGATGGAAATATCGATATTGACGGTGGGGGAAATGTTGGCCATATTGCCTTCTTCAAAAGCGTCTAGGGTAGGGATAGGGTTATTGAACCAATATATATGCCCTGAGGGGAGAAAATCTTTGGTTTCGATTACATATATGGGGCCTTGTGTGGGAGGTGCAAAGGCTTCTTGTGAAAGAAAGAGTGCTCTATGATGGAGCGGATCCCATGGGCAATCGGGGGAAGTTAGTTCCTTGAGGATGTCTTCATTGCAGTGGAACTATAGAGAATATAGTGGATCCAAGGGGATAACATTGGTGACTGCTACCGTGTTGTTATTTTTTGGTGAAGAGGTAGGGGGAATGATGCAAGGGGGTTTCACGGGTTCGCTCGACATAAACCAAATATCAAGATAATGTGGGTTGAAAATTATAGCCACGTGTAATATTTTCGTCGGAAAATGAACTGGAGAATTAGGGGGATTTGGGGGAAAATCCTCATATAAACTATCCAGGAACCATGAGGGAGTCGGAAGTGCCTCAGGTTCAAGGGAGAAGATATAAACAACATCAAGTGACGGAGTCGGGGTGATTATTGGTTCTGATGGCAGTGCGGGGTGGGGGGTAGGATTTTGAATAAGGGCCATTTGGTGACGCCTGTACTCAATAATCGTGGGACACTGGTAGGTGAAATGATCTAGTGATTCACAAAGAGAGAAAGGACATCTCATCTTTTAATTAATTGATGTTTTGACATAGTGGATGTCAGTGACGTGTGTGAGATGATGCAGATGGGAGGTGTTCTTGTTGAAAGCTATGGCGTACAACTGTTAGCGTCTGTCGAAATTGGGGTAGCACAGGGAAATGGTGGGTGTAATGGTCGTATTCTGAACAAATGGCACATGCAAATTTGGTCCATAGGCCTTTGCCTCCTGTAGGGCATGTAATGGTAGAATTAGGTGAACTGGATGAAATGACCAGCGGGGTCGTCGCTTGAGGGAGTTGAGTTAAATTGCATAACTCAGGGAGAGAAATTTTTTTATTGGTGGGGTGTTCATCTTTATCGCATAGTGCATAAGGAGGTTGGTCTCGAGGGGGAAGTGGGGCGACGTGATCTTTCTTTTTTCATCTGCCCCCAGCTGTAGTAATGGTACTAGTGAGTGGGGGTGTGGGTGGTGTGGTGGGGGTAAGTATGGGAATATGCATCGGGATTCCTTATGTTTGGGGAGGGAGGGATGGTTGAGGGACCATCTCAGGTGGATGGAGATACCATACTGGAATTTCCATCACCCTATTAGGAAGGGTAAGTGTTGCGGCTACCTAGAAAGCTTGTACACCCAATGGGGGGTAAAAGAACGGGATTTGAGTAATGGATTGGGGGATTGTTTCCCAAATCAGGAGGTGGCCTTGGGGAAGGGTGTAATCATGAACATGGGGAGCTGGAGAGTTCTCGAGGGATTCTTGAGGAAGGATCTATGCGACTAGTGGGACAACAGATAGTAATGAAGCCTCTGTGGGAGGAAGGGTATCTCTAGTTTTTGTTCCATATGATGAGATGACACATACTTGTGCTGAGGGATGTATGAGAGGAGTTTCTCCATGGTAAATCCCTAGCAAGGATGGGTATTTTAAGATTCCACGACCCATTTCAATGAGTGTGTAAGCCTCGGGATTAGTGTGAACAAAGGGTAGTGTACTATCGATGTTGGAGGAAGGGTTGAAATCGTAATGCGACACATGGTCGATAGTGACGATCTTCCCATTGTGGGGGAACATCATTGTATGAAACACAGAAGAGGCCAAAACCTTCATCTCATACATATAGCTATGCCCAAACAAGATGTTGTAATCTAGTGGAGCGTCTATAACTTCAATGACAATGAGGATAGTTTTTCCACCGAGTTCAATGGGGACATTCTAAAAGAGATCTTCAGGAGAGGATGTTCATCCATCATAATCTCTCAAAGTGATGGTTGATGGTATGAGCTTGGGGGAACCCAGTTTCTGCCATACTATTTTGGACATGATGCATGTGGCTGCACCTTCATCAATGATGCAGCGGTGAACTGTGATGTTCCGGATTTTGACCGGTATTTGGAAAGTGACTAGAGCGGGGAGATGGGTTTCCCCAATATCAATATCAAAGGTGATGAGGCGAGTATCAGCAGGGTCAATTTCCCTAGGATAGAAAGTAAAAAATTTCATTGGGTAGGACAGGTTTGAAGGACTTCTAAAATTGACATGGCAGCAGGAGATTCTGCCAAGTCATCGACCAGACTATAATTGTGTGTCGCCCTAGCCTGAGGATTGTTGATATTCCATCATAGTGGGATGCAAGGAATATGAAGGGGTGGTTCAGTATTAGGGCGAGGAATCATCAAAGGTGGGCCAGTTGTGACTGGGGATGCTTCCTAAGTAGTGGGAGTGGAGTTAGGGGGTGCACTATATTGATGATTGTGAGTTCGTAGAAGGACTTCTTCCTCCCTAGTGAGGAGGATAGTGCGATCGGTAGGAGTGCTTGGGTTTTCATATTGTCCCATATGTGGTGGGGCTATATGCATCTCATTTTGGGCATTCATTACCCCTTGGTGTGGTATGGGTTTTTGTAACACCGCTGGGGGGGGTTGTTGCACATATTGTTGTGGGGCCTACTGGGGAGCAGGTGGTACTGGGGGAAATTGTCCATTTATGGATTCTTTCATCCATTTAAAGTCAACAATTTAAGGGAAATGGTGGGTAGAATGGACATACTCACCGTAAAGGTCACAAGGGAAGTTTGTCTGAAGAGTGTTGTTATTCTTCCCTTGGCGTTTATTTTTATTTCCCCCTTGGGGGTTTTGGTTCCCCTAGTTCTGGTTTCCTCCAACTGGTTGGTTCTGCTGGGGGTGGTTTTGGTTCCCTCTTGGTCCTAGGTTATTATTGTTCCAGTTTTTTCCTTTCTTTTTGGCATTATTCGACTGATGGGTCGTATTTTTCATATTCAGCTGTTCGAAATTTTGATATTGTTGAACGGGATAGGGATGAACAAAATTAACCCCAGCATGTGGGTGTCTTGGTGGTGGAGCCATGGGTTGTGGAGGGCCAAGAAATGGAAAGTACAAATTATTTTTGGGTAATGATTCGTAAGGTACATAGGAAGGTGTGGCAATTTCACTAGTTCTTAGAGTGTAAGCAAATGTAGAGAGGGTACCAGAACTTGGTTGGGTTGTTGGGCGTACTGTGGGTGATGGTGGGGATCCACTTATGGGTGGTGGGAGGGAAATAGGATATGGTTGTTGATAAGGGGGAGGAGGATAATAAGGGGGTCCTCCATATATTGATGGATATTGAGGTGTTCAATACATAGGTGGTTGTTGGAGGTGTGGATTGTAGTGTGTAGTGGTACCAATCAATCCATCTACATAGTGGGTTTGTCCTGGCTGAATGGCAAGGGTCTCAGGGTGTTAGGTAGGACCGTATATAAGTATCCTGACTATGAATAAATGAGCTCGAACTATTGATCCTTGTTGATAGCTTCTTCTTTAGACTAGGGAAAGGTGGTGGCCACATCCTTGGCAAGGAGGGAAACAAGTGATTTGAGAAACCAATTAAGGCATTGTTGCTTGGTGGCTTCTTCTTTACATAGACTACGTCATCGACGCCATTCATGAATGTGGTCAGCAATGTGTGTAGAAAAGGTTTGTTTAAACTTTGAGAGTAGTTCAAGACCATTGTCATGACAGATTGGTAGTTGAAACAAGGTCAAAAATGCTTTGGAAAAAGACTCAAAGGTCACATGGGACCCAGATTTTTCTTCTACATACCACTTGCTTGATGGGCCAGTGAGTGTGCGTTGAAATAATCTCAACTGAACAGAGTCATCCATGATGTTGTTTTAAGAGAACCATAAGTGGAAGGTCATAATATGGTTGGTCGGGTCATCTCCATCTTTTTCTTCAAACTTGGGAATGTCTAAAGGGATTTTGGTAGGCTTTGTGGGACATGTGGGGTCATGCAACATAGGATCATTCGTGAGTTTAGTTGGATCCGGTATGTTGAGGGAAGCCAAGTATGACATCTAGGGTTGTGGTGGGGGATTAATTATCATCATCTTGGGAATGTTTTGTGTGCTTGACCCTTGAAGAGGGTCCGTTCCATCCATGGTGTGAGTGTGGTGTGTCCTTGATCCATGAGGGGGGCTAGGTGGGGTTGTAATTCCTCCTGGGGAAGAAGTGTGGCCCCCTCTTCTTTGTAAAGGAAAGTGGGTGGATGTTTGACCTTGGGAAGTGAACCCAAGTAAATTGTAACCAAGCAAAGTGGATCCCAAGACGGTAATAATCATAGGAGTGTGAGAAGGTGGAGCCGATGAGTTGGAAATACTAGGAACTCCCCCTAGAATGGGAGGGAGATTTAGTAGGTGTCTGGAAAGATGGGGATTCTGTGGGTCACCTATGATGTTCAACTAGTAAAGTGGATGTGTGCAAATGGTGATGAGAGAAAATAAATGAACAAGAGGCTTTGTCTATGATTTTTTTACCTTCACAATATATTTCATAATTGTATGTAATCACAAGAGAAACATACATAAATCAATTGATAAAGAAACATACATGTGGGTAGGTGGTTTTTTTCTGCATGGGAGAAGAAAGAAAAAAATGCTCATGTCCTAAAAGATGTAATGTCCTTCCACTCAAATAACACTGAACCTTCTAATAGCACTCATCAGTGGGGTCTGAAGCCACCAGAAGAGAAACTTGTGACAGATGAAGTAATGAGTTATAATGAGGGGTAGAGGGTGCATATCCTGAAAGAGATGGCGATATTTCCCAATAGACACACAAAATCCGATCAAGGTGCAATTGCAGCCCACAATTTCCACCTGGGTAGATGTCCTAAAATTTGGTCACTAGGTACTTGGTTCAAAGTGCAACATTTATATTTTCAGCCTAATAAATGGGTCACGGGCTGGATCCCATCCAAGAGGTGAGTGCCTCAAGGGGGGACGCATAGAACAACTAGACCTCAGCCTTCAACCCTTCATGGGTATCTCCCTGCCTTATGGTCTAGGAACACTTGACATGGAGGATTTAAAGTTCCCTATTTGACAACTTCTATTGTTTGAAGATGTGAGAACTAGATAACAAGGAGTTATTTGGATGCCTATCCCCAAGATCCTACCTAGGCTAAAAAAATTATTTTGGCACCTCCTCTGGAGGAAAACTTAGTAAGTTTTTAGAAAAAGTTTAGATGTGGTTGTTTGAGAGATTGGGGGTGTGAAACAGTCTCATTGAAATTAAGTGGGAGTGGATAGTTTCGTCAAGACAAGGGTGGGGTGTTTTGGAATCCCTTTGGAAGAAAATTACTTCAACCTCCTCATTTCGAGATGGAAACTATGTGAGTGAGTAGTGACTTTGTGTGTGAACAAGTAAAAGTGTTCCATTTTTTTAATAATTTAGGTGTCACCTTGTTGCATGTGGACTTCGTGTGGTCCTTAAAAGTCTTGATTACCTAATTTACTAAATGCCATCAATACAACCTTGCAGAATTTTAAAGTCCCTAGAGAACTAGCATGTGGACATATGGGTCCTTTACCAATACTTTAACTCCCTAGTATGATTTAATCTAAGAAAGATTAAAAAACTATCCTAGATTGTGGACATGTGGACATGTATGGGCCCATTAGAAAACCTTTAAACTTCCCTAGTGATGTAGTTTAAGAAAGTAAATTTAAAAGCTATCCTATCTTTGTAGCATGTGGGAATGTATGGGCCCTTACAAATTTAAGATGTGTTTGAAAAGAAAACTAACAGGAGTCTTGAGGGGGCCGTTGCCCTCTCCTAAAGATTTTGTCTTTAAGGGAGATGAAATATTCCCTCAATCGTTTTTTATGATTCTCAATATCGCTTTATGGTGCGAGAGAAGAGCATATTCAAAGATTAACATTCAATTTATCGTCCCAGTGCGAGTAGTTATATTTTGTGATATAGAATTATTCCAACTTATCTTTAATCAAAGCAAGCCATTAATGTGGCAAAAATGAAAGCAAAAAGAGGATAAATATGGATTTTAACCCACTAAGTGCCTATGTTTTGATTAACCCTTCATATGGATAGGGAATCTAAGTGTGGTGCATATTACAATTTGCATAGAATCAAACTTAAGAAGGCTATGGGCCTCCAATAGATCACAAAAACCCTTACAATGTATAATTTTATGGACAGATCCACGGGTCGCAGAGTAGACAGAGGCGCATTGGGCGCCAATGAACAAATTGAAAACGACCTTTTGGCATAGTGTGCATAATGCATTGAGAAACACAGTGGGTTTTGCACACGTGGTCTAAAGACACGACTGTGGGTTAAAAAACCTGCACACTTTCTGTTACACGGCCGTGAAATAAATTTCGGATGAAATTCTCTCAACTCAACTCTGAATTTAGCTTTTTGCAGGTGGACATGGGCCGGTTATGGTTCCTGCAAGTTAAATAAACCAAAATGAAGTGCTCAAACAACCTAAATGGGGGGGGGGGGAATTGATACCAATACCCAGTGGATTTTCCAATCTGTTGCGTCCCTTTCATCACATAAATGAGAAAAATAAGGACATTTACAAGTTCAGTTGGGTTAGCTGGACAAGACAACAATGAATGCAAGAGTTAGAAACATCTAGCATAAGAAATAAACAAAGAACTAAATAAAATAACAGTAAAAGAAACTAAAATAGAGTGGATAGGAGAAATAGAACAAAAATTAAACAACATGCATGCCACCACTGGATAAGTTGTATTAGTGGGAAAAAAAAAAAGAGAAATGGAGACTTTGGGTCCCCTTTCCTCCAAGGGAGGGCTCTTGAACCCCCAATGATTGAGCTCTTCTTACAAGTAGGAAACTAAAAGGAAATGGTGAAGAAATCCAAAGCCCATTCACTCAAGAGGTGATGTGAATGGCTAAATGAAATGGTGCTTGCATGCTCTTGGTGAGAAAAGAGGATTCACCAAGAGAATATAAACAGCATAACAATACAAATGAATTCCTTTAAAATATAGTGCACCCATGGCATCTTTTTATAGTAAATATTTGAGGCATTATTCAACTAGTCTTTGGTGTGAACAAGGGGCTCTTTAGGGAACCCTTAGGTCTTTGACCAACCCCCCACTCAGATTTAGCTCGGATTTGAGTGTCAATTTGACTTGGGATATGAACTAGAAGTGGGTGGAAGGCCAACCAAAATAATAAATGTGTCGTTCTGAGGTGTGCACGGCTTTTTGTGTCCACAGTCATACATCAGGCACATATGTGCTTTTCCGGTGTTATTCGACTATTGCACGTGCACGCGCTGCCTTTGTATCCTTAGCGAATGCTGATTTTTTAATCAATTGTATAGTTTTGGGCCCTTTGGAAATGCATTTTATGGGCCATGGATGAACTAATTGGTGTTTGAAGATGCTAGATTCCTGTAACCATTTGCGGACGAAATTCGAGTGATAACAACAAGCTTTCCTAAAATTTCCCAATTTCTTTTTATCATGATATTCACCTGTGTTTCCTCATCTAGGACACCGTCTATGTCGAAGCCTCCTATTCTTGTTTCTATGCGCTCCTTCTCTTTTAAGATCTCTGATAAGTTGATATCTCTATGATCATTCAGAGTTTCTTTCATCTGTAATAATATAGTCTCTGATCCTTTCTGGGGTTCTATCATATCCTTAGTTTCTTGTCTTGTCTCATAGTTTTCTTGTCTCATATTCATCTTTCAACTTTTGCAATCATTCTAGGGAAATCCAAAACTTCATGTCCAGTAGCCTTACAAAAAAGGAAAACATGAGCTCTACCAGGGCATTCCTTATTAAGATATCTCGGTCTTCTGCAACTATATAAAAGAGCTAATCCTCTCTTTCTCTTGAACAATCCTCAACCTTTCCTGTACTATGCACTGGGATCATAATGGTGTCTACAAAAAATCGTTTCTAGGATCCTGCATCCATCTGTTATTCCAAACATTCTTTCTATGCATAGGGATAACATACCTTTCATTATTTCTATTAGATCTATTCATATCAAATCTTCGTTCTTCTAACTGTGCCCTAGTTTTCAAATTAGGAATTTTTTTATCAAACATAACTAGATTCATTCTTTCGAAAAAAAAAAATCCACTTATCTTACCTTTCTCAGAGCACAAAGATTAAATATCTTACCTCTTTTCTTTAGATCTGACTTCTCTTCTTATCACAGAGCTTCGCAAGTCAAGTAGAATATTGTGCACTAAAGTAGCAGATCTATGCATAGAGATTTCTCTTTTCTTTAGTTCCCAACAATCAAAGTTTCAAGTCCTGACAACATAACCATTTGTTGGCACAGGGGTAGACCCAGGGTTAAATGCTTTAACAATGCACCAACAAAACCCTAACTACCATCCCTTTCAGAAACACCTGTGAAGTAGATGCAGTCTCACTCGAGGTAGAGGCATGGGCGGTTGTAGTGCTCAAATGTCTGCAACCTGGTTGGGACACAAATCTATGATTACACCACTCTAACAAAGTACTTAGAAGTTATCATTCATCAATATTTAACCCTTATTCACATCAAAAATCCCAACCCTAATTACAGAACAATGCAGTATTCAACTAGATCTACCACATCTAATCACTTAACATATGGAAAGAGATAATGATCAAAATCTGGATCAGGGGATCAAATTTTGCTCAAATTGAAAAGTGCTCGGAATGCGACGAAAATAGTGTCATTGTGTCCGTCTCATCTTCCTGAATCCGGCGGTATATTTACTTTGTCAAACGGACTCCGTATGGAGAAGATATCGCGATCTGTTTGTTAAGACAAACATGCAAAAAAAAATTGATGTTGATTGTACTAGTCCATACAGTCCGTACAGTTCGTACGGTCTGACATGGAAGGACCATACGAATGTACAAAAGTGACATGGCAAGCAATGGTTGGTTGAATGTTGATGAATCAGGAGATGACACGTGTCTATTTGGTGGCAAATGGTATGAGGACACGTGGCCCAATCCATGGGCGCCACGTGTCACTCATTGTTTGGTTTTTGGTTGTAATGTAAAATGTTATGGGAGTCAGCGGGGTTCGACCCCCAGACCTCCCCCACTACGTAAACCTTCACAAGTCCTCCGCTAACCAATATGCCGTCGATTGTTTCTTAATATGTATGTGGGTAATATTGTATTTAAGTTGCATTTTGTATCGTTTTGGTGGGGGGTCGGGCCGGGGCCTAGCCCCGACCCATGGTCCTATTACATAACACATGCGACCATGTTATATGCACGAGGTTTTTTGGCATGGGGTTTTGATATGACCCTTGGTCACATGTCGTATGCCATATGCCCGTGACCTGGAGCGTGGAGGAAGTTTCAACGGTTATAACCATTAACCACTTTTGCCCATGCGCGAGGTCACATTACGCCATATGCCCAGATGCTAGGCGGTTAGGGGCTGGAGGCGCCCTAACCGTCCTACAGTTTAGACCAGTTTTCGGTTATGCATGGGGCTGGGTTTAAACATGCATTTTGGAGCGTATTCTTGGTTCAAGCACAAGGGTGCATTTTGGTGAACCAGTTTCAGCAAGGTTGAAGGAGGAAAATGGAGGAGGCCTAACTTCTTCATATTTTGGCCGATTGAGGTGTCGTAAAAGCCCAGCTAGGGGTTTTTGGACATCCTAGATCCATTGGCACTGTTATCAAGACCATTTGAAGACTTCTTATGCATTTTTTTCACCATTGAAGTTTCAGCAAGCTCCAGGGAGCTTGAAGCCCTCATTGATGGAGGACATGTTTTGGTGAGCCTATGTTTGTTTTATGTGATTGAATAATCATTTTTGGCTAATTGTTATTCTCTAAACACATTGGGACAGGTTTTAGAGGCTGTTGAGGACTTTTACAAGTGTTTTTTCCAAAGAGAAGCTCAGGGAAGCTTATGGCCACATGTAGAAGAGGTCATGCCCGGATGAGCCATGATCCGTTTTCAGAGTTCTATTAGTCATTTTTGGGGTTTTTATGTGTTCTGATTCCAATGATACAATCTGTTTTTCCATTGGAGTTGAGCAACATCTTGTAAAATAACTTTTGAAAAATTAATCCCAGAGAGCCAAGTCCATTAATGGAGGCTCAAGGAGATGTAGCCCGGAGGGGGGTGAACTCCTTTATCATGTTGTTCTTGTTGTGAGTTTGATGGTTTATTTGATGCAAGTTATGTTGCTGTGTATTTATTGAAAGTAAATATATAACCATTTAAAAGAACATATTCTCACACATAAGCATTTACAAGAAGATACATGAACTTAACACATAAGTTTATCTTGCATATTTTAACACATGAAGCAAGGTCCTGTAAAGTTTATTTTAATGAAGTAGAGGGTGCTTGCAT
>ML778146.1:579499-602475 GCA_009831015.1 Picea engelmannii | reverse complement strand
ATGATGGCTGAAGAAAGGTGGTGGAAGGCACTTGGAATGGTGGCATTAACTTCCACCAAAACAAGTATCGTATTTGGAATTCACTGGCTCGGAGAACCAAGAGAGGCTCGCTGGCCCCAAATTAAATGACTCACTAGGTTGGTAGGTAAATGTCTCCTCATGAGTAATGAGGGATGGGGGTGAATAGCCCATCCGTAGAGTCATCATACCTGACTACCGTGAGGAAGATCGTGCCACACGCAACCTCACCGAATAGAGAAAAGGAAGGAAGAGTGTGTGATCATGGGGCAGACACGAGGAAAGTAAAAAGAGGAAAGAACTCTGGAAAATACAGAGTGAGTGATAGCGAAGAAGAAGGAGAGTAACCTTTGTTCTTGGTCACTGGCGAACAAAGACTCAATCTCGCAGCATTTCGGTCTCATCTTGGGGGTGTCTAGTGGTAAATCCATTCAGAATCACTGAGCCTACGGTTGGGTGGAAACGAACACCCCTCTCAGCAGTTGCATCACCTCTGGTTTTTTCCTGATAAGTGTTATATCTTGTATCTTGAAATTTATATGCTGACACGGATGCTCATAGTCTGTGCAATTTATGAATGGTTTGAGTATAAGACTGTCTGTGTGGTGTTTTGATCAGAAATGGTGGTTGCATGCTTTTATTGGAAGGACAACGTATGGATTATGTTTATAAATAGATTTATATATACGTATATTGAACTAATTCGGACTTCAAGTCTGTTTTCGGGAAATCTATGCCCTTTTTCATCTCCAGGAATACCCGGAATAGATCTCTCCACAGAGATACCCTCTCTAGAAAGTTTACCAAGAACCTAAAAGAGGATTTGGTGGCGCAAGTCTCAGCCATCCTGTATGAGGAAGAATGGGCCTCTTAAATCTCGACATTTCATCATTTCGACACCTGGGGAATCTAAGTGTGAGGCCTCTCATACTCGCAATTCCTGAAACCCCGATTCGTGAAATCCCAAAATGGCAGCGTAGGGATAAGTATCGATTGACGAATGAGATTATTTCAGAAGATCTGCAGTCAATCATGACCATTAGATTGGAGGAAGAAATGAGGGCGTTAAATGCCTCAACCCTTTTCTTTTATCTTCGTGAGTAGCGAAGGAATCGGGACCGTAGATCCAGAGGTCCATGGGAGTACCTGGACCGCCCATTTATAAGGACACGTGGCTGCCAGTAAGTGTTTCAACATTTCGACACCTGTGAAATCAAAGGGAAAGAACCCTCGTCATCGCGAGTCACAAAATCCTGATGATCGAAACCCCGAAATAGTTTAGGATTTGGATGAGATAGGATATTTCGGCACTTCAGGGCCTGGAATACCTAAGTGCATATTCCCTTGTGCTCGCGAGTCCCGAAATCCCGATGGGTGAAATCCCAAAAGGACAATACACATGTATGTTATGATATTTCATCATTTCGGTAATTGGAATACTCAAGGGTGTATTCCCTTGTACGCGCAAGACCCGAAACCCTTATTCATGGAAACCTGAAGTGACGTTGTGTGGGTGAATTAGGAACTTTCGGTGGTTCGGTACCCAGGATACCCTTCCTCTTGCTAAATTCATGAATGAGACCCTTTCATAGGATCTAAGCTCTGTTATGACCGTTAAATTGGATGAAGGAACACAGGCATTAATGCCTCAACCCCTTTTAACCTTCGCAAGTAATTAAGAGATCAGGACCGTCAATCCCAAGACCCATGAGAGTGAATGGACCGCCCAATTGTAGAGTATACATGGAAACTGGTAAGCATTTTGGTGTTTCGACACTCGAGAGACCCAAGGGTAAGAACCCATGTCCTCACGACCCCCGAAATCCTGACATATGAAAACCCAAAATTATAACATGTGGAGGAACCTCAATATTTTGGCAGTTTGGTACCTGGAATACCGAAGGGCGTATTCCCCTTGTACTCGCAAGTCCTGAAATCTCGACTTGCATAATCCAAAAATTCTAGTGTGTGGGTAAGCTATGAGTTTTTCGAAGTTTCGGTTCCCGGGAAACCCAGGTGCGAGACCTCCTGTCGTTGCATGTCCCGAAATCCCAATGGAGGAAACCCCAAAATAGAGAAGCATGTTTAGAGGTAGTGTTTCAGAGTTCGGCTCCCAGAAGATCCCGATGTTAGACCTCTTTTCATCTCATCCCCCGAACTCTCGACTTGCGAAACCCCGAAGTATGAAACTCTGAAAATGAGCATAGAGCCGCTAGAATTAATGTTTTGGTGTTTCAGCACTCGGGACATCTAGAGGCCAATGTATTTTCCTCGCATATCATGAAATCCCAATAGGTGAAGTCCCAAAATGGATTAGCACGTGTGGTTTTGGTGTTTTCAGTTTTTTGGTCCCCGGGACTCTCAAAGGTCAGTGTTCCTCATATTCGCTAGCCGCAAAATTTCGAGGGATGAAACCCCGAAATGAACAGAGGAATACCTATACCTCGATTTCCCGTATCGTGAAATTCGATGAGTACCCTCCGATAAGGCCTGTGGCCATAACCACCGATCATATGAGTGTAAACAAGGGGATGGCAGGGTCTGTATCAGGCCCCGTAGGGATTCGGGGAAATATGTTCCTCGGAGAAAAGAAGAAAAAGGATGAAAATTTATTAAGCCGTAGTGGGTGTGTTACAATCATGGCTTCCAAGAGGAAAATTCTCTGGAAGGAATACATGTCAAGGGAAAATAATTAATCATGGCTTCCAAGAGATCTTCTCTAGATGGAAGAAAATCACTCTGGAAGGAATACATGTCGACGACCTCGATAAGGGTAGGGAGATCTGGTGCTAACATCCCTATCGAAGAGATGAACATGTAAACTACCAGATCTAAGTCAGGAGAAGGGAGATATTCCCTCTTGTGCAGGTTTGAACACATGTGGAAGGTCATTACATAATTGACCTGTGGTGGGGCGGACATTGTTGGCATGTATGGACCATTCAAGGAAGGTTGATGGTTGACCATCAGATGAGGGTCAATGAATGGAATTTTGTTGATCATTACTATGTTTCCGTTGAGGGAAACACATCACTCGAAAGAGAGTGGACTCAAAATATCTCATAACATAGACATATTCTCACTCAAGGAGTAGGTTAAAGTCCAAGGGGTCATGAACTACCATCACATTAACATAGACCATTTTTCTTCCCAAAGTAAATGGAAACTGAGGAAGGATCCCTAAACGTTGACTAAATCGTCTGTAAAAGTTCAACATATTCTAAGTCACATGTGAAAGCTACAGGGAACCAGAATCTTGCCAAGCATTCATAGATAAGATGCTAATAGAAGAACCTTCCTATATTACAGTGTTAGGAATATTCCTATCACAAACCTGCACAGTGATTTGGAAAGGCACGTAAGAGGGAAGATGGGGTTCTGTCAAATGATTCTAATTAATATAAATCATTTTATTTCTTTAAAGGGGTTCCATCGAGATGGGTAGAGTGCCCCCTTGTTTGGTGAATCAGTATTAATGAGGTAGACCTAAGTGACATCCTCACTCTTTGAATGAGGAGTGGGATCGACCAATGATGGGACTAGATCAACCACTTTGGTTGCACTCTTCAAGGGAGGATTTGGATCGACTGATGGAGGAACCAAATCAACCACTTTGGCACTCTTCAAGGGAGGATTTGGATCGATCGATGAAGGAACTGAATAAACCACTTTGGCACTCCTCAAGGGAGGAGTGGGATCGATTGGTGATGGAACTGGATCGACCACTTTGGCACTCTTCAGATGAAGAGTGGAGTTGATCGATGGCAGAACTGGATAAATTAATTGGGTTGGTGGTTTAACTGAGGATGAAACTATATTAACCACCCGATCAATCGGATTGACTGGGGATGGAACCGGATTGATCAGTCCATCAACTAATGACGGGTTGGGAGAAATATTACGATAACCAATTTGAAGTTGAAGATTTTGGAAAGGATAAGAATCCTCATCCATACGAGGGAAAAGGTGAGAGTAATGATCACCTTCACATAACAAGAAAGGAAATTCGGTAGTTCTCTTCTTCTTACCAACCTTAATGTCACTAGCTGATGGGGCATGACCAACATTTCTAGCAGGGGATGATGGCATGGAAGACCACATTTATAAGTGTTGGGTATGTGTTATATTCTTTGCACGAGTAGTAGTTTCTTTGTTGTGCATATTTTTCTACCTTAGGAAACATGTCACATATTTAGGTGGCTTTTCGGCACATGGTTTCTTTGCTGATGGTTTTCTATTTCCAGTTAAGGAATTAGGGTTGTTGACTAATCTAAGTCATTGGGTTAGGGTTTTGTATGTCATTATATCCTATATGTATATTGTATATTAAACAATGTATCCCTATGAATGAATATAGAATATGATGGTTTCCCTGGTTTGGGTTTCCAGGGGAAAAATCTTTGTGTAATGTTTGTATTTTCCATTGTATCTTTTCTATTCTTTTACTGAAAATCTGTTTGCAGTAAATATTGTACAAGGTTAAAATCTACATTTGGTATCAGATCTTTGTTGTCTTCAAGGGGATACCTTTTTGGTCAAGGGTTTGGCTCAGGACTGTGATAATCCTTGTTACAGTGTGAGATCTGTGGTATTGAGTTTTCAAGTGAAAAGAAATGGCAAGAAATTCAAAAATGGAGATCGAGAAGTTTAATGGGAAACGTTTTGAGTTGTGGAAGCTCAATATGGAAGATTTGTTGGTGGAAAAAGATTAGTGGATCATGGTAGATCCAAGTACTAGACCTACGGGAATTTCAACAGATGTCTGGAAAAAGTTGGATTGGAAGGCAAAGAGCACAATCTGATTGCACCTCTTAGATTCAATATTACTAAATGTGTCATAGGAATCTACAACCAAGGATTTATGGGAAAAGTTGGGGAAGTCGTATCAGTCTAAGTCCCTAGTAAATAAACTATTCCTGAGAAATAAGTTGTATAACCTGAGGATGAGATATGGCAACTCGGTGGCAGAGAATTTGAATGCCTTCAATACTATGGTAAGTCAGTTAGTATCTGTTGAGGTTAAAATTTCATATGAAGATAAATGTATCAGTTTACTGTGTTCTTTACTAGACTCCTGGTATAGTTTGGTTGTGGCCATAGGTAGTAATACAACTACATTGAATTTTGATGAAGTAGTCTCATCCTTGTTGTTGGAGGAGATGAGATAGAAGAATATGGAAGGCCAGAGCATGGACACATTATTTACAAGAGGACGTTCCCAGGAAAGAAATAGATCTAAGTTTTCAAGTTGGATATCTAAGTCTAAGGGTAGATCTAAATCTCCCAGAAAGTTTGTAAAGGTATGTTGGAGATGTGGAAAATAATGGCACTACAAGAAGCATTGTAGATCCAAAGTTGAGAAAAAGAAGGGATATGAAGAATCTCCTTCTACAGAAGAAAATACCTCCAAGGAATAAGGAGGGGATGTGTACTTGGATTCTTCAAGAACACATGAATATCATGAGGAATGGTTGGTTGACTCAGGTGCATCCTTTCATATGACTCCCCAAAGGGAGTGGTTCTGTGAATATGAAAGGTATGATGGAGGTAATGTTTTCTTAGGTGATGATTCGAAAACCAAAATCATAGGACGAGGAAAAGTCAAGTTGAGGCTCATATATGGAAGGATTATAACACTGCCTGGTATTCTACACATCCTAGGTTTTTCTAGAAATTTGATTTATGTAAGAAAAATGGACGATGCAGGGGTAAAAACAATATTTGAAAAGGAAACCTGTAGGATGGTTCGAGGAGAAATGGTGTTGATGAAGGGAGTTTGGTTTGGAACTCTGTATAAGATGAAAGGAAGCACTATTAGTGATGGGTGTAATAGTTCCATTGTTCTTGATATTGGAGTTGAAGAAGAAATAAATCCTACAGTCTCTGGAGAAAAGGTTATGTTGTGGCATCAAACACTGGGCATATCGAAGAGAAGGGTCTTCGACTAATACACGGTTAAGGTATGTTTGAAGGTATGTCTAAATTCTCTTTCGATTTTGATTTTTGTGAACGTTGTCTATATGGGAAGCATAATTGGGTAAGATTTATCTCTGTTGCAACGAGGGGAGAAGGAATTTTACAGCTAGTTCACAGTGATGTTTTTGGACCTGTGTCGGTCCCATCATTGGGAAAATCTATGTACTATGTCTCATTTATAGATGACTTCTCAAGGAATACTTGGACATATTTCCTCAGGAAGAAATACTAAGTCTTTGACAAGTTTAAAGAGTTTAAGGATCTTGTTGAGAATCAAACAGAGAAAATAATTAAGGTGTTGAGGAAAGATAATGGAGGAGAGTTCTGTGGGAATGAATTTGAATAATTATGTAAGAAGTGTGGTATAGAAAGGCAGAATACTACTCCATACAAACCTCAACAGAATGGAGTTGCAGAAAGGATGAACATGACGTTGATGGAAAAATCAAGGTGCATACTCAGTGGTGTCGGGTTAGGGAAATAATTTTGGGCAGAGGTAGTGGGTATTGCATGTTACCTGGTCAACAGATTACCCTCATCAACGTTGGATGAAAAGACTCCACAAGAGGTATGGACTAGTAAGGAACCTTCTCTCACACATCTCAAGGTATTTGGTTGTGATGCATATGTTCATGCTCCAAAGGAAAACAAGAGTAAGCTAGATAAGAAGGCCAAAAAGTGTATATTTTTTGGATATAAAGATGGTCTCAAAGGTTATAATCTTTGGAACCAAAAAACTAACAAGGTAGTGTATAGCCGAGATGTGGTATTTAGAGAAATGAAGGATGTTGTTAAATAGGAAGTCCCACTAAGTAAGGAATAACCAGAGAAAATAAAGTTTGATTTAAAGGATGATGAGTCAGACTCTATAGAAGAACAGGGATCAAAAGAAGAAGATTCTCATACTCCAGTATTGAGGATATCGGTTCGAGAAAGAAGGCTACCGAAAAGGTATAATCCATCTTATTTCCATTCAAATTTTTCTTTGTCTATTACTGATGATGATCCTAGAACTGTCAAGGAGGCAGTGGATTAGAGGATGGAAATATCTAGAAAAGGGCTATGGACGAAGAAATGGCATCTTTGGATAAGAATGAGGCTTGTGATCTAGTCGAGTTTTTTACTGGAAGAAATCCCATTGGAAACAAATGGGTATTTAAAAAGAAGCTGAATGCATAAGGACAAGTGGATAAATACAAATCTCGGTTAGTAGAAAAGGGTTATTCCTAGGTTGAGGGAATTGATTTTAGTGATATTTTTTCTCATGTTTCCAAGTTAAGCTCTATAATATTTTTGTTATCTGTTGTGCTGCATTTTATTTTGAAGTAGAACAAGTGGAAGTGAAGACAACATTCCTACATGGGGATCTAAAAGAATAAATATATATGAAGCAACCAGAAGGTTATGTTGTGAAGGGAAATCAGGAGATGGTATGCAAGCTAAAACAGTCCTTGTATGCTTTAAAACAATCACCAAGGATGTGGTATAAAAAATTCAATACTTATATGTTGGGACTTGGCTTCACAAGAAGCAAAGAGGATCATTTTGTGTATTTTAAATTAATTGGTGATCATTTGATTTATTTGGTCTTGTATGTGGATGACATGTTTCTGATAGGAAACAACAAGGATATTATCGAGGATGTGAAAACTCAGTTGTCCTCTAAATTTGACATGAAGGATCTCAGTGCTTCAAATTTTATTTTGGGCATGGAAATTAAAAGACATCCTAAAAAGAGGAAACTCTGGTTAAATTAGAGAAAATATGTTGAGACAATATTGCAGAGGTTTAATATGCAGGAATGTAAACCGGTCAAGGTTCCTATTCCTATCGGTGTAAACTTATTTGAGGATCAGTGTCCCAAGACATGGGAAGAGGAGGAGGACATGTCTTGTGTTCCATATGCGAGTGCAGTTGGAAGTTTGATGTATGCAATGGTCTGTACTAGACCGGACATTGCACATGCAGTGGAAGTTTTGAGTAGGTATATGTCAAAACCAGGGAAGGAGCATTGGATATAAGTAAAAAGGGTTTTCAGGTATTTGTGTGGCACTACTAGCTATGGATTGTGCTACCAAGGAAGACAAGGATTGGATAGAGTGGTGGATACACATGGCTTTGTGGATGCAGACTGGGCTGGAGATCTAGATCGTAGGAGATATACAAGTGGGTATATGTTTAACCTGTTTGGAGGAGCAATAAGTTGGATGAGAAAAAGACAGGTTGTAGTGGAACTTTCAACTACAAAATTTGAATACATGGCAGGCACTCATGCAAGTAAGGAAGCAATATGGTTATAAATATTGTGTTCAGGTATTGGGTTGGTACAACAAGCTGTAAGGATAGATTGTGATAGTCAAAGTGAAATTTTTCTGGCGAAGAACCTAGCTTATCATTCAAAGACAAATCATATTGATATTCAACATCACTTTGTGAGAGACATGATTAAAGAAAAGAAAGTATTGTTGATGAAGGTGGACACTTTGAAGAATGTTTCAGATTCATTAGCAAAATCTGTGATCACTGAGAAGTTCTCTTGGTGTAGAGGATCCATGGGCATTTCTTCCTTGGATTGTTGACTATGTAACCATGTAACCCCCCGTATGCAAAGAAAAAAACAAGTGCGAGAATGTTGGGTATGTGTTATATTCTTTGCACAAGTAGTAGTGTCTTCGTTGCACACATTTTTCTTCCTCGGGAAACATGTCACATATTTAGGTGGTTTTTCGGCACATGGCTTCTTTGCTGACGATTTTCTATTTTCGGTTAAGGAATTATGGTTGTTGACTAATCCAAGTCATTGGGTTAGGTTTTTGGATGTCGTTGGCTCCTATATGTATATTGTATTGTAAAAAATGTATCACTATGAATGAATATAGAATATGTTGCTTTTCCCAGTTTGGGTTTCCAGAGGAAAAATATATGTGTAATGTTTTTATTTGCCATTGTTTCTTTTCTTTTCTTTCACTAAAAATCTGTTTGTAGTAAATATTGTACAAGGTTAAAATCTACACTAAGACCTTGGGGAGACCAACAAAATCCCTCAAAAAGTGGTTAACCTTACAAAGCCTAGAAGGGTACTTGGGATTACGAGTTGTTTGGGTGATCTTGGCATCATCAACACTCCCAACATGATTAAAAGTAACTGGTTGTTATCCAACATGTCTGGTAGTGGTTGGAAGTTTGGACCCTTGCTTATTTTTCTTCTTCTTAGTCTTCCTTTTCTTATTCTTCTTATTCACTGGGTTACTAGCTTCAGAGATTTCACTGGGCAAAGAAGATGAAACAGAAGAAAACATTGCAAGTGAAGAAGGCAAAGAATATCTTACTGGTGAAGAAGGTGAAGGATCAACATGAGGTTGATTTTCTTGGGTGGAAGTGCTTACAACCAAAGCACTTGTTTCATTTAGGATTACCGGAGTGGAAAAAAAACATATCGGTAAACCAATTGTGAGATCTGGATGGCTCAAAGTAGCGATGTAAGGAGGACCAATGTTTCTGTAAGAAGCAAAAAAAAAAGGTTCCCCCATAGCAGGGGTTGATTCATTGTTCATTCCAAGAATTCATGTCATTAAACACAGATCCAACCTAAAGTATACTAGGGAAAACACGCTAAAAATCTAGGAAGCAAGCAAATAAGAAAAATCTTCTCACAATGAATGCACTAGTTGGTGATGAAATCCAACGTGGTGAGAACAATGTAAGAAGGGTATGAGATAGAGCGGGATGAAAAGTTACGTTGATGACCTGCTTAATAGACTTACACCTTGGTGCAAGCTTCCACACAATAAACGTGGATTTACCCCCTAAGGAGCCCAAGTGAGTTTTGCCAATGTCGATTCGAGGTACAACAAATACTTTCCTCTTCACCGTCACCTCATGTATTGACCCTAAATAAAGGCCACTAAGGTTACCAAATACAACAATGATTCTTGGGGAAACAATTGACAGTCCGATATACACACAAGGGCAGGGTAACTGAGCCTGAAATTGACTTCAGAAGGCCCGCATAGGGTTGTTTTCTCAAGTGACCCCCAATAATACGTGCAACCACTACAACAATACCAACAAAGTAGGGTTAGTAACTCTGCTAGTCTTAATGAGACCTCGTGATTGACCCTTGTGTGAGAAGGGATTCCTAGGAAAAAATGTAGTAAATGTATTTTATCTTGTTCAGAGAGTACTTTCGGATCCATCGCATAGGTTTTACGGTTTTCGACGTTTCGGACCAAACTAGTGTGGTCCATCATCAGGAAAGCGTTGTCTCCCTAACTGAAGATTCTATGTTTGTTTTCATCTTTGGAAAGTTATGTTTCACACCTATTCCAAAACATACAACTAATCTAATGTAGGTTGCAAAGAGACCTAGAAATAAAAGTTTCTAGGTATATTTTGATTAATGCATAAATTTTATTAAGTTGTTTTTACTCAAGAGGAAAATGGCATGGACTAAATGATGCTTTGAACGAATCTAAACAATGCAAAGAAATGAGAATGAAAATATTTAATTTCGATGAAAGCTATATTATGAGAAGGAGAAAATGTTTATCATTCCCAGATGCACAATGTCTCAAAAGTTTCTTAAATTCATTGATATCAAGATCCTCAAGAAATGATCCAAATAGACTGTACACAAATACATGATTCTTGCCCCCCCTAAAACCAAAAAATGCCAAAAACCATGCCATTTTGCTACTTCAAATGCAAAGATGCCCCCTATATAAGAAAAACAAGATTTTTTTTTTTTTTATTTCAAAGATAAACTAAAAGAAATATTGAGTTTCTTCAAAACAAAAGAAACCCAAACAAATCCATAAGACAAAGTACAAACTCTGGGAAAAAATATCTGCAATGGGAAAAACTGGGGAAAAAAGGGCAGAAATCACTAAAAAGGGAGATCAATGCTCATGTTTTCAAGGGCATAGAGTGTTGTAGTTCTTTGATATACACTGTAGGGGATCATTGAATATAGATCAACACTCTAATATACACACCAGGGGAGTGCTATGCTTTCCAGAAACTCAAAACAAAGGCTTAAAACTCAAAGCAATTCACCCATAATGCCAATAATTTTGTGAAAATGTCAATGAAGAGGGGAGAAAGGAAATAGATCAATAAAAAACAAGAAAAATGATATAAAAGTGGGAAAAATTCAAAGGCGATCCATGGAAATAAAAATCAATTTCCTTCCCCAATGGAGTCTCCAATTTCTATTATAGGAAAATTCCCTTGCGGAAAGGTGAATATCCTCTTGGATTCTAGACCCCTAATACCAAGGCAGAAAGATACAAATGGACAGTAACATCCCTTTGAATTCAATTACCTAATCGAAAAGAGAAATAGAAGGAATAAAGTGTGATGCACCTTATTGCATGGTTTGTCCTCCCTACCTCCAATCTGAGCCTGATCTCCAAACTCTTCAGCACCACTTGATACCTGCAATGCAATGGAAAAAAAAAATACAAAGAACTCCTACTCTACTCTACAAGATTAGACTAGTCAAATCCATCTATCAAGATCGACAATCATATGCAACAATACACAAACTTGAATGGAATAGGCCAAGTAATATTGATGAGGACTTTAAAAGAGATACTTACAATCTGTAGATGAAGTTGTAACAGCCTCTCCAAGTCCTTGTCATCCATCCCTTGCATGATGCTCCCAAGAACATAAGTTTGATACCCAAAAGATTCCTCCCAAGACCATAAGTTTGATACCTCTAATCTACCTCTATTCTCTTCTCCATGGAAAATCCCTCATTATATAGGATTTGGAGGCTTAACCACCATGGAGAGGATCACTCATCAGATCCACTAAAATGGGATCTCGAAGATATTTAGGGAGAAAATATCTCTTAAGGATTTTGGGGAGGAAATATCTCTCAAGGATTTTAAGGAGGAAATATTTCAACCATCCATGAGATCCTCAACCTCCCCTAAAAATTAGGAAACCAAATGTGAGGTGGATTCTCATACTAAATTAATTTCCTTTTCCTGAATATTAATAATTAATTCATGTGAACATAGTATTTTGACCTTCATATAATATATTTCTCCTCCACATTGACTAGGTATTGTGATATATGTTACTTCATGGTGTCAAGGTGTAAGTGACACTTAGCAATGTGCATATAACACTTTTATGAAACTTGCGACACTTAGGGAGAGGTACCTAGGTGTGGAAATTTGATGTGAAACAACTGGCTAGGGCCATACATGATCAAATATGTGACTGACACAAGTGATGTTCAATTAGAGTAGTTGAATGGATAATTCATGGAAGGACTAGTGAATGGGAGTCAACTGAAACTATATAGGGATGGTCATCCTTCCACACACTAGAGGAGTTACGCATGTTAAATTTGTAGCATAATGTACTATAGGAAGAAAATACAAAAAACGAAAGAAAAATTAAGAAACGGGTTAAGGGAATATGTTGGAAGTTGAGGAGGAAAAGAATCTTGGGTTAGTAGGTTAGGAGGGGAACTAGGAAGTTGTCGTAGATGAGAGAAAAGTAAGTAGAAGGACACACATATGAAGGAACAAGATTTCTTATAAGGAATAGATCTTGCAGAGAGATGAGACTGCGTAGATGATAGCTAAGCGCAGTTAACACAATCCATGATGTGACGTACAATAAAGAGTTATCATGACAGTGAAGTAGTGGTGATACGTAGCATTAAATGCAGAAGATCTTGACCAATTGAAAAATCGAACAAAAAAATCGCTGAAGATACAGAGTGATGGAGCAATAAAACCAAGTAATGAATTACAACCATTAGTGAAAACTACAACTGAAAATGAAGTATAAAAGAACACAAAGGGTCAATGAGGGAAGATTATTATTATTCAAAGATTACATAGAGTGATGAAGATTACACAACTAAAAATTCAAAGTCTAGAACCGAGTTCCAGAACCAATGGAAGTTGAGACCAACATCGCAGAGGAAGATGGCACCTAAGGCAGCAACAACATCAGCCTCAGTTCCAAAGAAACAATGTAGCCAACCTGTAATGTCGTTAGTAGTCGAAGAAACATATGAAGCCTCTTCCTTAGCCAAAATATTTCCCATTGATTATATCCTGTCGAGAAATCCATAAACGGAATAGGTCCATTTACAGAAGGAGGAAAGGTACCCATTAGTTGATCCACTGATTCTAGAGGGAGTCATAGTGGAAGGGGATATGCTAGGTATGATACCAGCTCTGAAATATGATGACCATGATATCACTGACAAAAATAAGTTTCCAGATCTCGTACCTAGTAATTTTTTGATGAAATCCATTAGTTCTAAGACCCAGATGATAGTCATAGAACCACATGTGTGTGCTAGTGGGTTGTAGAAAGAAGGTAGTATAAACTTGTTTGATATACTGCTTTTTGGATGGAGCCAGGAGATCAATGCATGTGTGAAAATGTTTCTAATTTATTTGCATGGAGGATATATGTGTCTTGACATACCAATATCCATTGAAACTTATTTAATAATTTGCATTACAGGTCTTCCTTCGTAGGGGAAAGACCCCCCACCATTGTTTTTTGACAACAAGAATGAGAAATATCTCACTAAAAGCATGAAAGAAAAGTTTCATACATTCCATGGAAAACACAGTCTATATTTTTCTCACATATACGACCTAACAGTAAGGTTTACAACACAAGCCTTAGCTTTCAAATTGTTGATAAAATGCATAAGAGAATAAGTGCTAGTAATAGTTATAGTGGCCACTTAATGATGTGTGGCTGGTGTTGAGATGAACTGGGAAACACTTTTGTTGAACCAATTTTTATCAACCTCATGTAAGCATAGGAGAAGGAGACATAATTCCACTACTCTTCGTTATTGATCCTAATCACGCTATGATATTGGAGGGAGACATACAACAATGAATATTTGATTGTCAAGGAGAAGCCTTTCTTAGCCACACACTATTAGAACCTTTGGTACAGTACACAAAAGGCACACCTGATGGACACTATTGTCACATTCTATATATATGAGGAAATTATCAAAGATATCATAGAGAGGACCCCATGCATATCACCATAGGTGGTCGAGGCATACAAGGAAGTGGCATTTTTTAAGCATGGGGTCTTCACTCAGTGAACCTGTGACATAGAGCCTACATTCGTGGGATATTAAATAATACACTAATTTAACTGAATTTTAATAAATACCTCACAAAATCCTTTTTCTGAACCCCCCTCTCAATACATATTTCCAATAAAAGAAACCCCTACTTTAACTAGATACCCCTTTTTATACCCCCTAATACCTATAAACCCCTTGAGACCCCACATCACCCCCCAATACCTATAATATATTGATATTATTCTTCATAATTAAAAAAAACCCTTAATGAATGAACACGATAAGATATTGGTCAACAAGGTGAAGCCCAGGTGGTTTTAATGTAGGGCGTCACCACATGTACATTCAGGAAAAGGACCAAGATCAACAGTGGCTTCCAACACAATATCGATTGATGGAAGAGGAGGTGGAAAACATTATTCTTTATTGGGATGAAGAGTGGATGATTCCACCCACAGAAATAGGTCCATCAACACAGCCAAACCCAAAAATATATGATGTCAATAAGGGGGAAGAAGAAGAAGATGACCAGGACAAATGGAAGGGCCCAGAGGAGCCAATGCTACAACCAACACTGAGAAATGAAAAAATATAAAAGAGCTAGAGACTAGAAGACCTAGAAACCAATGTCTCAAGAACAAAGTCATTAAGTAAGTGTCTATTCAGGAACTGACAGAAGATGATTTGGAGAAGATAGGTGACCAGGTAAAATAAGTCATTGACGATGCATTTCAACACACAATACAACAACACAAAGAGATGAATAAACTTATGCAAGAAAAAATGGAATAATTACGAAAACTATTAGAATCAACAAACATCGGACCAAGGAAATAGATAAAGGATGAACCAACAACTAGCACTACCAATACTAGAGAGGTAGAACCAACAATATCCTAGTCCTTGGAAGTCGCAGGAGAAAAAAGGTTGATTAATCTAGCAATAGGGGTAGTCAAGTTCTCCATGACAAAAATGCAAGAACAATCCAGGGAATCATGTCACATAGACCTAGTGTTATCACAACTACCAATGGATGTATTGCAGGATCTACAGATGAGAGAAACATAAGAGATGAATGTGCGCACTGAGAATATTTCCAGTGATATAATAAATATTACAACAGATAATGTTACATTAGAGATAGAGTACAACAAAGTGAAAAAAGAGCACAATGAGGCTGTGCAGAAAGTAGAACGAATGCATAAGGCATTTGAGAAAGAATATCAAGAAATCCAAGATGCGTAGGCTAAAAAGGAGGCCTCGATGGAATATCAAGTCAAAAATATAAGTGAAGCCATTCAAGGCTTCCGCACATGCATAGTTGATCTAGAAGCACGCGTAACACCAAACACTCCACCTGAAGAGAGGGAGGCGAGGAAGAAAAATGCGAAAACATCGGTGGATAATATAAAGACTTTAGAAGTATAGCACGCAAAACTGTATACAGAGACTATGGGTGTTTGGACACAATTGAGTGAAGGCAGGGTATAACAAGAGATAAGTCAGAAGATTCATACTATGCAGGGAAAGGTGTAGTAATTACAAGTAGCTATGGGCACATTACCACCACCAGAGGTGGTAACTACAATGAATGAGAGTTGTAAGTTGTATTCATAAATGAATCGGCTAAGGGTGGAGTATTAGGCTCGCACACAACATATAGAAGCATTAAAATAAGAATCATATAGATTGATAGTGACCTTAACAACAAGTCAAGGAATCATCAAGCAAGTCATTAAAGAAGGTGTCAAGAAGGTGTAGTATTGTGTTACTATTGAAACAGTAGACCAAATTTTGTAGAAGGAACTAGAGTTCAAGGAAAAGGCCGTGACAATGAAGCAAACCTTCGAATAATTCATGGCACACTAAAAGAAGGTCTGAGTGGCTCAGGGCAAGCCACATGTGAGTATTGGGAGCCTATTGGAGAGGCATTTTTGATAATTTTTGGGATCTGTGCCAGAAGAAGTCAAAGAGTAAAAGGAAGTTAAAAGATGGACCAGAGTTCACAAAGAGAGAGGACTTCAAGGATCCAAGTAGTGCGAAATATGGATGTGTGACTGAGAAATGCGCAAAAGGAGGGAAACAATTATAAACTATTGGGATTTTGGGGATATTCTGTCCACTTTTGTAAAGGGCTTGGCCCTGTTTTTATGTATAATTATGTAAAGGGTTGTTATCACTGAAATTTCATCTGTAAATGGTTATAGGAATCCAACATCTTGAAACACCTATTAGTTCACCCACAGCTTCAAAAATGCATTTCCAAGAGGCAAAAACTATACAATTGGGTCAAAAAATTGAAGTGCCCAAATTCACCAAAGGAATCATGCACACATGCTCGAAGTGCGCTACTTTATATAGGAAAACCCACGCACATGCCTGAGATGTGCTACTTTATACAAAAAAAAACCGCACACATGCTCGAGATGCACTACTTTATATAGGAAAACCCGTGCACATGCTCAAAATGTGAGACTGTTTACAGGTAAACTCGCACACTTCCAAGAACGATGCATTTATGGTTCTTGTCGGCTCCTCACCCACTTTTGGTTAAGCTCCCAAGTTGATTTGACCCTCAAATCAGAGATGAATATGAGTGGGGGGCTAGTCAAAGACCTAAGGGTGCCCTAAAAGCCCCTTGTTCACACTAAAGATCGGTTGGATAATGCCTCAAAGATTTTCTATAAAAAGAGGCCATGGGTGCACTATATTTACAAAGAATTCATTTGTATTTTTATGATGCCTATATTCTCTTAGAGGAACCTCTTTCCTGACTAGAGCATACAAGCACCATTTGGCCATTCACATCACCTCTTGAGTGAATGAGCTTTAGATTTATTCACCATTTCCTTCTATTTTGTTACTTGTAAGAAGAGATCAATAATTGGGGGTTCAAGAGCCCTCCCTTGGAGGAAGAGGGGACCCATAAGTCTCCCTTTCTCTTTGGTTTTTTCCCACTAATAAAACTTATCCATTGGTGGCATGCATGTTGGTTATTTTTTTTTACTATTTCCCCTATGCACACTAGTTTAGTTTCTTTTATTTTTATTAGTTTAGTTCTTTGTTTATTTCTTATGCTTGATGTTTCTAACTCTTGCATTCACTGTTGTCTTGTCCAACTAACCCAATTGGACTTATAAGCGTCCTTATTTTGCTCATTTAGGTGACGAAAGGGATGCAACATATTGACTACTCCACTGGGGATAGGTATCAATTTCCTCCCCATTTGGGTTGTTTGAGCACTTATTTTTGGTTTATTTAACTTTCAGGAACCATAACCGGCCCATGCCTACCTGCAAAAAGATAAAATTAGAGCTGAGCTGAGAGAATTTCATCCGAAATTTTCTTCCCGGCCATGTAATAAGAAGTGCACGGGTTTTTCACCCCACAGGTGCATATTCTGAGAATGTGTGTCAAACTCACTGTGTTTCTCAGCACATTCTGCGCACCTATGTCAAAAAGTCATTTTTGACTTGCGCATTGGCGCCAAATGTGCCTTTGTCTACTCTGCGACCTGTGCATCTGTCTAGAAAATCATACATTGTAAGGGTTTTTATGATCTATTGAAGGTCGTTAGCCTTCTTAAGTTTGATTCTATGGATATTGTAATATGAACCACACTTGGATTCCCTCTCCACATGAAGGGTTAGTCAAAACATAAGCACTTAGAGGGGTTAAAATCCATATTTATCCTCCTTTTGCTTCCATTTTGCCACATGGATGGCTTGCTTTGGTTAAATATAAGTTGGAATCATTCTATATAAAAAATATAACTACTTGCATTGGGACCATAAATTGAACATCAATCGTTGAGTATGTTCTTCTCTTGTGCCATAGAGCGATCTTGAGAATTAGAAAAAACGATTGAGGGAAAATTTCATCACCCTTAAAAGAAAAAATCTTTAGGAGAGGACAACAGCCCCCTCAGGACTCCTCTTAGTTTCTCTTTTCAAACACATCTTAAATTTGTAAGGGCCCATACATGCCCACATGCTACAAATATAGGATAGTGTTGAATTTACTTTCTTAGATTAAATCACTAGGGAATTTTAAAGGTTTTGGAATGGGCCCATACATGCCCACATATCCACAATCTAGGATAGTTGTTGAATCTTTCTTAGATTAAATCACACTAGGGAGTTAAAGGATTGGTAAGGACCCATATGTCCACATGCTAGTTCTCTAGGGACTTTAAAATTTCTCAAGGTTGTACCAATGGCATTTAGTAAATTAGGTAATTAGGACTTGTAAGGACCACACGAAGTCCACATGCAGCAAGGTGACACCTAACTTATTAAAAATTTGGCACACTTTCACTTGTTCACACACAAAGTCACTACTCACTCACATAGTTTCATCTAGAAAATTGTGGAGGTTGAGGTAAGTTTCCTCCAAAGGGATTCTGAAATGCCCCACCCCTTTTTCTTGACGAGACTATCCACTCCCACTTAATTTCAATGAGATTGGTTCACACCCCCAATCTCTCAAACAACCACATCTAAATTGTTTCTAAAAAACTAAGTAAGTTTTCCTCCATGAGAGGTGTTATAATATAGAATATGGTGTGCTCATTTTACCATTGACTATACCCTCGTCACCCAACCATAGGCCGAAGACTCCCTCTGAGCACCTTAACCTTGACTGAGAATTCCTCCGGAAGCAAACCCTAGGCTAGATAGCCAAACAAAGAGTAGCGCATCAATCCCCGAGGATAGTGCATCACAAAAGCTGATCAGATAGTCCCAAACCCTAGCCAAGAGATATTCAAGCCAAAACTGAGAACTTGTTGCTGCTACAGCTGCACCATCTCTTCCTCCAAACTTGCGCACCAAACTGCAACTACAGTGGGCACCAAACTGCAGAACTGCAATTTTGAGATACTGCAAATGAGAACTGGTGCTCTGTATTTATAGTAATCCTACCATTTTTGTTGGGGCCGACCTCGCCTTTTGGGTATGTGTTTGTTCAGTATATTATTATTATTTCTGGCCGACTTCTTCTCTTGGAGGCTAATAGCCTAATATAAATTATCTTCTTGAGCTGACAAGGCTTCTAGGGTTATTAGCCAACTCATTAGGGTTTCTCTTGCTTCCCAGTGTCTTCTATTCTTGTGAGGTTCACACGTGGGGGTAAATACCTCCCTCAACTACCATAATATTAACACTCCCTCCTATCTAGAGAGGTATTTATAGGTAATGGACTTGAGAAAAAAATATACCATTTACCTAGTATCATCAATATAGTCATCTAGACTATTTCATGACTAGATCATGAGCATCACCATCATCATCAACTGCATCATCTCTCGAAACCATACTTCATCTGAGTAGTTAGATATGATGTTGGATAAGTCACTCTCACCATAGAGTGATATAAGAGGAGTAAAAGCTCTGAACTATTTTCTGTCTGGAAAATATTTGTTCATCATTCATATGCATGATCATTATCTCCAATAAACTGTTGATAGTCTTCAAGGCAATTAGAACAAGAATAGAGAACAACTGTGTATATTCATAGTAGTACACAACTACAATCCAGTGGTTAACTACCACATCAAGTAACACACAAGTACTTGATCAACAACGTATAGTTGCGAACGGTGAAACATATTCACCACATTAGTCCTCATCTACTATCATATAGTCTTCATAACAAACATCTGAGAGCATCCTGCATAGAAACAATGTTATGATAAAAACTGTATCATCTGGGCCAATCTTTCACACACGTCTGTGAGATCTGAAAGAATGTCTTCCACCATAGTAGTCTTCATCTGCATAGAAACAATGTTATGATAAAAACTGAATCATCTGGGCCAATCTTTCACTCACATCTGTGAGGTCTGAAAGAATGTCTTCCCTCAATATAGAATATCAACAATAATCATCTGGGCCAATCTTTCACTCACATATGTGAGGTCTAAAAGAATGTCTGCCTTCAATATAGAATATCAATAATAATCATCCGGGCCAATCTTTCACTCACATCAGTGAGCTCTGAAAGAATGTCTACCCTCAATATAGAATATCAATAATGGGCTATCTGCCCCATTCTTCTCAACCAAGGAAGAAGGATTGTTTCTAATTTCTGAACCTAGACCATTTCCCACCCTGGGCCATTCTTCCGACACTAAACAAAGTGTAACCTAGAGAGAATGAGTCTTCCCTCGAGAAATGTTTGGACCATTCCTTACCCTGGGCCATTCCTCCGATACTAAACAAAGTGTAACCTGGAGGGAATGAGTCTTCCCTAAGGAATGACTATCCTGGACTATTCCCCACCCTGGGCCATTCCTCCGACACTAAACAAAGTGTAACCTGGAGAGAATGAGTCTGCCCTCGAGGAATAACTATCCCTGATTGCTGAGCCTAGACTACTCCCCACCCTGGGCCATTCCTCTGACACTAAACAAAGTGTAACCTGGAGAGAATGAGTCTACCCTTGAGGAATAACTGTCCGGACCATTCCCCACCCTAGGTCATTCCTCCGACACTAAAGTGTAACCTGGAGAGAATGTATAACCCTCGAGGAATGTCTGTCCTACATCAACCTCCAAAATGGAAGATTCTTCAAAACTGCTCACAACTGTGAACTTCGAAAGAATGACTGCCCGACGAGGTGGACCATTCTACTTGATCACTACACAGAGTGACTGCCAAGAAGAATGACTGTCCTAGACCACTCCCCATAATGGGAAGTCACTGTCTATGATACATCAACAATCAGTTTGCCTCCCATGTTAACTACAATGGGAAGTCACTGTTCGTCAGAATTCTCAATCCACTTTCCGAATAGGAAAGCATCTGTCCAATCTGGACTATTTCTCAATTACAAAGATAAATTCTCCCTCCTAACTGGAGAGTTATTTAAATCACAAAAATAAATGTTTGTGTACCTTCTTTTAGTTTGGAGAGTCTTCCCTTCCAGCTAAGAGAGTTATTTCCATGAGCTCTAGCTTGAGTATGCACGTTCTTTCATCTTGAATATAGGCTTTACCAAAATGTATGCTTATCTACTCATCTGTGGAGATATGTATTGGAGAAATCATTTTCTCCTTTCTGGACTTCATTATGGATAATGTAATGCTTGTACTGTAGTTTGGAACACTGTGAAGGCTTCATGTAGATCTGAATAGTAGAGTATATCATGGTTGGAGAACTGGAACATATTCATGTGGTACTTCTTCTATCATCATGAGATCTGATCTTCTGAGTAGTCATCTTGATGTTATAGGAAATCTTCACCACGCTTCTGCTGTGCACTGGAGGTTCTCCACAAAGTTGTCTTCTTCTAATCTGTATACAGGAGTCTCTTTCAGGTATTTCTCAAAGTCTTGAGATTGCTCTACATGTGCTCTTTACTCAATTTCTTCTGGAGAACATTTATCTGATGTAGAATTCCAACTCATGGATGTTGCGGATGATATAATGACTTATATAGAGATAAGTCTGGTGTACTGGAACAATCAATCATCATAGTCTCCTCCCTCCATCTGAGAGAACCTTTGGTTCTGGATCTCACAATGCTTTCATTCATAAGTCTTACGTACACTGTTCTTCATCATGACTTTCAGTTCTTCTGCTTGATTGCTTTTAGTGAGTTCATATTAGGCTGGTAATATTGTGATTCTTGATAGAATGATTGGTTGTTCTGGTTCTTCTTTTTTTTTTTTTTTGGAATCCTTATGTTCCTCTTCATGTTTTTCTTTTACTTTTGGGACCATGGAGTTTCTTATAGATTCCATGCCTTAGAGATTCCACTTCTTACCTTCATCATCGATTCACAGATCTGGATGGACAAACAGGAATACTTTAAGGCTTCTCTTCGAAAAGGTCTTCTTCTGCGGTTGAGCTAAACATGTACTGTCTTTTCATGGATGCTACCATGGATATATATATTTTTCATCATCTTCAATTGATCATAGGATTAGGTCCCTCCTAATCCTTGCTTCATGTAAGAGTGTATATAATCTTCTCCCTTCGTCTGACTGATTCCATGCTTCCGTATTCATCCTTATTGTCTTATACAATATATAATAGAGTCCACGCTTCCATAGGCAACCTTATTGTCTTCTGTAATATATAATTGGCCCTTTTGTCTAACAGAGTCCATGCTTCCATCTTAGTTGTCATCATAAGTCTTTCTCTAATTCCTCTTGATGTTTGACTTCTAAGTCTCTTCAAGATCGATTCTGATTTCGGCTTATCTTGTAACAGCTTTCATATGATATATTTCATCCCTTCATGTGTATTATCTAATGATATTCATTCTTCTCTTATTGTTCTTCCATAGGTATAGTTCTTCTTGGAACACATTTTCTTCCAAGAGATAGATATACAAGATATGTACAAAGATGATGCAAGAAAGATATGTACAAGAAAATAAGAAGAGTGTTGTTACCTTTTAGTAGAAGAAGTCTCTTCCATCCTGCTTAGTCTTCTTAGTAGGTTCCTTTTCTTTGGAAATCTATGCTTCGTATTTCTTCTTCCTTTTCTTTAGCTTAGGACACTGATTCCTGTAGTGACCATACTTTTGACAGTTGAAGCACTGTATTTCTGAAATGTCTTTCTCTTGATTTGGATTCCTCCTTGAATCAAACTTTCTTTTGTCCCTGAAGTTCTTGAATCTTACTATGAAGGCTTGATCATCATGCTTCTTTTGAGGTTTATCTTTTGCATTGATCCTTGATTCTTCTTGAGCACATCAAGCCCAAATTTCTTCAAATGTCGGGTACTCCTTCCTTATGTTCATGCTTGTGGCAAATGCATCCCATGTCTTAGGAAGACCATTGAGTACTATGTTCACCAATTCCTTTTCTGAAGTGATCTCTTCAATAGCTTGTAGTTGATCTCTTAGCTGGGAGATCCTTACAAAGTATGATGTTATG
>ML778146.1:561591-579449 GCA_009831015.1 Picea engelmannii | reverse complement strand
ATTCATCTTCATGTCACAGAGCTTATTCTTCAAACTCATAACTTGTCCAATGTTTTTGACTGAGAAGAGATTTGTTAGGGCATTGTACATCTTCTTCGATGAGTCACTATGGGAGATGTAGGGTATCAAGTGGTCTTTTATGGAATCCACTATGATACTCATGGCATTGATGTCAACATCTTTGAACTTCTCCATAGCTGCAACATTCTACGGTTCCTTCTCTTCTCCTTCTTTAAACTCTGGCTTCACGATCTTTCCTTTCACAATATCCAACACTTTATTCTTAGCAAGGATGAGGTCAATTCTTGTCTTCCATGCTATGAAGTTAGAGGCTCCATCTAGCTTGTTTTCAGACTTCATAGAGTTCTTCATGGCTTGCTTGACTTGGTCAAACCCTAGATTTGACTGGAAATGAAAAATTCATGTCTTGGCCTTTTTTGAGTACCAGGAGATGCGTTGGGCTAGGGCGCACTGATCTATCTAGAGATTAGGTCAATCTCGTCACTTAAGGTGCCTCAACAAGAGGTTTAGGGTTTCTGCAACTGCTTCTGCTGGTAACCCTAGTTGTAGTGATTTTGGAAGCTGCTCCTGCTAGTAACCCTAGTGGAAGTTTCCCAACGAGCTCAATATCTAGCGGCTATGTTTCCTTCCAGCGTTTTAGGCTGACTGAAGGGGTGTGGGACCATAACCTATTATAATATAGAAGATAGTGTGCTCATTTTACCATTGACGATACCCTCGTCACCCAACCACAGGCTGAAGCCTCCCTCCGAGCACCTTAACCTTGACTGAGAATTCCTCCGGAAGAAAACCCTAGGCTAGATAGCCAAAAAAAGAGTAGTGCATCAATCCCCAAGGATAGCACATCACAAAATCTGATCAAATAGTCCCAAACCCTAGCCAAGAGATATTCAAGCCAAAACTGAGAACTTTCTACTGCTGCAGCTGCACCAGCTCTTCCTACAAACCTGGACAACAAACTGCAGAACTGCAATTTTGAGATACTGCAAATGAGAACCGACGCTCTGTATTTATAGTAATCCTGCCAGTTTTGCTGGGGCTGAATTCTCCTTCTGGGTATGTGTCTGTTCAGTATATTATTATTATTATTTCTAGCTGACTTCTTCTCTTGGAGGCTAATAGCCTAATATAAATTATATTCTTGAGATGACAAGGCTTCTAGGGTTATTAGCCAACTCATTAGGGTTTCTCTTGCTTCCCGGAGTCTTTTATTCTCGTCAGGTTCACACGTGGGGGTAAATACCTCCCGCAACTACCATAATATTAACAAGAGGTACCAAAAGAATTTTTTTAGTCTAGGTAGGATCTCGGGGATAGGCATCCAAATAACGCCCCGTTATCTGGTTCTCACATCTTCAAACAATAGAAGTTGTCAAATAGAGAACTTTAAAATCCTCCAAGTCAAGTTTTCCTAACACCACAAGGTAGGGAGATACCCGTGAAGGGTCGAAGGCTGAGGTCTGGTTGTTCTATGCATCCCCCCTTGAGGCACCCACCTCTTGAATGGGATCCAACCCGTGACCCATTTCTTAGGTCGAAAATCTAAATGTCGCACTTTGACCGAGGTACCTAGTGACCAAATTTTAGGACATCTACCCAGGTGGAAATTGTGGGTTGCAATTGCACCTTGATTGGATTTTGTGTGGCTATTGGAAAATATCGCCAGCTCTTTCAGGATATGCACCCTTTACCCCTCATTATAACTGATTACTTCTTACTTCACTAGTTTCTCTTCGGGTGGCTTCAGACCCCACTGTTGAGTACTATTGGATGGTCCAGTGTTATTTTGAGAGGAAGGATGTTACATCTTTTTAGGACATGAGTATCTGTTTTCTTTGTTATCCCACATAGACAAAACCTACCTACCTGCATGTATGCTTCGTTATCAATTGATTTATGTATGATGCTCTTGTGAGTACATGCGATTGTGAGATATATTGTGAAGGTCCAAAAATCATAACAAAGACTCTTGTTCATTTATTTCTCTCATCACCATTTGCACACATCCACTTTGCTAGTCAGACATCATAGGGGACCCACAAAATCCCTGTTGTTCCAGACGCTTGCTAAATCTCCCTCCCATTCTAGGGGGAGTTCCTAGTCTTTCCAACTCATCAGATCCTCCTTCTCACACCCTTGTGAGTGCTATCATCTTGGGATCTGCTTTTCTTGGTTCCACTTTACTTGGATCCACTTCCCAAGGTCAACCATCCACTCTCTTTCCTTTACAAGGAGGCAGGGGGAACATTTCTTCCCCAGGAGGAAGTACAACCCCACCTAACCCCCCTCAAGGGTCAGGTACCCAAAACACCCACACCATGGTTGGAGATAATCCTCCACCAACACCTCAGATGCCATACTTAGATTCCCTCAACATACTGGATATAACTAAACTCACCAATGACCCTATATTGCACGACCCCACATGACCTGCAATGCCTACCAAACTCCCTTCATACATCCCCAAGTTTGAAGGAAAAGGGGGAGATGAACCAGGCAACCATATCATGACATTCCACTTATGGTTCTCTTCAAACAACATCATGGATGAATCTATCTGATTGAGGTTATTTCAACACACGCTCACTGGCCCATCAGCCAAGTGGTATGTCGAAGAAAAATCTGGGTCCCATGCGACCTTTGAATCTTTGGCCAAAGCATTTTTGACCTTCTTTCAACTACCAATCCATCATCATAATGGTCTCAAACTGCTCTCAGAGTTTAAACAAACCTCCGCTACACACATCGTTGACCACATCCATGAATGGCGTCGGCGACGTAGTCTATGCAAAGATGAATCCACCAAGCAACAATGCTTCAATTGGTTTCTCAAATCACTTGTTTCCCTCCTTGCCAAGGTGTTACACATCAAAATTACTCACTTCAATAGTGTCGCAAGTGTCTTCATTACAAGTGTTGTAAGTGTCGCATCTTGTCCACAAGTGTCACATCTTGACCACAAGTGTCGCAAGTGTCACAAACATCATACTGCCACCTTTCCTATGTTGTGCCTCTAACAACATCATAGGGACACTTAAGACACCTCAAAGACTAGTTTTGAAGAAGACAAATTGGTTGACAAGAAGTACAAACCTTTTGCCATTGGAAAAACCACTCAAATATGGATTTTGGAGAGGAGCGCTCCCCTACCCACTGTCAAGGAGTGATAGCCTTACTTGTGCCTCTTTGGGGGAGTGTTTGAGCACTCTACGCACCCTTTTGGGGGAGTGATACCCTTTCTGAGCGAGTTTTTGGTTTGTTCAGACAAATTAGGCAAGAATCCCCTCAATTTATGAAGGTGGTTGGATTTGAATAGAAGGTCAAGGAATGATCTTAGGGAAGATACTCAATTGAAGGAGAAGAATCCTCAAATTATCCCAAAGATATCTCAAGTGATTGGGCCTCTCCAAGGTTATATAAGGAGGCCTCCTCATGGTGAAAGGGGGATGGAGATTAGAGATTGATACCAATCTTATGATTCTATAAGTGGTATGTCATCAAAGAAATCGGTGTAGAATACTTGAGCAAAGGGGTTGGACAAGGAGAACTGGAAGAAGCTGTTGCACCTTCATCCAAAGGATTGTAAGTAATTTTATTTGTTCTTATCAATACATCAATGCTTGGCCTGTTTCTTTCAAACTTATGATTGTTCCACATGAGTTTGTCTGTAGTAGATGGATATATATTTGAGCTAACCTCAATAGAGTAGGAAGTCCATTGTATCTTTATTTGTTCTACAGAACCTATCAGGGAGCTCAAGATTGAAGCTCAGCCTGGACTTTGCAAGGACAAATTTCATTGATAAGGTACATATATTTATTCTTCTCCTTCATATGTTAGCTTGATTAGATCTAAAAGGATGTCAGTGTCCATGTCAAGCACTTTTCTGTCTTGGCCTTAGGAGTCTAGATACCAAGAGGGAATCTGCTTGTCCACAGGAGGATTCACCTGAAACAAAAGGATGTAGCTGCCACCTTCCCCTAGTCTGAAGAAGAAACCATCAGCAAGGATCAACAGTTCGAACTCATTTATTCACAGTCAGGATACTTATAAACAGTACTATCTGACACCCTGAGACCCATGTCATTCGGCCAGGACAAGCCTGGGATGTCTCACTCAGCAGATGGATTGATTGGTACCACTACACACCACAATTCACATCTCCAGCAACCACCTATGTATGGAACACCCCAATATCTTCCTATATATAGAGGTCCATCTTATTACCCCCCTCCCCTTTACCAACAATCATATCCTATTATTCCACCTGAGTCATTGGGGGCACCCCCACCGGTACTCATGCTACATCTGGTCTCTCAATCCAGTATGGGTCCACCCCCAACCCCTGGATATAACCCTAGAAGTAGTGGAAGTACCTCTACTTACTATACTCCATATGGATCCTATCCACACAACAATCCATATTTCCCATTTCCTGGTCCTCCCTAGCTGGTTAATCCTCTGTCGGGACAACCACATGTAAGCATCAACTTTGTTCAACCCTTTCCCATTCAATAGGTTCATACATTTGAACAGTTGCATATGGCCAATCTGACTCATAAGAAGAAAGGAAAAAACCGAAACAAGGACAATCCCAGACTAGGAGGGAATGACCCCCACAACCATCCCACTAGGGGCAACCAATACCAATACCCCCAAGGGGGCACCAATAACAATCAACCATGACAAGGGAAGAAAAAAAATATATGGACTAACTTCCCTTGCACTATATGTGGTGAGTATGGACATTATACTCATCATTGCCCCCAAATTCCTGATCTCCAATGAATGAGGTCATCCATGAACTCAGAGGGAGCTCCAATACCACCTACCCATCAACAACTACCCATCAACAGGTGTTATTGGACTAATCAGTAGGTGTGGACACTAACAGATCTCCCTAGATCCACCTAGATCTAGAACAAAACAGGACAGGACATGACTCTTTCCCTAAGTTTTGACCATTGAATTAACTAGTAGGAAGGAACAAGTAACATACCTTTATATCGCTTCCTAGGGTCTTTGTTGGTCCCGCTTCGCTCCAGTGCTCTCATGAGGTCAATACCAAGACAACACAAACCAACCAAAGTGAATATAGCACAATATATTCAACAGTCAACCTATGTGTATGATCAAGGAATTACACAATAAAGTGAGAATAGATTTATGGGAAAGGGACATGTCATTGTATCATATTGATTGAAAGTAAAGATTACAACCTAATCGCCTTGATGTTGTAAGATTCCTTTCGATGGCCCTTGGCTCCAACACACACACTTTCTCAATCCTTGTATGAAGAAGATCAAATCCTCTTGATAGACTTGCTAGAGTCTCCAAGCTGTTGTTCAAGCTAAGTCCTTCACACAATTCTTTCACCAATTCTCCAATGAATCTTGCTTAACCTTTTCCATGAGAATTCCCTCAATATATAGGAGAGAATGAGTTAGTTTCTTGGATAAGAATGATCCCACAATATTTGGGAATCTAGTACAAGGATAACCATTCGAATGCCAACCCATCCTTCTAGAAGATTCCCTTCTAGAAACATCGAGAATTCATCTTTTTCCATGCTTTAGGAAGAGTTCGCACCCTATCTATTCAACACAGTGAGAGAAGTTCGCACCCTAGCTTAAGGAATCCTGTGAGAATCAGGCATTCTTGCACCCAAATACATTAGCAACCTGCGAACCTTCTTCAAAAATGAGTTTTCTGGGAAGATATGAAAGTAACTTTTCTTAGGAGAAAGTTCTTATGAAGAGCCTGACTAGACCATCATCAATACATCATCATGATGACCAAAATCATGGGTAACAGAATGAACCCCAAATTATGAGGTTGGAACCAGTGATAGCCGAAAGACTTTGTAAGCTGCATGTGTGTGTCGAAAACCAGGAGCACACCTAATCGGAAACCTGCAAACAATCAAGCATATGCAGAATCTCATATATAATAATTTTGAGGTAGGCATTCTCATACTCAGATCACAGACTGATGACATTGTAGACATGGGTCATGGCCACCAATCATACACTATGGATCCATGCCGTTAAAATATATCATAGCCACTAGGAATACACTGTTGATCTATGCGATAAATTTCAAATTAAGACGACATAGCCACGAGTCATACACAGTGGATCTATGTGTCAAAAATTATACATACTCCATCACAACCTGAGAAAAAGAGATGATATCCAGGGTATTCAATGTCGTCGCCCAAAGTACGAATCTAACCATGTGATTACATGTGTCGAAGTCGAACATGGCAGAAACCACTTGATTACCGGTCATTGATGAAACCGTTAACAAGTGCGAGGGAAATCACCATTGATGTCAATGACTCCAAAGGTACTCTAGTACAATCCATCGAGTGTGAATGAATGAGTTGAATTCAAACATTCGACGAAATCTTTCGATCAGGGGTCAATGATGTAAACCCACTGTCGAAAGCGAGGAAACCTACCATTGAGGCATGCAAGCTCCAAGGTACCAAAGAATTTCTAAGTCTTGATTCTGGATAATGAGATGAAGTCGATGGAACAAAACTCGTCACAAGAGGGCCTTGATGTATCCCCCATCAATGACGCGAAATGAATAATAGATTTTGAAGGTGAAACAGAGTGTGATGTAAATTGGACAGGACACAGGGAAGGCCGACATGGAGAGAATGGATAACTGCAAATGGCTCACTCAATATAGGTTTCAGATGGACTTCTCTTGAACATATGAACGACACGACCAATGATTTGGCAACATTGACTCAGAGACAACACAGGGAATGACCTTGTAGCAAATCAAATGAGAGACAAATGGATTTCCCAAACCGGCTTCAAATGTAATGAATATGGGCTGTCATGTTCAAGAGAGACACTTACTACCAATCAATACGAAGATGAAAACATATCCCTTTCCCAAATTTTCCCCCACCATTTCTGGCGAGTACCTCTTTATTTTTACGCAAGATTGAGGAGGATAACATATGCTTGTTGATATAAGCTTATCCTTTGGATAAGTCCCTCGGAGTATGTTTAATGAACCCTAAGAAGGAGTGGTTCGGTCCCATTATGGGTCTGTCGAGGTTTGTTTAACGAGTCCAAAGATAGAAAACTCAAAATCTTTTCATGATTATAGAGTCTGGAAAAACACTTAAAAGAGAACTCTCTCAGTTCCTTTTTCATAAAATAGTCTGGATGAGACCGAAAAAGAGATAAATTATCGCTCACCAGACGCTTACTTCAGATACTTTATCGAGCGTGAAAATAGCAAGGTCGCTCGGCTATATTTTCATGTTTAGAGAGTCTGAAAAGAGCTTAAAGAGGACTCTAGGGGGGTTTCTTTTTCGTATAACCTTGTTGAGCCCGAAAAAGTGATAAAAGTATGCTCAATCGCGTTCTTATGTATTTTCGAGCGCAAGAACGGCAAAGACTACGCTCAAGGTTTTAATACAAAAACCATAAAAAACAATCAAAAACACGTGATGACAAAGAAAAACATGTCTGCATCCCTGTATTTGACCATCAAAGTTGTTACGCCTGTAAAAGTTACACTCAAAAAGGCATTAGGGATTAGGGTTTAATAGATAAATAATCATAAAAAACCAAATGACATAGTAAAAGTAAATAAAAAGGAGTAAATACTCTTTTTACCATATCATTTTTACCTTTCCACTATTTGAGCTCAAAAACCTCTCTTTTACCCTCAAAGTTCGGCGTCATATTGTGGGAGTTACGAGTGTCCATTTAGCGAGTCGTCAGCGACAGTAAGGTAGGCTCTTTGTCCCTTACACTTTTATGGTTTAATTTTTCATTTCCATTGGTTAAAAATTCATTTTTAGGTTGATTTAGTGAGCCCTACTTGCGCGCTTCCATTCTCGCAGGTGGGCTACATGGGACCTGCGAGAATGGGGCATTCTCGCAGATGAGCCCATAGCAGCCTATGAGGTTCTCGCACTGTGCACAAAGGGAACCTATGAGAACCGCAAAGCTCAATTTTTTTTTTAAATTTACCCAATGAACAAGAACCAAATCATGAAAAAAGTTGCTAATCTTCTTTTTGTGTTCCTTATGCAGATAATTGGCCATCAAAATGGTTCTTGAATGGCACAAAAGGGAGCATGAAAAAGACAATTCAATTGCTGAAAATCATCCACCTACTATTGCTTCTTTGAGAAACTGTGGCCTCCTGAGGTACTTTCGTATCCCGGGCATGAGGGCCCAAGTCAGGTTATTAGAGTACCTGGTGCGTATGTGGGACCCTAATCAGCAAGTATTTCATGTGGGGGTCCACACACTGTCCTTAGATATTGAGGACATTTACTTTTTGACTGGATTGTCATGGCGCGGGCACTATGTGAGCCTGACTGGTGGCAAAGGTGGTGGGCTACCCATGAGTGAGTACTGTCGTTTACACTACGTTCCCGAGGCAGAGAGAAAGAAGGGAAAAATAGCTATTTGGGGGGTACAATATTTGACCCTCCATACTATCCTATTCACCATAGCTCAGATGGCTGGGAGTTCTACTCCTCACATGGAATTACAGAGTTACTTCCAGTATGCCATCGAGTGTACTGAACCTCGGGTGTTCAACTGGGCAAATGTTGTGCTTCGTAGTATAAAAAAGTAGTTGACCAAATGCAGATGAGGCGACCTGAATTAGGGTAGGGATATTTGTTAGTGTCCTTATTCCTTTAGAGGGTTCCCTTAATGAGATTGTAGGTTGAGTGGAATTTACTGGATCCCATGGATCCAAAGACGCTAATATGGTGTCGGCTCATGGCCCTGCACATAGCAGGACTGATCATCAAATATGATGATACTTTCTTTGACTGGCTTCAACCACAAATGTTGATGGTTGATGACTATGATTATGCTGGGTTGGATTTTCGAGGAGATCCAGACTTAGTACTACCAGAGGATGCTCAGTGGGGGGAACTTGGTAAGAAGTACACACATTTTTCTCTTTTTAAATGTTTTGTGAATTTTTATCATATTCAAATGTTTTTTTGTTTTATATGTTCGTCCAAAGACTAAATACAAAATCATTGTTGATGTCACAGATGTTGGACCTTATAGACCTCCTGGTACTTCTCCCATTCAACGGCGAGGAGAGGTAGCGACAATGCCACAATATGCCAAGGATTATCAAGTAGTGGAACAAAATCTAGAGGGCCTTACCATAGATATTCCAGACATGCCTCTTGAAGAGGTTCCATGACGCGATCAATGTCATACTGTAGGAGTATCAAGTTCCATGAGTCGACTGCTCCGTAGGGTTGCTCAGGCAGTCATGTGTTACTGTGAATGTCATCCATGATGTCACTTTGTAGAAGCTATGAGCTTCAAATTTTGACATTTTGGTCTTTGGACAAACTTTTTGTAAAAAACTCTTTTGATCGTTATATATACAGAAGGCTTCTATCGGTTTATCATGTATTGTGTGAATATTGATGTGATTGATTTATAAATGATTCAAATGTCTGTCTAATACATAATTAGCCAATGCATCTGTTAATGTATTTAGACATCTAGGAATATGTTGATATTCAATGTGATCAAAATAACGTTCCAAGAGGCGAATTCGTAAATACACCCGTAACAAAGTAGGACTTCAAATAGTATAAACATTACTTAACTGTAGTACTACAAGTTGCGAATCGAGTCGCACAACCAAATGATGAATTCCGAGCGAGATAGCATCAACCAATAATTCAATAATGGCGCTATACTCTGCAATGTTGTTGGTCGCACGGTCGAGGAACACACCTCGTAAGGAGACAAGTTCGTTTGTAGGGGCGTAAATTGCCAAGAAAGGTTGTGAGTACTACAGCTAGCGCCATCAGTGAAGCCAATATAGAGTAGTGAAGACTCTGACATCTGGAAATCAAACACAACGTCACATAAGGGCAGAGACCATATAAAGACAAAAACAAGCTATAGTAACACACAAAAATTATGATACAATAAAAATACAAGTACTAGTGCACAGATGATTTTATGCATAGTACTTCTTCAAGTACAACCTATTCCTGGGTTCACTCAAAGGGATACCATCGTAATCCACTAACTCATAAGATCATTTTTCCAAAACTCGTCGAATGATATAAGGACCTCGCCACATGGCTTCGAATTTCCCAGCTCCTAACATATCTCGATCATGTTCATAGAGAAGAACAAGATCACCTTCAGAGAAAACGCGAGGCTTGACATGCTTGTCGTATTGGGCCTTGACACACTTTTTCTGGGCTTCTATGACTAGGGTGCCATCACGTCGAGTTTTGTCTAATTGCATAAGATACAATAGATGTTCTTCCTTATCAGAAGTGTTGGGTAGGAGTTCAACAACGAGTTTTAAAGAGGGTATCTCACATTCAATAGGGAGAATGGCTTCCACACCATAGACTAACCGAAAAGGTGTAAACCCAGTAGCGGACTTGACAGATGTTCGATACGCCCACAATGTTGAAAACAACATTGTGTGCCAACTTGTTTTATGAATCCCTATCATTCGTCGGAGCATAGTTATGAGAACTTTGTTAATCACTTCGACTTATCCATTGTCTTGTGGATAATAGGGTGTTGATTTATCATGGTGAAGACCCAAATTTTTCAGTAAGTTCAGACCTCATGAAATTCCTAAAGTGGCCACCATGATCAGTGATGATAGCTTGGGGAACACCAAAATGATCTATGACATGATTAAAAATGAACAATGTTGTGGTCTTCCCAGTGTTGTCAAATGTCGGCATCACCTCGGCCCATTTCGTAAAGTAATCGACAGATAAAATAATGTAACCATGCCCATAGGCCGAGTGAGGGTGACATGTCATGAAATCGATGCCCCATTTCATAAAGGGACCAACTGAGACCACAGGGTGAAGAGCAGGATGTGACCGAATCTTATGATTATAGGTCTGGCATGCATGGCATTTCTGAACAACGATTATGCAGTCGTTAAATAAAGAAGGCCAAAAGTACCCTTCTCGGAGGATCTTCTGGGTAGTAGCATACCCAGACATATGACCACCACATGCTACAAGTCAAAGATCATTAAACTCGTATCTGTCGGATCAATTCCACCGATAGCTTTCAACATTGCCTTCCATTGTGCACGACAAGTTTGAAGGACTTCAAGGGCTAACATCATAGAAGGTGCTTGGGCCAGATCTTCAACAATGTTGTAGTTCTGGACCACACGAGCATGAGGATTGAAAGCCAATTTCTGAATGATGCCCTTTGGGGGGGGTCACAGAACTGTGTCGAGGCTCAGTCATTCGATATGAAGAGGACCATTAGTAGGTGGAGTCATGGGAGAGGGTTGTACCAAATAAGGGGGTAAATCACCAACCTTCTCTTTAGAGGTAGAATAATCTTTGGCTCGAGTAGTGAGCGCAACGTTGTTTTTCTTAGAATCGCCAGTACACATCAAAACATAGGAGGTGGTAGAAGATGAAGGTTGGTCATGGATGACCAACTGAGCCTGTTGTTGATATGGGAAGGGTTGGGACAAAATGGCCGGAGCAGGAGGTTTTGGAGCTCCTTGAAGGAACATAGTGACCTCGGCACGTTGTGGACAATACTTCGTGTAATGATCATCACCACAGATAAGGCAAGGGTATTGTGGTTTGCGCTTATCCCGATCATCAACAGGGGTAGTTTTGGTTTTCTCTCTTGGAGAATTATTTTTTCCCTCCTTATTCTTACCTCTCCCCTTTTTAGATTTGTTTTTACCGGCTGGGGTAGATTGGACGACATTTACCTTGGAAGTCTTTCCGGTGGGAGGGGCAGAAGACGAAGCATTTTGAACATTAGAAGAAGTAGATTTGGGGTTTGTGCTTGAGGTGGAATGTGGTTGGGCTTGGGTAGAGATAATCACACTGTCAGCTGGATGCGAAGAAGTTGGAGTTGTTGAAGTGATGGAAGTATTAGGATGAGGTAAGTCAGGTAGTAAATTGTAAAGGGTTCCCATTTGTCAGTAAACGAGGTCAAGATATTGAGCACGTCTTATAGCCTACTCTTCCATGACTACGCCACCCATTGCAATGTCCTTACCGATGTCGTTCACAAATGATTTTGTGAACCACTCTGCCAGCAGCTGATCAAGGAGCTCAAGTTTTATGAGACGTCGTCTCCTTCGCCACTCATGAATGTGATCAGATATATGAGTGCCTTTGTTCTGTTTGAAGGAAGTCAAAATATCGGTTCCCATATCATAACGGATTGGTAACTGGTAATGCGTAAGGAAATCCATAGCTAGGGTGTTGAAGTCAGAGAAGAAACCTCATGGAAATTCGATATACCACTTCGCAGTAGAACCAGTAAGGGTTTGTTGAAAAAGACGTAAATGAATAGAGTCATCCATCAACGAGTTCGATGAACACCATAGGTGAAAATTCATAACGTGATTGTTTGGGTCCTCTCTCGCTTTGCTGTCGAATTTAGGAATATAAGATGGAATCTTGGCTGGTATAACAGGCCATTGGGGAGAGTGACGAATAGGATCATTTAAAATCCTTGACAAAGCCGGAAGATCCAAAGTGGCGAGAAAGGTAACTGGCAATTCACCTGCAGGTACTGGTGGCTTTGAGGAGGAAGCCCTGTCGGCAAACCAGTAGGACCATAAGCAGTCTACATATAATGTGAAGATCCAGGCATATTCGATGGTGGTTGGACAGGATAGTAGCTCATAGGAGTATACCCTGGAATAGGGGTGTGAGTTTGAGCATTTTCCCCCCAAATGGGATTGAACGAACCTGGATATGGTTGGCCCATACTGGGAGGTGTGATGGATGCAGCTGGAAACTGCTTCCCCCAAGTCGTTGGAGGAGGATTTTGGATCAATTGATTCCAATACTGGGCCAAGGACAGAGGTATTTTTTTCCCATAAGGTGGGGTTGGTCCTCCCATCGAAGTTGGTGTACCAATTGGGGGTTGTGTTTCAATTGGGATTTGTGTTCCAAAAGGAATTTTCCTGCTGAGAGGGGGTTGAGTCATACCACCTTGGTGAAATTTTCCACCACTTGGAAGCTGGTAATTTGGAGTGAATGATGGAATAGCGCCACTAGGATTAGGATTGCCAGTAGAATATGAAGAAGGTCCTCCAAAAGGAAATTGAGGGAGTGTTGGAACAAAACCGGGAATAAAGTTCCCAGAAGAAGGACCACTAGGAGAGCCAGATGGAGTTTGCGTAGGAGTAGGAATGGAAGCATTCAACACATGGTATCCAGGTGGTAGTGTCAGAATGATGTTGGGCATTCGCAGTGTGTTGATGGGAGCAAGACTAACCGCAGTAAACCCGGTTGGAACACTCGTAGTAGCTGTGAGATGGGACAATTTGGAAAGGACGGTAAAATGATAAGCAGTAGTCACCGGTACTGTCTCTGTACTAGAGATATCAGAAATCACAGGTGGGTTGATTTCGGAAATCACAGGTGAACCTGGACCAAAAAGGTCCCGTTGAAAAATGCCCATAGACCAAAAAGGATCTTGATCCCCAGGTCCAGACAGAGATCCGGAATACACAATAATTAAGTCTCTGGAAGAGTTTGCTCGCATAAAACGTCTCTCAGAATCCGGGTGAAATCAAAATTCCTCTCGAGTATTTGTAATTCGAAAATGTTCTAGAGAGTCATTTCATTCCACTTGTGGTCTAGTGATGACTGTGACTTCAGTTTGTCGAGGAGATCCCTCAGGTGTACTGGTAGTCAAGGGTTGAGAACCTTCCAGATGCTCTAGAGATAAACCCTGCATTCTACGCGAATGATGCAGAGGAGCTATTGTAAATGAGTGACAAACTTCACGAAGAAAATCCTATGGTCAACTTCGAGAAACAAACAACACACACTAGTAAACAAAATCTAGGAAGCAACACCAAGAAAACAAGACCTTCCAATTTCGAAGTCACTAGTTGGTGATAAAATCCAACGTCGCAACAACGAGACGAGAAGGGCTGGGCTAGGGTGGAAAAGTTATGCTTACGACCTGCTTAACGGAATTACACCCTGGTGCAAGCTCCCACATGTAATCGTGGGTATACCCTCCAAGGAGCTCGAGTGAGTTTGGTCAACGTCAATTCCAGGTACCGTGAAGACTTTCCCCTTCACAGTCACCCCATGTAAGAACCTAGAAAGATAGGCCACTAAGGTCACCACCAGCAACACTAAAGCCTGGGGGAACAGTTGACAGTCCGATCCACATGCAAGGGCAGGGTATCTAGCCTGAAATCAACTCAAAAGGATTCCACTCATCATTGTGGGTATACCTTCGAGTGATCCCCGTAATACATGCAATCTCTACACTGATATCAACAAAGCAGGGTGAGTAACTCTGCCAATATCAATGCGACCTCGTGCTTGACCCTTGTGTGAGAAGGGCTTTCCAGGACAGGATGTTGCAAATGGAATTTAACACTCCCTAACACAAGATGCTATTGTGTGTTTTGTGCTTTTGGAGAGTGTATCTCTCTTCCTACTCCAAAGCACTAGCCTAGTTAAATGTTGGTGTAATAGAGCCCTAGAAAAGAGTTACTAGATAAATTTTACAATTGCACAGTGTTATTAAGAGCTATTGTTTACTCAAAGGAAATAGAGATGAAACTTATGTTGTATGACTCTGACCCAACAATGCATGGATGAGAATGAAATATATCACTTTGTGTTCAATGAATCCTATGTATGGGAGGGAGAGAGAAATTTTTCCAGATCAACCTTGAACTACAATGCAAAATTTCTTTTAAAATGCAAATGCAACGAATCACGCATTAATAACAATTCTCTACTGTGTCTTTTTCAATGATTTCAACAATTGATTTTCAATGTTTTCGAAGATGAAAATGATTTTTTGAAAGAAAAAATTTTGTTCACTTTTCAAAAAGGACCAACACTATGATAGTGAGAGTACTGAAAATAAAAAACCAATGAACAAGCAATGAAAAAAACCCAATCAACTCTTTCAATGAAATCAAAAATAAAGAGAAAACCAATATAGTCTTTTCAATCGCATAATAAAATTGATCTTTCAAAAAATAAGCAAATGATAAAGACCAAGAAAAATCAACTTTCAACCGATCACCAGTTCTTAACTAATCAAACACACTCAGATTTCGAAATCAGAGAATATGGTTTTGCCAAGAAAAGTCAAGAAATGAAATTCAAGACAAAAGTGACAAAAAGATCCTTGAAATCCTAAGACTGTTCATGCATGTAAATGAAGACAAGAAAGACATCAATCAATGGTCCAAGAAACTCTTATGAGGCACCTAGACTGATCTGGGCAGTTGAATATGCCAAAACTCAAATCCAAAAATTTGAAAAAATGGGTTTGCAGGCTGAGAGTGTTACACAGTGAGAGAATTAGGGATTCTCACAGGTGACCCTTGAGCAGAGTGTGAGAACCTCGCACTGAACCTAAAGGCAGAATGCAAACTCTATCAATTCTCGCAGGCTGTAGTGAAGTGCAGTGCGAGAATGTCTGAAACTAGTCAATTATTTGGAAAATGAAACAAAATTTAAAAAGGCCTCTGGACCCAAAGGGTCTATCAGGATATCCTGAAGACTCAGAGATTGATAGGAAAGGAGAGAAGTAAAACTAGAGCAAATGGCCACGGAAAAACACCAAAAGCCACAAAGAAAATGGGATGATACCCAGTGGAGTCGCCAATTTTGTTATTGGACTAATCGGTAGGTGTGGACACTAACAGATCTCCCTAGATCCACTTGGATCTAGAACAAAACAGGACAGGACATGACTCTTTCCCTAAGTTTTGACCATTGAATTAACTAGTAGGAAGGAACAAGTAACATACCTTTATATCACTTCCTAGGGTCTCTGTTGCTCCCGCTTTGCTAAGGTGCTCTCGTGAGGTCAAGACCAAGACAACACAAACCAACCAAAGTGAAGATAGAACAATATATTCAACAGTCAACCTATGTGTATGATCAAGGAATTACACAATAAAGTGAAAATAGCTTTATGGGAAAGGGACATGACGCTGTATCATATTGATTGAAAGTAAATATTACAACCTGATCGCCTTGATTTCGTAAGCTTTCTTTTGATGGACCTTGGCTCCAACACACACACTTTCTCAATCCTTGTATGAAGAAGATCAAATCCTCTTGATAGACTCGCTAGAGTCTCCAAGCTGTTGTTCAAGCTAAGTCCTTCACACAATTCTTTCACCAATTCTCCAATGAATCTTGCTTAACCTTTTCCATGAGAATTCCCTCAATATATAGGAGAGAATGAGTTAGTTTCTTGGATAAGAATGATCCCACAATATATGGGAATCCATTACAAGGATAACCATTCGAATGTCAACCCATCCTTCTAGAAGATTCCCTTCTAGAAACATCAAGAATTCATCTTTTTCCATGCTTTAGGAAGAGTTTGCACCCTATCTATTCAACACAGTGCGAGAAGTTCACACCCTGGCTTAAGGAAGCCTACAAGAATCAAGAATTATCGCACCCAAATACATTAGTAGCCTGTGAACCTTCTTCAAAAATGAGTTTTCTGGGAAGAGATGCAAGTAACTTTTCTTAGGAGAAAGTTCTTATGAAGAGCTTGAGTACACCATCATCAATACATCATCATGATGACCAAAATCATGGGTAACAACAGGCCCCACAATAGTATTTGCAACTACCACCTCTGGCTATTTTTCAAAACCCCATGCCATACCAAGGTGTGATGAACACCCAACAAGTGATCAACCCTACCCCACCATAAATGGGGCAATATCCAAACCTGGGTGCCACTCCACCCAAGAATTTGGTTGATCGCAGTGTCCTCCTTGCCAATGAAGAAATTATTTTGCAAACCCACAACTGGAAATACGGTATGCCTCTTGACTCTACCCAAACCACCTCAGAAAAACTACCAGCTACTGTAGGAAAACCATTGATGATTCCACATCCTAACGCATAACCCATTCCTTGCATACCACGTATGCCTTTATGACAGAATGTGCATAACCCTCATTCTAGCGATGCTCATAATTATAGTATGGTTGATGAGTTAGCCCAGTCTCTCGTAGCCATGTCTGTGTTGGAGGTCCTCCAAACCTGTCCATCATAGTGAAAATCCTTTCTTTCTGCCTTGGGGGAAGTCGACGCAACTGACACACAACTAATCACATTCGATTCAAATAGTGGAGAACCACATCTTCCCACCCAAGTAGACTTACAGATACTAGTTAAGATTTGGAACACCACATATTATCAATGTATCATTGATGAAGGTGCATCCACATGCATCATGTCTAAACACGTATGGCAGAAAATTGGCTCAACTGAGCTAGTACCCTCTGCCATCACCCTTTGAGCTTACGATGGTCAACCAACATCTTCCGCAGGGCTTTGTCAAAATGTCCCCATAGAACTTGGGGGAAAAATCATCCTCATTGACACTGAATTTATCAATGCCCAGCTTGATTACAATATCTTGTTTGGACGCGACTACATGTATGCTATGAAGGTGGTTGCCTCTTCTGTATTTCGTATTATGATGTTCCCCCATAATGGGAAGATCGTCACCATCGACCAAATTACACATTATGAGCTTAACCATTCCGCCAACATCGATAACATCCACCCCCTTGTTCATGTTAGGTCGAATGATTTTTTAGTTGCCAACATTGGAAATGGATTATTCCAAGACCCATCCATGTTGGGGAATTATCAGGGAGTGCCACCGTTCCTAAAACCATATTTTTCATCACAAGTGTGTGTAGTTTCCTCTAAAGGAACATACAATGGAGACAAGAATCCTATCACTAAGTCCCCTCCCCATATCAAAGTTCCACCAGTTGAAGAAATACTACCTCAGGAGTTCCCTGAGAGA
>ML778146.1:548123-561504 GCA_009831015.1 Picea engelmannii | reverse complement strand
CCCCATGCCATTACCCAAAATCCCTTTTTCTACACCCCACTTGGAATTGAAGAATTCCAAGTAGCCACAATGCTTACCCTTCCGAAAATGGTACTCAACATCCCTGTATAATATCTACATCCCCCTAAGATGGTTCCTCAACCATCCCTTCCTCCTCAGTTAGAGGGAATTTTGATGCAGATCCCAGTCTTAAATCCAACCATGCCACCCTCACCCCAAATCACCAACACCACTGCTATGGTTGGGGGAAGATGAAAGAAGAAAGATCCCATCACTCCACTCCCTCCCTGAGTTCAAATCCCTTGTACCTTATGTGATAGAAAAGGACACCCGACTCACCAATGTCCTTCTCTTCCCGAGCTACACAGTTTTATCCAACTTCCTCAAGCATCCTTTTTTCTTGCCACTCCACCAAGCATGTCCCCCGCTACTACAGAGTCATCAGCCACATAAAAACAAAAGATACGAACCAATATTTCATGTGCCATATGCACAGAATATTGGCATTACAATCATCATTGCCCCTCTATCCCAGACATCCAATGCACATTAGCCGCAGAACACCACACGTATCTTCCTAGGTCTCCTTTGACACTCCATACCAATGTTCCCATGAATGTAATTCATTATATTATTTCATCAGTCCTCGAGCAAAGGGCGGGTCCATGTCCTCCCACAAAACTATCACCCGATCACCCATAGTGTCGGTGCAACTGGGATGGCATTATGGGCCCACCGTCCATATCTAAGCCCTTTTCCCCACTTTCATTTTTTGGTACAAGAGCCCATAAGCTCCATTTTCCAAACCATTTTCATCCATTTACACAGTCACATTCCCTAAGTCACCATCCATCCCAAGCCCCCAGGCAACATTTTTCTCACATCACGCCCAGGTATGCATGCTCATGCTCAAAATGATCAAATAATTGTTATATGTTCTTTATATTTAGATATTTTTCATGTTGGGTATTTGTTTTTCATTTGTGCAGGTACTTGGTCACCACAAATCAACACAACCCCTTCTGGTAAATGATCGACACTGGCATGTAGTCATTCCCTTTGAATACCAACTGCATCTCCTAGTCATACCCTCCGACGTTTTCCTATAGGATCCTCACATCTAGCTCTGTAGTACTATCATATCCACTGCATTTCAAGTACTGTCACTCCGTAGCACTCTTCCCCACATGAGTTTTCCCATTCATAGTCCCCCTTGGCACTTTGACACTCATGTTTATTTCACCCCCTAGGGATGGGAGTCTCGATAGTCTTACGCATTTCAAGAATCAACCACATACTCCTTCTCCTAATTTTTCTATCTTTTGCAATGGACTCCTAGGTTATCTCATCATGATTCAAGTTTGACTACACCTCCGCAGTATCATCAACCCTCCATTTCATCCACAATCAATTTGCTCATCTACAGATTTTCCTCCATTCATTTACCACATACAAAAACCCACCCATGGGGCCCCCAACCTCCACCCATTCTCCACATAGCTTGCACCCTCACAGGACAAGCCATATTGCACTGGGGCACCCATTTCTGTATCTTTACACTCATCCCAAATTATTCTTTATTCATTTGGTAATTGTAAAAAGCCTTTGTTTCCAGCATTTACATAGCCTTTTTTCGTCACCTTTGGCGACCTTCTTTCCCTGACAAAGCAACCCATGTCACCCTTGTTTGGGTCATTCCTTACCTTCTACTCTTATTGACATTGTCCATAAAACCTTGAGTATCCCACAGTCCATGTACCCCTGATCTCTAAGTTTTTCCACTTTGTCATGCCTCTGACACAATTCAACCCACGTCTAGTCGCCCCCCTGACACTAGATCTAGTTTCATGGTTGCTTCCACTCATAATTCACATATATCCCCAACCAAGGGTAGTCTTGAGTCTCACCGCATCTTGACTTCGTCCATGTACCTCAATAGTTCCTGATCTCATCCAGTGGATTTCATGAAGCCCTTTGCTTCTTGGAGTCGCGTCTCCCTTTCTGTCGACATCAACACAGTTTCCAGAAGGGTGACAATATATTGACTCTCATTACCTTTGCAATGAGGAGTCTCAGACGACACAGGGAGAACCATCATTGCTCTCTGCTGTCGTTGACCCCCATAGCATTCGACTTCAACACCATCCCATGTTATGGTGGGTCTTACTTTGTGACTATTGTAGTTATTTTATCTTAGCCAAAGACCTATGAAATTTGATAGGCTATCAATGCCTGTGAGTCATAGACACTTATTATAGGTGTCATCACCTCTTTTCAGAGTTTGTTCACCATCATAATTTTCCTCTACCATTATCAAACAACCCCGGAGGGCGTTGCAGTTATCAACGTCAACATACAACTTCATTTACTATCTTACACATTTTGAGTTACATGACATGAGCATGGGGCATGCCTGCCTTGTTTGTACACAGTTTTATTTTTCCACACCTAGCGAAAGGTTTGGGTCCCACAGGTTCCCCTCTCCCTCCAATGGGTCACTCTTGCAATTCCTCTCAACACTCTTTCTTACAATGATACTATCACTAGAAGAAACATCGATGTATTTCGGCTATACGTATGCTCCTAAACTCACACATCAGGGGGCATCTGTTATCACTAAAATTTCATCCGTAAATGGTTACAGGAATATGGCACTTGAAAACACCTAATAGTTCACCCACAACTTCAGAAATGAATTTCCATGAGGCAAAAACTATACAACTGGTTCAAAAAATTGAAGTGCCCAAATTCACCAAAGGAATCATGCACACATGCTCGAAGTGTGCTACTTTATATAGGAAAAACCATGCACATGCCCGAGATGTGCTACTTTATACAGAAAAAACCCACACACATGCCCGAGATGCGCTACTTTATACAAAAAAAACCCGCGCACATGCCCGAGATGCACTATGTTATACAGGAAAACCTGCGCACATGCTCAAAATGCATGGATGTTTACAGGTAAAGCCATGCACTTCTAAGAATGGCACATTTATGGTTCTCATCGGCCCCTCACCCACTTCTAGTTCAACTCCCAAGTCGATTTGACCCTCAAATCCATGATGAATCTGAGTGGGGGGCTAGTCAAAGACCTAAGGGTGCCCTAAAGGCCCCTTGTCCACAATAAAGACCAGTTAGATAATGCCTCAAAGATTTTCTATAAAAAGCGGCCATGGGTGCACTATATTTCCAAGGAATTCATTTGTATTGTTATGTTGCCTATATTCTCTTAGAGGAACCTCTTTCCTCACTTGATCTAGATTATTTTCGGCATGAAATGAGATCGGAGATATAATAAATAAATGCACAGAGATATCACAGATATTCAATAATATAACAGAAATGTATCAGAGATGAAACCATAAACACAGATATACAGTAATACACAATTTCTATTAATGAAAGAAATGTACAGAGACTATAAAAATACAGAGTGAAAGACTCGCTAGAATGGTGGCAGCTTATCTCTGAGAAGAGATGTGAAGGCTACTCGCATTCACAAGAAGATAATTACAATGAGGCTCTGAAAGCCTTTTTACAATAAACAAGAATTCCAAAAGTCCTAGACATCTAAAAACCTAACCCTAGGAGATGAAGCGCCAAAAGTCATGTGGGCCCCGTTTGGGTAAGTTAGTACATCAACTTCCCGGGGTCGTAACTTTTGCATACAATCTCCGTTTTAGGCGCATGATAGCTCGTTGGAAAGGTATCATTGAGGAGATTCATTTTGGGGGATAAATAATGCCTTTGGTTATCATTGAGAACCTCGATCTCGAAAAACCTTCATTTAGGCCCTCAAAGTTAAAACCTGCTAAAAATAGTAAATTGCCAAAATTGCCAGAAAACTGTTTTGAGCCTATCGGAAAAGTTGGGTGGTCACTGATATCCACCTGGATCATCACTAGAGCATACAAGAACCATTTCATTTGGCTATTCACATCACCTCTTGAGTGAATGAGCTTTGGATTTCTTCACCATTTCCTTCTAGTTTGTTACTTGTAAGAAGAGCTCAATCATTGGGGGTTCAAGATCCTTCCCTTGGAGGAAGAAGGGACCCATAAGTTTCCCTTTATACTTGGTGTTTTCCCACTAATACAACTTATCCATTGGTGGCATGCACGTTGTTTATTTTTTGTTTTATTTCCCCTATGCACTCTAGTTTAGTTTCTTTTATTGTTATTAGTTTAGTTCTTTGTTTATTTCTTATGCTTGATGTTTCTAACTCTTACATTCATTGTTGTCTTGTCCAGCTAACCCAACTAGACTTGTAATCATCCTTATTTTTCTCATTTAGGTGACGAAAGGGATGCAACAAGGGTTTTTGGGTAAAAGGAGGAGTTCAACATATGGGAAGTTCCTAGTGCTTTTTGAGTAAGGGAGTCGAATGAATGAAGAAGTTTGAGGTATGACTGAGGAGTAAAATCACACTGTAGCAGAATGACTAGGTAGGTTCGGGTGATGTTATTGTTGCATATTTTGTAGCGTAGTGTACAATTGTAATAAAACTATTAATGAATAACATAATCAGAAAATTGTTTTGGATGTAGATCAATTTGGGTGAACCACATAGATTTGTGTGTTGTGATGTGTTGTATTTTCAATTTATGATGTCGCACACTAAAATATCTAGTCATTGAATGAATGTTAAATGGGAGAAGGTCGCACACAAAGTAGGTTGATTGTTAAGTAACTCTTGAGCAATGGGCACTGCGCACATGAGTAAGTGATAGGTTGAATTCCCCACTTCCACTCAACACTGTAGAACCTTGGTTCCTGCAGTCCCTCTATATGCCTCGGGTGAGACTTCACTTGCTCTGCAGGTGATGCCAAAAGTGGGGATAGGCTCTAATGTCTCCTTCCTTATCCTATTGTGTTTCCTTTGTAAATCCTTCAATACTATCCCATGTTGTTCTTAAGGGGTGATGTTAGGATATTTAGAAACTTAGGATTTATTTAAGATCAAGTTTGTCTAATGTGTCGTTAGGTTATAGTGTGTTTCTTTAGTATGCATTTGTAATATGACGATTGTGATATGTTCCCAACATAGAGTGATATGATGGCTCATATTCTCCTTGATCTTAATGACTACATTGATCCATGTCTTAGCACCCAATTGGTCCATGATATCTATTTAAAGAGCACAAAGGTTCATTTGTCGATAATCGATTGTGAGAAGCTCTCTTGTAATATTTTTCTTTTACAACATTAATAAATTGCCTCAAGTGACCATGTTGGCTAGGGTTGTGGATGTTCCCCAACATGGGTTTTTCCATGTAAAAACATCGGTGTGTTCATCTTTGATCTAGTTGTGTGAGTGGTTACTGAATGTTTTCATCCTATGTTGGAGTACATGTGTTGTCGAACACACCTAGTGAAAAAGATGGAGAAGAAGCTCTAGTTTCCCTTATCATTTGGTTCTTCCATTCCTTCTTTTTGAGGTGGAAATTGTTGAGTTCTAGATCTTAAGTTCACAAAAGAGAGACCCAAATGAAGCCATGGTGTTTCAGAAGTCAAGGTGGGTGTCATCAAATCATGTTGTTTTCCAAATTGTGGTAGGTCCTAGAGTTTCTTTAGTTCTCAAACTACCGATGCCAATGTATCTTGATTCTCCTATTGAGTTAGCATTGTACACATCAATAATTCAACTATGAAGTTGAGACTACGATTGATTTTTTTATGCTCATGGATGTGGATATGAAGAGAATTAAAAAAGTTTAAATGATCTTTCTCAAGTCGTTGGAGGGAGGAAAATGGAGGCTAGGGATCATTGGAATCCACATTTTTCAATCATGTGTCAACTACTTGAGAATTCAGGATCCAATTTGTTGCATACGATAAGAGTCCAAGGTGAAAATTTCCTTCATAGTTTCCTAGAGGGAATCAAAATTTCCAAGAGAATACTATGCAATATTCACAAACCTTATTCATCAAAGTGTTAGGGATTTGCAAACTAGAGAAATTAATCCAACAAACTTGATGAACCCACACCAACAATCATGACACATACCACTGCGGGGTGTTAGAATGAAATTTTAGTGGCCTGGGAACATAAATTAAACGAGAGGGAAGACCTTGACTAAATTTCTAGGGTTCATCTTCTCCAAACATAAGTTGAGCAAAGGTAGACTAGAGCTGGGAGCTAGGAAGCAACATTATCCCACCTTGATGTTTCAAGAAAGAGGTGGAGAAATTATTACTTGAACTGGATAGTAAATGAAGATATCCTCGGGGGCAGGGCGATGTTGTACTTGCAATTTGAACTACGTGGGAGTCAATGATGTGAGTAACCTCCACTTATTGTAATGATTCGGTTGACCAAAAGATGAAAACACCTCCACTTGTTGTAATGATTTGAGTGACCAAAAGATGAAAATACTAAGGAATAGGAGACACATAACAAGAATTATAGAAACTCCCACATTTTTAATAATTTCCAAGTTAAATCGACTTCTCCATTGTGTTCTCAAAGCACATGGATCCACTTCAATGTGTCAAATTTCCAACATGAAAAAGAAATACTTTCCGAGACTAGTATTAAATGAATTTATGATTGAAACATGTTATAGATCATATGTTGAATTATTATATGAGTATCCCCAAACTATTATTTTCTTGATATACATGGAGAGAGTTAGACTAATTACTTTCAATAATACATATGCTTCCGCTTTATTATTTTTCGTTGTCGCACAGTACCATTCATAATCCTATATGCTTCTTCTTTATTGTTTTTCATTATCGCATGGTACCATTCATAATCCTATTCGATTTCCCTGGCCTATATATAGTCCCTTCCATGCCTGCTTCCCCAAATATCCGTTTCATTAATTAATAATTTAAGAAAACTATAATAATATTCACTTTATTAAATTATCTCACATAAAAGTACCAAGCTACATAATAATACATTAAATGTATTATCCTTGTTTATGATTATATGTGAAACAAGTGTTGCATGGTAGCGTAGTCTCCGCCAGGTTGGAACGGGAGTAAATGCATGGGTTTCAAGTTGCAGTACATGTGGTATCCATGCAAAATTTAGTATTCCCAAATTAGTTTTATTTGAAATTTATAAAAAAATATTAATGTTTGGTACTTCAACGAAGGTTCCTAGTATCTAAGTTTGATAGTACATAAAATATTTAATACATAATGCATATAATCCAACAATTACGGAGTCGTGGGTTGGCAGAGTTGCGGATTCAAATTTTTCATTTTTCATGTCCAGAGTGTTTCACGATACACATTTTGTACCCAACACTTTTGCCATATACATTTTGCACCCAACAATTCCATCATATACATTAGACTGAGTAATTTATAGAATATCATAACATTGCACCAAGATTTATAGTAATTTATACAATGCTATAACACTTTTTACTTAATGAATAGTATAAACAATTATTTAAATTTTATTCAATATTATTTTTAACGTTTTTAAATGTAAATTTGGAATTTTGGAATTTTGATTTTGTTTATGATAATAAAGGTGAAATTTATTTTAATTTTTCATTTTTCATGTCCAGCTTGTTCCCTGATATACTTTTTGCACCCAACACTTCTACCATATACATTTTGCACCCAACAATTACAGAGTGGCGGGTTCACATGTTTCATTTTTCATGTCCACCATTTTCCCTGATATACATTTTGCACCCAAAACTTCCATCATATACATTTTTCACCCAACAATTCCATCATATACCTATACGTTTTTAAATGTAAATTTGGAATTTTGGAATTTTTATTTTGTTTATGATAATAAAGGTGAAATTTATTTTAATTTTTCATTTTTCATGTCCAGCTTGTTCCCTGATATACGTTTTGCACCCAACACTTCTACCATATACATTTTGCACCCAACAATTACGGAGTGGCGGGTTCACATGTTTCATTTTTCATGTCCACCATTTTCCCTGATATACATTTTGCACCCAACACTTCCATCATATACATTTTTCACCCAACAATTCCATCATATACCTATACGTTTTTAAATGTAAATTTGGAATTTTGATTTTGTTTATGATAATAAAGATGAAATTTATTTTAATTTTTCATTTTTCATGTCCATCTTGTTCCATGACATACTTTTAGCACCCAACACTTCTACCATATACATTTTGCACCCAAAAATTAAGAAGTCGTCGGTTGCAGAGTGGCGGGTTCACATGTTTCATTTTTCATGTCCAACATGTTCCATGATATACATTTTGCACCCAACACTTCCATCATATAAATTTTGCACCCAACAATTCCTTCATATACTTATACGTTTTATAAAGGTGAAATTTATTTTCATTTTTCATTTTTCATGTCCATCTTGTTCCGTGATATACTTTTTCCGCCATATACATTTTGCACCCAACAAGTATAAACAATTATTTAAATTTTATTCAATATTATTTTTAACATTTTAAAATGTAAATTTGGAATTTTGGAATCTTTGATTTTGTTTATGGTAATAAAGGTGAAATTTATTTTAATTTTTCATTTTTCATGTCCAGCTTGTTCCGTGATATACTTTTTGCACCCAACACTTCCGCCATATACATTTTGCACCCAACAATTACGGAGTTGCGGGTTGGCGAGTCGTGGGTTCACATATTTCATTTTTCATCTCCATCATGTTCTATGATATACATTTTGCACCCAATACTTCCGTCATATACATTTTGCACCCAACAATTTCGTCATATACTTATACGTTTTTAAATGTAAACTTGGAATTTTGGAATTTTGATTTTGTTTATGATAATAAGGGTGAAATTTATTTTCATTTTTCATTTTTCATGTCTATCTTGTTCAATGATATACTTTTTGCACCCAACACTTCAGTCATATACATTTTGCGCCCAACAAGTATACACAAGTTTTTAAATGTAAATTTGGAATTTTGGAATTTTGATTTTGTTTATGATAATAAAGGAGAAATTTATTTTCATTTTTCATTTTTCATGTCCATCTTGTTCCCTGATATACTTTTTTCACCCAACACTTCCACCATATACATTTTTCACCCAACAATTATGGAGTTGCCGGTTGATGGAGTCACGGGTTCACATGTTTCATTTTTCATGTCCACCATGTTTTGTGATATGCATTTTGCACCCAACACTTCCTCCATATACATTTTTCACCCAACAATTATAAACAATTATTTAAATTTTATTTAATTTTATTTTTAACGTTCTTAAATGTAAATTTGGAATTTTGGAATTTTGACTTTGTTTATGATAATAAAGGTGAAATTTACTTTAATTTTTAATTTTTCATGTCTAGCTTGATCCGTGATATACTTTTTGCACCCAACACTTCCGCCATATACATTTTGCAGCCAACAATTACGGAGTTGCGGGTTGGCGGAGTTGCGTCTTCACATGTTTCATTTTTCATGTCCAACATGTTCCGTGATATACATTTTGCACCCAACACTTTTGTCATATACATTTTGCACCCAACAATTCCGTCATATACATGAGACTGAGTAATTTATAGAATATCAATGGAAAAATTGAAAATGGAAAATGTGAACCCGCGAACCTTCGTTGATGTACCAAACATTAATATTTTTTGATAAATTTCAAATAAAACTAATTCGGGAATACTAAATTATGCATGGATACCACATGTATTGCAACTTGCTACCCACCCATTTACTTCCATTCCTAAACGATAAATTAAATTTATGATATCTATCGTGTAATATTAATATTAAATATAGTATTCATTATTAATATGTGATAATGTTTTGTTAAATTTTATTCAATTAATTATTCAAATTTATTTTTATTTTTCATGTCCATGTTAAGTAAACATTTAAGGCTCTCAGAACCATCCAAGTGCCTCGCACTGTGTAAACATTTAAGAAAGAATGGGTGTGGTAGTAAACATTTAAGAAAGAATGGGTGTGGCAGGATTTACATACGTTAAGTACTTAATAATAATAAAAAATAGACAAACCTTGGATACGCTGGCATATCAAACATTGGCATAAATTTAGCTAGCAGAAAATGCTAAGAAAAAACATTCAAACTAAGAAAAACATTCGAACTAATGCTAGCATTAATTTAGCTTCAAGAAATGCATAAAAAAATATATGATTCAAAAAGACGGTATACTATCAAAAAGTTTGGATATGCTCACATATAAAACATTGGGAATAGCGAAGCTGGCAATAAGACCTCCAATCTGTTATCCAATCAAATCAGATCATGACATGCATGGTACTTTTTATTATATAAAAAGAAATGTTTTTTGTTCCCTAGTTCCAACATTAGATATTCTATAAATATTTATGATCAACAGACAAATTAATACTAGACAAATTAATACTAGATCAACGAATTATCGATTGCTATAGTCCCTACGGCAAAGACTAATAATACCAAACTACATAATAATACATTAAATGTATTATCATAAAACAATAGAGTTTTTTATAAGATTAAACTATCAAAATTTATTATCCTTGTTTATGGGTTATATGAACATAAATACTTGTCCAAATATAGAAATTTATATAGATTAAACTTATAAAAAATGATATGTAATTAGTACAATTAACATAAAACTAATATAATAATTTATTGTTTTATGTATTTAATTTCACTTATTTTTTAAATTAACAATCATCCTTGCCATCATCAATTTAAAACTTTTCTTTATTAAAATTTATTAAAAATGTATTACTATATCTCTATTTATTACATTAATATATTTATTTTTATATTTATTACATTAATATATTTATTACAATAGCTCAACATTTCCCTGTAATAAACTCTGGAACAAATGTATCTCGATTTATTATATATTTTAATATAATAAACTCTAGAACACCTCTTTAGGTACAATTAATGTATCTTTATTTATTATATTTTAATCTATTTTATTTATTACATTAATATATTTATTGGTTTATTATGGTACCAAAAACTAATAAAAACTTTAAACTATCAGTAACATTGGGCTTCACCTTGTTGATCTCTTATTAGGTTCAGTCATAAAGATTTCTTTTTAATTGTGAAAAATAGAGTCAATATATTATAGGTATTGGAGGATGTGGGTATCATGTGGTTTATAGGCATTGGGGGATCTAGTAAAAATAAGGATTTATTTTATTAAAAAGTATATTGGGAGGGAGTTCAACAAAATGATTTTTGGAGATATTTATCAATACCTAGTAAAAATAGGGATATTCTTTAATATCCCACAAAAGAAGGTGTTATGTCATAGATTTACCAAACTAAAACTGGAGAAAATGGAGTCATGTAAGTTTAAGAAAACAACAAATATCAAATAGACTTAGTTCCATTCAAAATCGTGCCACTAATCAATCTTATATATGTACACTAAACAATCTTACTGTGGAGGTTCCTGCTATAACAAAGTTGTACAAACATTATTTAACAAAATTTTGTAAAATCTATTTTTTTTCACAGAGGATGGTTGTCCTCAAAACCATCATCATGGTGATCGTAATATGGCCCAAGGATTATAGGAGGATGATTAGAATAATAGAGTAGTAACTAATTTATGCCATGGAAAAATGGGTGTTGCTTAATTTCAATCACCCCTCCATTATATGTCAGTCGTAGCTTTAGATCTTTCATCAACAAATGCTTGATCAAATCGTTTGCAGCAAAGCTTACCAACACGAATTCAGAAAACTTAATAGGCTTCTTGAAATCATTTGGTCCCCTGAAGGTTGTCTTTCCGAAGAGAAGTTTGTATATAAATATACAAAAATCCCACCAGTCCACACTACTTCCATAGCCTTTGCCTTAAATCATCTCTAGAGCCAAATACTCATACTTTTCTACAATTGGCATCAAATGGGAAGTCATAGGTTTTTCCTGAATATTGCATGGAATATTGGTCATCTCTTTATCACGTAGAATGAATCTTGATTATTTCATTTCTTTCATTCTTCTTTATTATTGAATTGCTATCAAAATTCGAAATTGGTTCAAGAAGTGCATTTTGAAGTAGCTTAGCCTGAGATTGGTTGTTGGGTACGTTACTGTTGCCACTTGTACTTCTCCTAAAGTTTATGCCACTTTGTATCATCAATTAGTTGGTAGCCTCTTATATTTGACTCATAATCATCCTGATATTTCCTTTGTTGTTGGTCTTGTTTCCTAGTATATGAAAACACCCCATGAAAGCCATTCCAAAGAAGCTAAAAGTATACTTCAGTATGTTTGGGTGCAGTACAGTTTCAAATACATTACATTTTAGGGGGTCTCCTTTGTTGGTTGGTTTCATGGATTCTAATTGGGCCGACAACCCTGATGATAAAAATTCTAATGTGGGTTATGTTTTCAACCTATGTTTTGGACATGTCACTTGGGCTTGTAGGAAACAACAGACTAATTCTCTTTCTTCAGCAGAAGTAGAGTATCGAGAAATGGTTAATGCAAGTCAAGAATCATTGCGGCTTCAACAAATCTTTTTCATAGTTTGGATTACAGCAACAACATTTGACCACCCTCTAGTGCAACAATCAAAGTGTCATCAAGTTTTCCAAAGTATAGTTCAATATTAATGAAACAAACACATCAAGCTACACATGCAATTCATCAAAAAGCTCATTCATGATTTGAGTTATTAAAGTTCCCTTTTTCCCTATAGAATATCAGGTCACAAACATGTTCACAAAGTCTCTAACAGAAGCGAAGATTTTCAAAATTTGATCTATGTTAGGAGTTCAGGAAGTTGTCATTAAGAGGGGATAGGCTCTAATGCCTCCTTCCTTTTCCTATTTTGTTTCCCTTGTAAATCCTTCAAGCCTATCCCAAATTGTTCTTAAGGGGTGATGTTAGGATATTTAAACACTAAGGAGTTAGTTAAGATCAACTTGGTCTAATGTGTCATTAGGTTAGAGTGTGTTTCTTACTATGTTTCTTTAGTATGCATTTGTAATCTGACGATGATGATATGTTCCCAACATAGAGTGATCTGAGGGATCATATTCTCCTCGATCTTAGAATCTACATTGATATATGGATTAGCACCTGATTGTTCCATGTTATATATTTAAAGAGCATGAAGAGTCATTTTCCGATGATTAAATGCGAGAAACTCTCTTGTAATATTTATCTTTTGCAGCATGAATAAATTGCCTCAAGTGACCACATTAGCTAGGTCCATGGATGTTCCCCCACATGGATTTTACCACGTAAAAACATAGATGTGTTAATCTTTGATTTGGTTGTGTTAATCTTTAATAAATAAAAAAATAATTGATGATGGCAATGATGTAATAATGTTAATTATTAATTTAAGAAATCAGTGAAATTAAATACATAAAACAATAAATTATTATATTTGTTTTTGTTAATTACACTAATTACATATATTTTTGATAAAT
>ML778146.1:510582-532362 GCA_009831015.1 Picea engelmannii | reverse complement strand
TGATGAAGATGGATCATTGTGGTTTCATTGGTATATGATGCATTGTTGGAAAAATGTATAGATGACTCATTATTTTCTTATCATGATTGATAAGGTGCACAAATGGATGAACTCCAAAGTGGTCCCCTTATGGTGAAAGCCCTAATGGAAAGATGCTTTGCAGATTGAGTTATCCTAGAAGAATGGTTAGAGGACCCTTTCTCTCATTATTTTCTTATCATGATTGATAAGTTGCACAAATGGATTAACTCCAAAGTGGTCCCCTTATGGTGAAATCCCTCATGGGAAGATGCTTTATGGATTGAGTTATCCTAGAAGAGTGGTTGGAGGACCCATGCTTGTATGTGGAATAATGAGATGAAGATCAAATAAATTTTTGGTGAAACTATCCTATATGTATATTTCTTGTCATGCCATTTCCGGTGGTATGTATAACGTCACATAACTCCTCATGGTTAGAGAGTTATGGCCATGATAAGTTGGAGACCCCAAGTTTGGGTAATGGACCCAAGTTTGTTTGATGGGTAAGATATGAGTTATGATATATTTTCAGACAATACTATTCTATATGGATAGTACATGTCATGCCATTTCTGGTGGTATGTGTAACATCACATATCTCCTCACAATTTGAGAGTTATGGCCTTACGAAGTTGCAGGACCCTCACATGTCATCTAGAAGCCCGAAAAGGTCAAAGTAGTCAAAGTGGTTTAAGGGTTTTTAAAAGGTAAATAATAAAGTGAAGTGATGAGTGTACTATAATTCAAAGTGAATACAAAATAAATTATTTAAATAATAAACTTAATGGAGAAATTAGAAGTGGGTTAACCCTAAAATAAGGAAAGTGGGGCCAAGTGACCTACAAGATGTTTTTAAGGAAGCTACTTGGAGAGTATAAATAAGAGGCAAGGCTCTCTCATTTTAAAAACACTTTAGCATATTGAATATCTATATGTGTCTGAGGTAACCAAGGATATCTAAGATTAAATTATGAGGAAAGGTGAATAAAAGAAGGCTGAAATGCAAGGAACGATAAATTCTTTTGATGGTGCTTTCTAAGGTATGTTATTTACAGGTGATCTCACCATTTTCTCTATAACTTGTTTTCTATAATGATTCATACCGTGAAATTTATATTCCATTGAGAAAACATACCTAAGTATCTATGGTAAAAAAATCATCTTGTGGGTCATTTTACTTTGGGAGTTACACTCCATGGAAAATAGGGTTTGTGGCTAGTCCTGAAACTAGTCAAAAATAGGTTTTTTGGGTAAAAACGTCATAAATTCTTCATAACAGATCCAAATTTAGAGAGACAAATTTTTTTGGTTAGCGTATAGGATTTAGTTTGTTGTGTAACATTTTCAGATCAATTCAATGAATATTTTGTGTAGGCCACGCTCTACAAGGTCGCTCTCTAGAATAAGCTAGAATTCAGAAAGGTATGCCATTTTTTCTATAACACCTTTTCTGAGAGGTTCCAAGTAGTTCCACCTAGAGGAATTGCATAAAACACACTGAATAAAATTGTGTATTAGTTTCAAAACTTTATTCATTACAGGTACAAAGTTATGAATATTTCAAGTTGGGGTTGTTGACTAATCCAAAACTAGTCATGGTTGAGACAAGTAGTTGATGAGTTGGCACATACATGAGGTGCATAGTTGATGATGTTGGTACATATTTATGAGTCATTGTTTATTATTATTTGACACATGATTAGTACATACTTGGTACATGGTTGGATGCACTTGTTTATGGTACAAGTTGATTACAGGTTGTTTGGCACAGGTTGGTGCATGGTTGATGCACTTGTTTATGTTGACAGATTGATATCTATTGAGGATTGTTGCCTCATATTAGTTGGTGTTGAGAATGTAAGTTGAGTCTTGCATATAGAGCTGGTGCTCTTGTAGAGTTGTACTCTATTCAGTTTTTGCTGAAAAACCCCTGGATTGAAGTCTCTTTGTGTTCCTTGTGGAGATGATTTGTTGATGATATGTTGCTAATATATGTTTCTGATATGTATTCACATCTAACTGATTATAAATGAAAACAATGAGTAATGAGAAAATTTTGAATGTTAACTAAGGGGTTTTTGTGTAAGAGGGAAGTTTTGGGAAAAGATCCCCACACTCATTCACCCCCCCCTCTAAGTGTGGTAGGTGTGTCCAACAATATTTCCCCTCAGATAATCCCAAGAGAGCCTCATAACAGAGAGAGGGATGATAAAAAAATCCATACCCCTCTCCAAAATAACATTGTTGCTGATGAGGAAGGAGAGGAAGAAGAGATTGAACTTGAGATCCATTTCCTTGGAGACACCTCCCCATTTCCCCATTTAATCCAATCCTCATATGAGGAGTCCCTCATGGATGGACAAATAAATGAGATGAGTAAAGGAGAGAAGGCCAATAGTATTCCAAATAAATATAACCTCAGGTCTAAGAAGAAAGAAGGGAAGTATGACATGCTTGATCAACCTTCCAAAGTAGAGAATCTTGTTAAAGACGAAGCAAATGATAGAAAGGAAAAGAAAAAGAAGAACCCCTCACTAATAGCCAAAGTTCCTTTCCCAAATGTGAGGGAAATCATGAACCCCTGTAGAACCCCTTTCGGAGCTAGTCAAGCACGAAGATTTCAGAAAAATGCAGAACCCCTGTACCCCTTTTGGAGCTAGTCAAACACAGAGATTTAAAAACATCACTCTCTAGACTGTTACAGTTTGAGCTTGCATCTCACTCCTAAGACTTAGTAAATATTTAGGATGAAAATCCAACAATCATCTTAGGTCCCATGATAGAAGATATATATGATTCATCCCCTCCCTTCTATACATCTATGAACATACATGACAAGGTGTTGCATAATTTTTTGATGGACTCAGGGGCTTCTCATAATCTCATGTTAAAATCTGTCATGGATGAACTTAGATTATAAATCATAAAGACTTACCATGACTTGTATTATTTTGATTCTAGGAAAGTTCAATGTCTTAGGTTCATTACAGATATGGTTGTGACCTTGTTTCAATTGCCCATGAAAAGTGTGGTCATGGATATCATGGTGGTTGATGTTCCCCCCAAGTTTGGCATGTTGTTGTCAAGATATTGGATAAGGATACTTGGGGGAACATTGCAAATGGAACTCACATATGATACCATTCTTGTGTTCGGAGGGGAGCATAAAATACTGTACTAAGAAGCTCAGTTGGCCTACATTATCAATGATCAATCTGACCCCACCAACCATCCTATTTTTGCACTTGATACTGATTTGGGATCCATCTTATTGAAGTTCACTGACGCCCCTGAACCCCCTCTTGAAATCAGAAAGAAGTCCCTCACTCTCTGTGAAGATTCTCCTCTGATTACCTCTATTTGGAAAATGTTCTTTTATGGAGCCTCTTCTAGATAAGGTGTTGGTGCTGGAGTGGTCTTTGTTTCACCTATTCAAGAAATTATATCCCTTTCCTACAAGTTAGAATTTGAAACTACCAATAATGTGGCAGAATATGAAGCTCTTGTTTTGGGTTTGAGGGCTGCAAAAGACATGAGGATTAAAGAGATATCAGTGTTTGTGGATGCCGAGTTAATTTTCCATCAAATCCAAAATATTTATCAAGCCAAGCATCCTCGGCTTAGAAGTTACAGAAATGAAGTATGGGATCTAGTTGAAATTTTTTTCTTAGCTTTCAACAGTTCATTTGTTCCAAGAGAAGAGAATTCCATGAATGATTCTCTGTCTATTTCAACAAGTAATTTTAGAGTCCCTCTACCACATAAGATCAGGTATGATTTAGAAGTGAAATATAGACCCTCTATACTTGACAATGTCAAGCATTGGAAAGTGTTCGAGGATGATCTTGAAATCAAAAGATTCCTAGAGACCGTCGATGAGTTTTCTGCATTTCACATTGATCAAGATCCTGATTCTGAAATAGATCCTCATGATGATGTTTTTCCGAACAAGATTGCTAATCATCATATTTTCTAGTTGCCCAGTAATCATATCCCAAAGGGAGTAGTTCCTTTGGAAAGACTATTTGACAAAAATGATGTGGCATTAAAGGGAAAAGTTTCAAATGAAGATGTTGATGTAGCTGAGTGAAATATTGGTACAAAGAAGGATCCAAAAATTTTCAAGTTGTCAAGTAGCCTATCAAGGGAACAAAGGGTCGATTATGCCAAGCTGATAAAAGATTTTTCTAATGTGTTCTCTTGGACATATGAAAATCTTAGAACATACAACACAAGTGTTATTGAGCATAAGATCTCATTGAAAGAGGAGGCCAAACCATTTAGGCAGAAGTTAAGAAAAATAAATCCTATGTTGATGCCTATTATGGAAAGGGAGGTAAATAATTTGTTGGATGCCCAAATCATTGTCCCTTTGAGATATTCTAATTGGGTGGCCAACTTGGTCCCTGTAAGGAAGAAGAATGGAGAAATCAGACTCTGTGTTGATTTTAGGAACCTGAACAGAATATCTAAGAAGGACAATTACCCTTTGCCAAAGATGGAACACATATTGCAGAGGGTGACCGGTGCATCTGGGATTTCCATGATTGATGGCTTTTCTAGATACAATCAGATCTATCCTTCCTGAGGACAGAGAAAATATGGCCTTCACCACTCCTTGGGGCACATTCATGTATCCCAAAATTCCCTTTGGATTGATGAACGCAGGAGAAACCTTTTAGCGAGCTATGGACATCGCCTTCATTGGAGAAAGGGATAAATTTGTAGTCATCTACCTAGATGAAATTACAGTTTTTTCCAGGTTGGATAAAGAACACTATCAACATCTGAGAAAGGTCTTCTCAAAATGCAGAAAATTTGGTCGCTCCCTCAATCCCAAAAATTCTCTATTTTCTATGCAGGAGGGAAAACTGTTGGGACACATAGTATCAATAGAGGGGGTCTGGATTGATTCAAGAAGAGTAGAAGCTATTCAAACCTTGTCACTTCCCAGAACCAAGAAGGAAGTCCAGTCTTTCTTGGGCAAAATTAATTTCTTAAGAAGGTTTGCTTCGAATTTTGTTGAATTAGTAAAGCATATCCCATCCATGCTCAGGAAGGAAAATGAAGTAAAATGGATTGTTGAATCCATATATTATTTCAACCAAATCAAGAATGCATTTATTGAGGCACCTGTGATAAAAAGTCTTGATTATTCCAAGGATTTTCCAATTTTTTCCTTTTCTTCTTTTGATACAATCGAATTTGTTTTATTGCAGAAGAATGTTGGAGGGTTGGAGAAACCTATTTCCTTTTTCAAGAGAGCACTGAGGGACGTTGAGATCGAATATGACATCATGGAGAAGCAGGCCTATGCTTTGGTAAAGTCTCTCAAAGATTTCAGAGTCTATGTTTTGCATTCAAAGGTCATTGCATATGTTCCTTCAACTTCTATGAAGGACATTCTCATTCAGCCTAACATAGACAAAAGAAGAAGAAAGTGGATTACCAAAATACTTGAATTTGATTTGGAAATAAATCCCACCAAGCTAGTTAAAGGCCAAGGTTTAGCTAAGCTATTGGATGAATCTAATTGCAAAGATTTAGGGGTTAACTCCATTAACGCTTGCTCGGAAAATCAACAAGATGAGTTGTCTCATACAGACCTGCAAAACATCCCTCCATTGGAAGAGTGCATCTAGTACAAAGACATCATATTCTTTCTGCATGAGTTAAGGGCCCCTGATGGTATGAGGAAAAGCAAGGCAAGAGATCTAAAAATTAAAACAACTAGATATTTCCTTATAGGTCAGGTCTTGTATTGGAAGGACCCTCTAGGAGTGCTTTTGAGATGTTTAGACCCACAAGAAACCCAAAATATTATGTTTGAATTTCACGACAACAGATGTGGAGGGAATCATTTATGGAGGAATAAAGCCTATAAAATTCTCAGGGCTAGATATTTCTGGCCTACTTTATTCGTCGATGTCTGTGCAAAAATCAGGGCTTGTGTTAAGTGTCAAAATTTCTCTGGAAAACAACAACTCAAGTCCTTACCATTGAAGCCTGTGGTAGCGTCAAGACCCTTTCAACAGTGGGACATAGATTTTATTGGGGAAATTCATCCTTCTTCAAGTGGTCAGCAAAGGTGGATCTTAACGTCCACTGATTACTTTACCAAGTGGATAGAAGCCATCCCCATAAGGAGTGCTTCTCACAAGGTATTCATTGGTTTCCTTGAAGATATTATGGCAAGGTTTGGTTGTCTGAAAAAAATCATCACTGACAACACTTCATCCTTCAAGGCCGAGGCTTTGATCAAGTTTTGTGAGCAGTTCATAATTGCATTGATTCACTCCACCCCCTATTACCTCCAAGGGAATGGATTGGCAAGGTCCTCTAACAAGAGCCTTATAAATATTATCAAAAGACTGCTAGAGGACAATAAGAAAGCATGGGATTCAAAGCTAAAATTTGTGTTGTGGGCTGATAAAGTGACAACAAAGAGGTCTCTTGGTGTCTCCCCTTTTTAGATTGTGAATGGGATTGAGGCCATATTTCCTTCTCAGCTTTCCCTACCTATGGAAAAATTATTTCAAGACTGCCAAGGAGAGCCTTATGATATGATCAGAAGATTACAACAGATGGTAGAAGTGAAACAGACTAGAGATCAACTGATGGACAAAAAACATGAGCATTAACAGAGGATCAATAAGGATTTTGACAGGAAAGTAAGAAAGGAGGATTTTCAGCTGGGAGATCTAGTACTCAAATGGGATGCACCCAAACAGGACAAGGGAAAGCATCGTAAATTTGAAGCTATCTGGATTGGACCCTTCAAAGTTTCTGAGGTATTTCCAAATAATACTTACAGGTTGTAGAATTTGAAGGGATATGAAGTTTTTGGTGGCCCTGCTAATGGGCATTTTTTGAAGAAGTTTTTTATTTGAGCCATGGGTGGCTCCTTCATGTCATTGTAAATATCATTTTATTTCTATCTTAGTAGCTGACTCAACAACCCAACTAAGGCACTGAAACTACAAAATAGTTCTTAGAGCCTCATAGGGAGGAATCTATCCCCCTGTTATTGGATAAATCCGTAGGTGCGGACACTAACCAATCTCCCTAGATCCACCTAGATCTAGAACAAAGCAAGACAAAACATGACTCTTTCCCTAGATTTTGACCATTAAATTAAATAGGAGGCAAGAACTAATAACATACCTTAGTATCGCTTCCTATGGTCTTTGTTGCCCCCGCTTCGCTCCAGTGCTCTCGTGCGGTCAAGACCAAGACAACATAAACCAACCAAAGTGAAGAAACCACAATCTATTCAACGGTCAATCTATGTATATGATCAAGGAATTATACAATAAAGTGGAAATAGCTTTATGGGAAAGGGACATATTACTGTATCATATTAATGGAAAGTAAAGATTACAACCTGAGCCTTGATGTCACAATCTTCCTTTCGATGGCCCTTGTCTCTGACACACACACTTGCTCACTTGCATGAAGAAGATCAAAACCCTTATGATATCCTTGCTGGAGTTTCCTAGCCTATTGTTCAAGCTTCAATCCTTCACACAATTCTTTCACCAATTCTCCAATGAATATTTCTTAACCTTGTTTAACCTTTTCCATGAGAATTCCCTCAATATATAGGAGAGAATGAATTAGTTACTTGGATAAGAATGATCCCAAAATATCAGGGAATCCAGTACTAGGATAACCATTCGAATTCCATCTCATCCTTCTAGAAGGTTCCCTTCTAGAAGCATCGAGAATTCATCTTTTTCCTTTCTTTAGAAAGAGTTTGCACCCTAGCAGTTCAACACAATGTGAAATTCTCGCACCCTGGCTTAAGGTAGCCTGTGAGAATCATGCATTCTCGCAGGCAAATATACTAGCAGCCTACGAACAGTCTTCAAAAATGAGTTTTCTGGAAGAGATGAAAATAACGTTTTCTTAGGAGAAAGTTCTTATGAAGAGATTGAGTACACCATCATTAATACATTATCATGATGACCAAAATTATGGGTAACAGAATGCCCCCCAAAGTATGAGGTTGGAACCAGTGACAACCGATAGACTTTGTAAGCTGCATGTGTGTGTCAGGAACCAGGAGCACACCTAATCGAAAACCTGTAAACAACCAAGCATCTGCAGAATATCATATATATCAATTCTGAGGTAGGAATTCCCATACTCAGATCACAGACTGATGACATTATAGACATGGGTCATGGCCACCAATCATACATTATGAATCCATGCCATAAAAATATAGCATAGCCACCAGAATACACTGTGGATCTATGCGAGAAATTTCAAATCAAGACGACATAGCCACGAGACATACACAGTGGATCTATGTGTCGCAAATTATACATACTCCATCGCAACACGGATCGCAAAGATGATATCCAGGGTCTTCAATTTTGTCGCCCAAAGTATGAATCTAACCATGTGATTACATGTGTTGAAGTCGAACATGGTAGAAACCACTTGATTACCAGTCATTGATGAAACCCTTAACAAGTGTGAGGGAAATCACCATTGATGTCAATGACTCCCAAGGTACCATAGTACAATCCATTGAGTGTGAATAAATGAGTTGAAGTCGAACATCCGACGGAATCTTTCGATCAGGGGTCAATGATGCAAACCCACTGTCGAAAGTGAGGAAACCTGCCATTGATGCATGCAAGCTCCAAGGTACCAAATAATTTCTAAGTCTTGATTCTGGATAATGAGCTGAAGTCGATGGAACAAAACTCGTCACAGGAGGGCCTTGATGTATCCCCCATCAATGAAATGAAATGAGTAACATATTTTGAAGGTGAAACAGAGTATGATGTGAATTGGACTAGACACAGGGAAGGCCGACACAGAGAGAATGGATAACTGCAGATGGCCGAATCAATATAGGTTTCAGATGGTCTTCTCTTGAACATATGAATGACACGACCAATGCTTTGGCAGCATTGACTCAAAGAAGACACAGGGAATGACCTTGTAATCAATCGAATGAGAGACAAAATGGATTTCCCAAAACGGCTTCAAATGATGAATAGGTGGTGTCATGTTCAAGAGCGACACTTACTGCCAATCAATATGAAGATGAAAACATATCCCTTTCGCAAATTTTCCCCCACCATTTTTAGCAAGTACCTCTTTATTTTTATGCAAGCTTGAGGAGGATAACATATGATTTTTGATGTAAGCTCATCCTTCGGACGAGTTGCTCGGAGTATGTTTAACAAACCCTAAGAAGGAGTGGTTCGGTCCCATCACGGGTCTGTCAATTTTTGTTTAACAAGTCCAGAGATAGAAAACTCGAAGGTTTTTCAAGATTATAGAGTTTGGAAAAACACTTAAAAGAGAACTCTCTTAGTTCCTTTTTCGTAAAATAGTCTAGATGAGACCGAAAAAGAGATAAATTCACCAGACGCTTACTTCAAATACTTTATCGAGCGTGAGAATAGCAAGGTCGCTCGACGATCTTTTCATGTTTAGAGAGTCTGAAAAGAGCTTAAAGAGGACTCCAGGGGGGTTCCTTTTTCGTATAACCTTGTTGAGCCCGAAAAAGTGATAAAAGTATGCTCGATCGTGTTCTCATGTATTTACAAGCGCAAGAACGGACAAAGACCACGCTCGAGGTTTTTATTTAAAAACCATAAAAAACAATCAAAAACACGCGATAACAAAGAAAAACATGTTCGTAGCCCTATATTTAATCATCAAAGTCATCACGCTTGCAAGAATTACACTCAACATGACATTAGGGATTAGGGTTTAATCGATAAATAATCATAAAAAACCAAAATGATATAGTAAAATTAAATAAAAGGAGTAAATACTCTTTTTACCACACCATTTTTACATTTCCACTATTGAGCTCAAAAAACCCCTCTTTTACCCTCCAAGTTCAGTGTCAGATTGCAGGAGCTACGAGAGACCATTCAACGAGCCGTCTACGACAGTTAGGTAGGCTCTTCGTCCTTAACACTTTCATGGTTTAATTTTGTAATTTCATTGGTTAAATTTTCAGTTTTAAGTTGATTTTCCAAGTCCTACATGCGCGCTGCCATTCTCGCAGGTGAGCCTAAAGCCACTTGCAAGGTTCTCACACTATGCACACAGGGCACTTGCGAGAACCGCAAAGCCCAAAAAAAATTTAAAATTTTTACCCAATGAAAAAGATCCAAAGCATAAAAAAAAGTTGTTAATCCTCTTATTGTGTTCCTTATGCAGATAATTGGCTATCAACATGGTGCTTGAGTGGCACGAAAGGGAGCATGAAGAGGACAATGCAATGGCCGAAAATCATCCACCTACCATAGCTACTTTGAGATACTGTGGGCTCTTGAAGTACTTTCGCATCTCGGGCATGAGGGCTCACGTCAGACTATTAGAGTACCTGGTGCGTATGTGGGACCCGGATCAGCAGGTGTTTCGTGTGGGGGTCCACACACTATCCTTAGACATTGAGGACATTTACTTTTTGACTGGTTTGTCATGGAAGGGGTACTATGTGAGCCTGACAGGTAGTAGAGGTGGTGGGCTAAAGATGAGTGAGTAATGCAATTTACATTGTGTTCCCGAGGCTAAGAGAAAGAAAGAAAAAGTAGTGATCTGGGGGGTACGAGACTTGACCCTCTGTACTATCCTTTTCACTATAGCTCGGATGGTTGGGAGTTCTTCTCCACATATGGCGTTACATAGTTACTTCCAGTATGCTATTGAGTGTACTGAGCCTCGAGTGTTCAACTGGGCAGATGATGTGCTTCGCAGTATAAAAAAACAATTGACCAAATGTAGGCGAGGTGACCTGAAGCAATTCGGGGATCTTTGCTTGTATCCTTCTTCCTTGATCGGTTCCCATTACTGAGGCTACATATCGAGTGGAATTTACTGGCTCCTAGGGATCCGTGGATGCTGAGATGGTGTCGGCTCATGTCCCGGCACATAGTAGGATCGATCATCATATATGATGATACTTTCTTTGAATGGCTTCAACCACAAATGTTGATGGTTGATGACTACGCTTATGCTGGGATGGATTTTCGAGAAGATACAGATTTGGTATTACCAGAGGATGCTAAGTGGTGGGACCTTGGTAAGAAGTACACACATTTTCTCTTTTTAAATGTTTTTGAATTTTTTTTATCATATTCAAATGTTTTTGTTTTATATGTTCGTCCAAAGACTAAAACAAAATCGTTTGTTGATAACCCAGATGTTGGACCTTACAGACCTCTCGGCACTTCTCCCATCTAGCGGCGAGGAGAGGTAGCGGCAACACCACAATATGTTGAGGATTATCAAGTGGTGGAATAGAATCTAGAGGGCCTGACTGCAGACATTCCAGACATGACTCTGGAAGAGGTTCCATGACGCGATCATTGTCATACTATAGGGGTATCGGCATCTATGATTCGACTTCTCCATAGGGTTGCTAGGGCAGTCATGTGTTGTCATGAACGTCATCCATGACATCACTTTGTAGAAGCTATAAGATTCAATTTTTGACATTTTGGTCTTCAGACAAACTTTTTGTAAAAAACTCTTTTGATCGTTATATATACAGACGAATTCTATTGGTTTACTTTATATTGTGTGAATTTCGATGTGTTTGATTTATAAATGATTCAAATGTCTATCCAATACATAATTATCCAATGCATCTGTTAATGTATTTAGACATCTAGGAATATGTTGATATTCAATGTGATCAAAATAACGTTCCAAGAGGCAAATTCGCAAATACACCCGTAACAAAGTAGGACTTCGAATAGAGTAGATATTACTTAACTGTAGTACTACAAGATGCGAGTCAAGTCGCACAACCAAACGATGAATTCCAAGCAAGATAGCATCAACCAATAATTCAATAACAACGCTATACTCTGCAATGTTGTTGGTCACACGGCTGAGGCACACACCTCGTAAAGATACAAGTTCGTTTGTTGGGGCATAGATTGCCCACGCAACTGAAGCAAGGTTCTGAGTACTATGACTAGCACCATCAGCGAAGCCAATATAGGGTAGTGAAGACTCTGACATCTGGAAATCAAACACAATGTCACATAAGGGCAGAGACCAGATAACGACAAAAGAAAGCACACATAAAGTATGATACATTAGAATACAAGTACTTGTGCACAGATGATTTATGCATAGTACTTCTTCAAGTACAACCCATTCCTAGGTTCACTTAAAGGGATACCATCATAATCTACCAACTCATATGCTCCTTTTTCCAAAACTCGGTAAACAATATAAGGACCTCGCCACATGGGTTCGAATTTTCCAGCTCCTAACACATCTTGATCCTGTTCATAGAGAATAACAAGATCACCTTCAGAGAAAACGTGAGGCTTGACATGCTTGTCATATTGGGCCTTGACACGTTTTTTCTGGGCTTCTATTACTAGAGTGGCGTCACGTCAAGTTTCGTCTAATCGCATAAGATACAATAGATGTTCTTCTTCAGCAGAAGTGTTGGGTAGGAGTTCAACAACTAGCTTAAGAGAGGGTATCTTTCATTCTATAGGAAGAATGGCTTCCACACCATAGACTAACCGAAAAGGCGTAAACCCAGTAGCGGACTTGACAGATGTCTGGTATGCCCACAATGCCGAAAACAACATTGTGTGCCAACTTGTTTTATGAATCCCTATCATCCGTCTAAGCATGGTTATGAGAACTTTGTTAATCACTTCGACTTGACCATTAGCTTGTGGATAATAGGGTGTTGAGTTATCATGGCAAAGACCCAAATTTTCCGTAAGTTCAGATATCATAAAATTCCTAAAGTGGCTACCATGATCAGTGACGATAGATTGGGGAACACCAAAACGAGCTATGACGTGATTAAAAATAAATAAGGTTGTAGTCTTTCTAGTGTTGTCAAATATCGGCATCACCTCAACCCATTTCGTAAAGTAATCAACAACTACAATGATGTTACCATGCCCCCCGGTGAAGTGAGGGTGACATGTCATGAAATCAATGCCCCATTTCGCAAAAGGACCAACTAAGACCACAGGGTGAAGAGGAGCAGGATGTGACCAAATTTTCCGATTGTAGGTCTGGCAGGCGTGGCATTTCTGGACGGCAATAATGCAGTCGTTAAACAAAGAAGGCCAAAAATACCCTGTGCGCAAAATCTTTTGGGCAGTAGCATACCCAGACATATGACCACCACATGCTCCGGAAGGGCAGTCATTCAGAGCTTTCTCGGCTTCATCGAACGTTAGACAACGTCGAAAAACAAAATCAATTCCTCGACGGTAAAGAGTATCCCCGAGGATAATGTATTGATGAGCTTGATAGCATATGCGATGTCATTCAGTACTAGACAACGTAGGCCAGAAAGTCTGGGTTTGGAGATATATAATAATATCCCCATACCAAATATCATCAGTACTAATAAGGAAAAGAGATTCATAGGGTAATGAATCTACTGCTACATTTTCCATTGCAGAGTGAGGAAAATCGCATATCAACTTAGCAAAAACTAAGGATTTCTTGGACTTGGCACAGTTGAATTCCAAGTCAAACTCTTAGAGTATCACAATCCATTTGGAGTACTTTCCCCCTAGAAATTGATGTGTCAAAATATGTTTCATAGGGTTGCAATAATAAATCACCATAGTCTTGCGTGAGAGGATATAGTGCCAGAAGCGTTGGACGGCTTGAACGGAAGCCAAGGCCAGTTTTTTGACATGTTGATACTTGATTTCAGTAGGTGTGAGACTCCGACTCAAGTAATAAATAACATATTCATCATGCGCATCATCCTCTTGGATGAGAACCATGCCAATAGTGTACTCCGAGGCAGCAAGATAAAGGAAATAATCGTGACTATAATCGAGAGGAAAGAGAAGCATAGATCGCGTTAGGAACAACTTCAAAGCTTCAAAAGCATTGTTGGAAATGGTATCCCAGACGAACTCTGAATCTTTCTTTAGTAGCCGCGTAAAACCACGAGTGATCTTGGCATAATTAGGGATGAAACGACGAAGAAATTTTTCTTTCCCCTGCAAACTTTGCAACTAGCGCAGAGTAGAAGGAGGAGGGAGATTAAGGATCGCCTCAACCTTAATAGGATCCACCTGGATCCCTTGACGCGAAACGATAAAACCGAGAAGATGGCCAGATTCTACGCAAAAAACGCACTTATGAGGATTTAAACGTATATGATAGAATCGACAATGAACGAAAATGGCTTGGAGGTGGGTAGGGTGATCGACTCTATGCATAGAATGAGCAGGTTAATTGTCCAAATAGGGTTGAATGATGTGTTTGATATCATGAAAATCATAAGACATAGCACGTTGAAATGTCGCGCCAACGTTCTTGAGACCAAAAGGGAGTTTCTGATAGGCAAAAGTACCCCAAGGACAAATAAAAGCAGTCTTATGTTGATCCTCAGGAGCAATGTTGATTTGATTATAGCCAGAGAAACCATCCATGAGAGAGAAAATTTCACTTCCGGCGCAATCATCGACAATCTGATCGACAAAGGGGGTATGAAAGTTGTCTTTGGGACAAGCTTTGTTAATATCCCTATAATCAACACATACATGAATACTGCCTCATTTCTTGTCAATCAGGACAGGATTGGAAACCCATTATGTAAGAGCCACCGGATAAATAAAGCCTGCTTTCAGAAGTTTCTCAACTTCGAGCTTGATAGCAGTCGCTTTACGTGGGTGAACTAGATGAAGGTGTTTCCGGACGGGTTTAGTGATGGGGTATGTCTTTATCTCTTGTACAACAATTGCAGGGTTGATACCTGACATCTCTTCATAGCTTCAGGCGAAGATGTCACGAAATTATTTGAATAGAGATGTATAGGTGACTATTTCGTCAGGAGAACACGAATCTCCAATATGGGCATTTTTGACAATCCTAGGTTTAATGGATATGTCAATGGGAGTCGTGGGATAGATATTACTTAAGTTTCCTTCAACAAACACATCGTGTGTAGTCACGGGAATCGTCGAGATGACAACAATGGTCGACGGAGTTGAAATCCGTTAGTAGTTCTCAAGAGTGTGTTGTTCCAGAAAGAGGATGGAACGATGATGCCCATCGTCCCAAGGGGTGTCCTCTATGATAGACATGATCATCTTGTCAGTGGGAAAAATAACACGAAAAGGATCGGAAGACAACTCATCAAGAGAGGAGGTATAAGGTGTTGCCAATTGAATGGCCTGATAGGCGGATTCAATCGGACTTAACGGCATTGTGTCGCTGAAACGAAGATGATCTCCAGAGTCAGGGACTATCCAAGGGTCGGAAGATGTAGGAAGTTCATGAGGCATGGTGGAAATCATGTTTATAGAAGCAACTGACAGGCATGGAACATCAGGCGGTGGAAAGGGGAAAGTACCCATTAACGAGGAGTCTTTTAAAAGGCCTACACTGACATTCTCATAACCCGGTGGGGTTTTAGCAATAAACGACACGTTTCCAGTACGAGTATCAGAATTGAAGAAGGCAAGTTGGTCAATGGTAACAACCTTTCCTTGATGAGGGAAACGTACTACACGGAAAAGGGTTGACATAATGGCGTGCATGGAATCGATCCAGCTACGGCCAAGTAGAAGATTATAATCAAGGGGAGCGTCAAAGACTTCCATTTTGACTTGGACCATTTTACCTTCTAACGTGATGGGCAATGAAGGAAGAACATCATAGGGATTAAAAACAGAGCCATTGAAGGCTTTAAGAGTGTTCTAGGATTCATTCAAAGGAGGAGAGCCAATGGCTTTCCAACAAGAAAGAGACATAACACAAGTCGAGGCACCCTCGTCGATAACAGTTCAGCAAATTGTTTTGTCAGAGACAACCACTTGAATTTGAAACACAAGTTGAGGGGGTAACCTTGGAATGTGATCTTCCAAGTCAAAGACTATTAAATTCATATCTATCGGTTCAATTCCACCTATAGATTTCAACAGTGCCTTTCGTTGTGTAGGACAAGACTGAAGGACTTCAAGGGCTGACATCGTTGAAGGTGCCTGGGCCATATCTTCAACAATGTTGTAGTTCTGGGCCACACGAGCATGAGGATTGAATGCCAATTTTTGAATGACACCCTTAGGAGGGGGTCGCAGAACTGTGTCGAGGATCAGTCATTCGAGTTGAAGAGGACCGTTGGTAGGTGGAGTCACTGGAGAGGGTTGTACCAAAGAAGGAGGTAAATCATCAACCTTCTCCTTAGATGGAGAGTAATCTTTGGCTCGAGTCATGAGTGAAACATTGTTCTTCTTAGAATCACCAGTACACATCAAAACATATGATGTCATAGAAGAGGAGGGTTGGTCGTGAATGACCAACTGAGCCTGTTGTTGAGATGGGAAGGGTTGGGACAAGACAGCCGGTGCAGGTGGTTTTGGAGCTCCTTGAAGGAACTTAGTGACCTCATCACATCGTGGACAATCCTTCATGTAATGATCATCACCACAGATAAGGCAAGGGTATCATGGTTTGCGCTTATCTCTATCTTCAATAGGAGTGGTTTTAGTTTTCTTTGCTTGATTATTATTTTTTCCCTCCTTATTCTTACCTCTCCCCTTTTTAGATTTGTTTTTACCAGCTGAGGTAGATTGGACAACATTTACCTCAGAAGTTTTGTCGGTGGGAGTGGAAGGAGATGAAGCATTTTGAACATTAGAAGAAGAAGATTTAGGGTTTGTTCTTGAAACAGAATGTGATTGAGTTTGAGCAGTACCAATCACACCATCAGCTACATGCGAGGCAGTTGGAGTAGTTGAAGTGTTGGAAGCATTAGGATGAGGTAAATCAGGTAGTAAATCATAAAGAGTTCCAGTTTTTGAATAAATGAGATCAAGATATTGAGCACGACTTATAGCCTGCTCTTCCATGGCGACGCCACCCATGGCAATATCCTTACCGATTTCTTTCACAAATGATTTTGTAAACCATTCTGCTAGTAACTGATTGGGGAGCTCAAGTTTAATGAGACGTCATCTCCTTCGCCACTCATGGATGTGATCAGATATATGAGTGCCTTTGTTCTATTTGAAGGAATTCAAAATCTCAGTCCTGGTATCATAACGGATTGGTAATTGGTAATGCGTAAGGAAAGCCATAGCGAGGGTATTGATTTCAGAGAAGAAATCACACGGCAATTCAATATACCACTTCGCAGTAGAACCTATAAGGGTTCGTTGAAAAAGACGTAAACGAATAGAGTCATCCATCAATGAGTTGGATGAGCATCATAGGTGAAAAGTCATAACGTGATTGTTTGGGTCCTCTCCCACTTTTTCGTCGAATTTAGGAATGTCTGATGGAAGCTTGGCTGGAATAACAGGCCATTAGGGAGAGTGACGAATAGGACCATTTAAAATCTTAGACAAATTCGGCAAATCCCAAGTAGCGAGAAAAGGTAACTGTAGATTCACCTGTGGATACTGGTGGCTTTGGGGTGGAAGCCCTATCGGAAAACTAGTAGGACCGTAAGCAGTCAGCGCATAATGGGAATACCCAGGCATATTCGATGGTGGTTGGAGAGGATAGTAGCTCAAGGGATTGTAACCTTGAGCGGGGACATGAGTTTGAGTGTTCATACCCCAAATAGGATTGGGTATACCTGGATATGGTTGGCCTATAGTAGGGACAGGAAACTACTACCCCCCAGTCATTTGAGGAGGATTTTGTATCATCTGATTCCAATAATGGGCCAAAGAGGGAGGTATATTTTGTCCAAAAGGTGGGATTGGTCCCCCTATCGTAGGCAGAGTTCCTACCAGAAGTTTTGTCCCAATCGAAGGTTGTGTAGTAATTGGAATGTGTTCGGTAAGAGGGAATTGAATTGTACCACCTTGTCCACCAACGGGAATCTACAAGTTTGTGTAATGGACGGGATAGTGCCACTAGGATTAGGATTACCAGTGGAAGATAAGAAAGGTCTTCCATAAGGAAATTAAGGGAGTGTCGGAATAAAATCGAGAATAGGATGCCCAGGAAAAGAAGGACCACCTGGAGAACTGGATGGGGTTTGTAGAGGTGTTGGAATAGAAGCATTCAATGCATGGTATCTGGGTGGTAGTGTCGAAATGACATTGGGCATTCGTTGTGTGTTTATAGGAGCAAGATCAACTGTAGTGAACCCGATTCAGACACTCGTAGTATTCGTGAGATGGGCCATTTTGGTAGGGACAGTAAAGTGATAAGTGGTAGTCAACGGTACAGTCTATGTCTTAGAAAACATCGAAGGGTTGATTTCGGAGACCACAGGCGAACCAGGACCAAAAAGGTCCCTTCGGAAAACACCTGTAGACCAAAAAGGATCTTGGCCTTCTATGCCGGGAAAAGGCCCAATGAGTGATCCAGAAGATGTAACAACTAATTCTCTGGAAGAATTCAGTCGCATAAATGGTCGCTCAGAACCAGGGTGAATTCGAAAATCCTCTCGAGTATTGGTAATTCGAAAAGGTTCTAGAGAGTCAGTTCGTTCCACTTGTGGTGTGGTGACGACTGTGGTTTCACTTTGCCGAGGAGAGCCCTCAGGTGTACTTGTAGGCAAGGGTTGAGAACCGTCCATATGCTCTGGAGAAAAACCCTGCATTCTACGTTAATGACGTGGAGGAGCTATTGTAAACGAGTGAAAAACTTCGCGAAGAAAATCCTACAGTCAACTTCGAGAAACAAACAACACGCGCTAGTAAACAAAATCTAGGAAGCAACACCAAACAAACAAGACCTTCTAATTTCGAAGCCACTAGTTGGTGATGAAATCCAATGTCACAACAACGAGATGAGAAGGGGTTGGGCTAGGGTGGAAACGTTACGCTGACGACCTGCTTAACAGACTTACACCCTGGTGCAAGCTTCCACACATAATCATGGGTATACCCTCCAAGGAGCCCGAGTGAGTTTGGTCAACATCAATTCCAGGTACCGTGAAGACTTTCCCCTCCACAGTCACCTCGAGTAAGAACCTAGAAAGATATGCCACTAAGGTCACCACCAACAACAATAAAGCGTGGGGGAACAGTCGATCTTCCGTTACACACGCAAGGGCAGGGTATCTAGCCTCCGAGTGATCCCCGTAATATGTGCAATCTCTACACTGATATCAACAAAGTAGGGTGAGTAACTCTGCCAATATCAATGCGACCTAGTGCTTGACCCTTGTGTGAGAAGGGCTTCCCAGGACAAGATGTTACAAATGGAATGTAACACTCCCTAACACAAGATGTTATTGTGTGTTTTGTGCTTTTGGAGAGTGTATCTCTCTTCCTACTCCAAAGGCGCTAGCCTAGCTAAATGTTGGTGTAATAGATCCCTAGAAAAGAGTTACTAGATAAATTTTATGATTACACAGTGTTATTAAGAGCTGTTGTTTACTCAAAGGTAATGGAAATGAAACTTATGTTGTATGACTCTGACCCAACAATGCAAGGATGAAAATGAAATAGATCACTTTCGTTCAATGAATCCTATGTATGGGAGAGAGAGAAAATTTTCCAGATCAACCTTGAACTACAATGTAAAATTTCCTTTAAAATGTAAATGTAAACAATCACTTATCCAATGACAATTCTCTATTGTGTATTTTTCAAATACTTCAACAATCACAATAATTTGATTTTCAATGTTTTCTAAAACAAAAAGAATTTTTTGAAAGAAAAAAAATTTGTTCACTTTTCAAAAAGGACCCACACTATGACAGCGAGAGTACAGAAAATCAAAAACCAAATGAACAAGCAATGACAAACCCAATCAACTCTTTCAATGAAAACAAAAATAAAGAGCAAACCAAAAGAGTCTTTTCAAATGCAAAAGAAAATGATCTTTCAAACCAATAAGCAAATGAGAAAAACCAAGTACTCAACTTTCAACCAATCACCGGTTCTTAACTAATCAAACACACTCAGATTCTGAAGTCAGAGAGAATGGTTTTGCCAAGAAAAGTCAAGAAACGAAAGTCAAACCAAAAGTGACAAGAAGAGCCTCGAAATCCTAAGACTGTTCATGCACGCAAACGAAGACAAGAAATACATCAATCAAGGGTCCAAGAAACTCATAAGAGGCAATCAAATTGATCTGGGTAGTTGAAAAAACCAAAACTCAAATCCAAACTTTTGAAAAATTGAGTTCGCAGGCAGGCAATATTACACAGTGCAAGAATCACTGATTCTTGCAGGTAACCCTTGAGCAGGGTGCGAGAACCTCGCACTGAAACCTAAAGACAGAGTGCAAACGCTACCTATTCTCGCAGGATGCAATGAAGTACAGTGCGAGAATGCCTGAACATAGTCAAAATTTTGAAAAATGAAGCAAAATTTAAAAAGGCCGGACCCAGAGGGTCTATCAGGATATCCCGAAGACTCAGAGATTGATAGGACAGGAGAAATGTGAAACCAGAGCAAATGGCCACAGAAAAATACCAAAAGCCACAAAGAAAATGGGATTGATCCCCATCGGAGTCACCAATTTTTTTATTGGATAAATCCGTAGGTGCAAACACTAACTGATCTCCCTAGATCCACCTAGATCTAGAACAAAGCAAGACAGAACATGACTCTTTCCCTAGATTTTGACCATTAAATTAAATAGGAGGAAATAATTAATAACATACCTTATTATCGCTTCCTATGGTCTTTGTTGCTCCTGCTTCGCTCCAGTGCTCTCGTGCGGTCAAGACCAAGACAACACAAACCAACCAAAGTGAAGAAATCATAATCTATTCAACGATCAATCTATGTATATGATCAAGGAATTATACAATAAAGTGGAAATAGCTTTATGGGAAAGGGACATATTACTATATGATATTAATGGAAAGTAAAGATTACAACTTGAGCCTTGATGTCGCAAACTTCCTTTCAATGGCCCTTGGCTTCGACACACACACTTGCTCACTTGCATGAAGAAGATCAAAACCCTTATGATATCCTTGCTAGAGTTTCCTAGCCTGTTGTTCAAGCTTCAATCCTTCACACAATTCTTTCACCAATTCTCCAATGAATCTTGCTTAACCTTGCTTAACCTTTTCCATGAGAATTACCTCAATATATAGGAGAGAATGAATTAGTTACTTGGATAAGAATGATCCCCAAATATCAGAGAATCCAATACTAGGATAACCATTTGATTGCCATCTCATCCTTCTAGAAGATTCCCTTCTAGAAGCATCGAGAATTCATCTTTTTCCTTGCTTTATAAAGAGTTTGCACCCTAGCAGTTCAACACAATGCGAACTTCTCGCACCCTAGCTTAAGGTAGCCTATGAGAATCATGCATTCTCGCAGGCAAATATACTAGCAGCCTACAAACAGTCTTCAAAAATGAGTTTTTTGGAAGAGATGAAAATAACTTTTTCTCAGGAGAAAGTTCTTATGAAGAGCCTGAGTACACCATCATTAATACATTATCATGATGACCAAAATTATGGGTAACACCCCCATGGAGCCTAATGTTAGCACAATGTTGTAAAATGGGTGCTTTTCCCTTAGGAAAGGACACCATGGTAAAGTTGTGCGCAAAAGGGGGATAAAAAACCCACTTTCTACCTTTTATCGTAAGTTTTGGGCCCGGGCACGTTGTGCTAAGAGGCATGTAGATCTGGTTGGCTGAGATCTACGCACTCAGATCTATGGCACACAGTCCTAGTCGGACCCCCACGAGCATTCTACCTTTAATGAGGGTGGGGAGGGGTTCTGAGCAAGTGATTTTCTGGTGCGGGCCCCACACTAACGTGGAGCCTCCTCACGATGCTCAACCCCCCCCCCCCTCTCATTTCCTCTTACCACTCCTCACCCCCTCCAA
>ML778146.1:496670-510548 GCA_009831015.1 Picea engelmannii | reverse complement strand
CTTCCACTCACAAAACCCACTCATGCCTGTCCCCTGGCACTGTCATATATCCCTATCATCGCCTGCCATGTTTATCCCACTCTCGCTTCATGTCACAACTTCTTTTCACCTACTCCTCTCGCTTCACAACACCTGTCCCAGTGTCACTTCCTCTTGTGTCGTTTTTTTCCCCACTGCACCTACCACCACATCTTCTCCTCTGCCTCCTCGTCACTTTCCTGTGCCACATCACCGTACCACCTTTTCATTTCACCCTCTCACCTCCTGACAGGTATCTCACGTGCCCATTCCATGTCACCTCCACCATCATCTCCATGTTTCCCCTCCTAACCAATCACATTCCAGTCCCTTTACATTTCAACCCACTCTTTCCCAGTCACCCTTGGCTCTCGCATCTTTCCACCTAGCCCACGAGCCTGTTCTGTAGCCTATTGATCCTACACCAATCACCTCACCAGCTCCTCCTTATCAGTCTCCATGTCCACCTACCGTCTCTCCGTAGAGATCCAACAAAGCATAAGTGGTCACAGTCAACATTGACAGACCATTCACAATGACAGGTGCCACGTTTGATTTCTTCCCACTCCGATCCCAATGAAGCAATTAATGAAAACAAGGAAGGTGTTTGAGACATTGTCTCCTTCCATAAATAGAATACCAGGAAGGGATAAATTGTGAAAGAATATTGTCAATCCAGCCTGACAAAGATCACCTTTGACAGAATACTGCATGGGCAGTCTGACCAACATCTGCATGCACAACTTGATAGAGAAGCTCATCAATGCAAAGCCTTGAACGCATGACATGATCACGTCTCATGCATTTGGAGCCAGTTCAGAGTATATGTAGGCATGTTTTCCATTTTGTTTAGTGTCGATGGTAGAGCTAAGATTACGATTGTAAAGTTTTAATGAGATTTTTGGTTCTTTGGTCATGTGTGTAATTTGAGACTTCTTGTTTAATGACAACCAACTTTCTATTCCATCTCTTTTACCTCTAATACTGAAAGAATCGAGCATGGATGATCCAGTCGAGTTGTTGTAACTATATTGCGATGTATGTTTGATTGCAATATTTTTATAGCATTTTCAGCTTCCTAAAGTTTTGGATCCAAGAGGATCTTGTTGTTAGGATATTTAGACACTTAGGAGTTAGTAAGATCTACTTAGTCTATTGTGTCGTTAGGTAAAAGTGTGTTTTCTAGTGTGTTTCTTTAGTATGCACTAGTATGCACTTGTAGTTAGGAAATCCGACGGTCATGATATGTTCCCGACATAGAGTGATCTCATGGTTCATACTCTCCTCGATCTTAACGACCATTGATCTATGGATTAACACCCGATTGGTCCATGATTTCTATTTAAAGAGCATGGAGGGTCATTTGCTGATGATTGATTGTGAGAAACTCTTTTGTAAAATCTCTCTGTAATCTTTTTCTTTGCATTAATAAACTGTTCCAAGTGGTCGTGTTAGCTGGGATCGTGGATGTTTCCTCGTAGGGGTTTTACGACGTGAAAATATCGGTGTGTTGATCTTTAATCTAGTTATGTGAGTGGCTACTGAAGGTGTTTGTCCTCTGTTGGAATACCTATGTTGTCGAACATGGTATCAGAGCATGTTTGAAGATCCTCTCCTGTTGTAGATCGAGATAGTGAAGCCGAGTTGCCTCATATCAATTTTATATCTCTTCCATACATTTCTAGGCTGAGATGATTGTTCCATTGTGTCTAGAGAACTCGTTTCATTCAGGAAAACTTTTTGTTTCACTCAAAAAGGTTTTTGTTTTCCCAAGATATGACCATTACAGTTAGATCTAGAGGTATAAAGTTTGAATACACATTTTTTAAATTTTTTGCAGAGAAGTTTTTTTATTTCAGTTTTGTATTTTTTTATTTTCGGGTTGCTACTCTTTTAGATATGAATATGCTATTTTCCCCGTTCCCTGTACAATCTCGGAAAATCAGAAACAGATAGGAAAAGGTGCATCTTCCAGGTAAGATAACCGAGATCTAACCCTTCTTGTCATCAAGAAGCGAAATTTTTTTCTTCTGTGAAAAGAGTTTTTTTTTAGCACGTTCTCCAAGGTCGTCTTCAACAACAACAACAACAACAAAAACCTCCAATCCTCCTTCTGAACATTACAATATGTTTTGCTAGACCATTTGGTTAAAAGTTTCCTTATTATGTAAGAGGTCTTGAGTTCAAGTCTCTCTTTTGTTACCTCTTTTGAAAAAGTTTTGCAAAAATTGTAAAGTGTATTTCACTTCAAGTATAAAAGTGAATCACTATAAGTAGATTTAATATTTTATTTTAGATTTATTTTGCATGCAACCTTTTTGTTATAAGGTAACTTCATTGTAAAAGTGATCCCCACTTCTCTTTATAAAAGTGGGTCACTTCATAAAGCAACTTACACTATCACGTGGTCATTTGGTTACCATTTATGCCTTATTTTTAAAAGGGCATAACTCTCACATCGGAAGTCTGTTTTCAGTGCCATTCTTTTTTAAGATGCACAAGTTTTCGAGCTCTTTCCATCCAAATCATTAGTTTCAGTTTTTAAATACACATTATCTTCATATTTAATATGGCTTCTACAAGTATTGTCTTTCTTACCAACAACAACTACTTCCAATGGAAATATCATATGGAAGATTTATTTAGAAGTAAAGGCTTGTACCGGATTACCTTGGGAAAGGAAAAAGCACCCACTGATGCTGATAAGAAAGCCAAGTGGGATAATAGGAATGAAGAAGCATGTGTACTAATTGGAATTTCCATCTCTCCTGATTTAAGGTACCACATTCAAGACATTGATGACCCCGAAGAAGCTTGGGAAAAGATTGAATCTGTGTTTGGTAAACTCAATATTATTCGAGCACAACAGTTAGAAAATCAAATATTAACCTTGAGTCCAAGTGATTTTTCTTTCCTTGGAGACTATCTATTTTTGGTCACTATAATTGCTTATTAATTAAAACAATCAAGTGTCACATAAATTGTCAACCCATGGAAGTTTGTTTATTTCAAAGGCAATCACACACTGTATATGCTCAATCTCAAAAGAAATCCAAAGTTGTATTAAAAGTTACACTAATCACACCTTGCCTTGAATAGATTGAAGTTCTACCTTGAATTATAGTGAAAGCAATCTATCTATAGCAGAGTTTTAAGATTCAAAAGGAAATAATTATCAGAAGAATCCTGGATTACATTAAGAAATAACAACCTAGGAAAAAGGAACCTTTCAGCACACTACAAAGAAGAATAACTATTCTGTAACAGAGAACATGACCCTATTCCCCAAAGGAGGAATCTTCAGCACCTGTCTCTGACTATCACACTTTCATAAACTCATTCTGCAAATAGAATTACCAATCAAAATGATTAACAAGTACTAAAGGCTAACTATTCTGTAACAGAGAACATGACCCTATTCCCCAAATAAGGAATCTTCAGCACCTGTCTCTGACTATCACACTTTCATAAACTCATTCTGCAAACATAATTACCAATCAAAATGATTATCAGTTACCTAGGAATGAATTGTATGAAAATGATGTAATAATCAGTGGAAACAGAGTTTCAGCAAAACAGAGTTTTAACAAGGTATATATAAAAAAAATACTAACACACTACATAAACTAATGGGTGAATCTTGTGAAGAAGGTGTGCCCCTCCCTTCTCACAAGATTCACCAGAAATAAAAGGGATTAAGAAGTAATGTTCAGAATGATCTTTTATTCATCTGTCAAATATGACAAGTTACAATATCCAAAGTGAACACACTCCTTCTCTGTGATTCACTTCTAGCTAAGCCTTTCGTAATCCCCTGCCTAATGTTGATTTCTCCACTATTTAAGGAGGAGAATCCTCTTAATACAATTAAGCACAAAATTACATGTGTACATACAAATCCTATTCTTAGTCTGATCTAATATTCTATGCTGGAATAAGATATTCTGATCTCCCGTAGAAAAATGTTGTTATAGTAGTTGGAATGGTGTTGGCTTAAGGTACAACTATTGTGCTCGGTGTAACAGCTTCTTTGTTTATCTTTTCTTGTTACTGTTGTTTGTAAAATATTGTTTTAGCATCACAAATCATGGACTGTTTCAGCAACGGGATTTGCGTCCTGTTTGATTGTTTCAACAACGTGGTCTCAAGCAACAGCGATGGTTGTAATGGTGTTGGCTAAAGGTACAACTGTTGTGGCCAGTGTAACGGATCCTTCTTGTTATTGCTATATGTGAAATGTTGTTTCATCATCGCAAATCATGGACTGTTTCAGCAACGTGGACTTCAAGAAACAACAATATATTAATTGCAGTTCAAACTGTTTCAACAACTATATATTTCTGATTAATGGCTAAGTATGAGAGTAATGTAAAATTACATGTAAAACAAATTAAACATATAGCAAAGAGAAGAAAGATTATATACCTTTGGAGAAATACGTTAAGGTGATAATTGTTGAGTACATTTTTATCCTTCCTTTTTGCTCTATAAACCACACTTTTTCCTCTATATCCATCCATTTTGCTTCATTTCATTCCATATCTTCCATTTTGTTTAGTGTCGATGGTAGAGCTAAGCTTCCGATTGTAAAGTTTTAATGAAACTTCTGGTTCTTTGGTCATGTGTGTAATTTGAGACTTCTTGTTTAATGACAACCAACTTTCTATTCCATCTCTTTTACCTCTAATACTGAAAGAATCGAGCATGGATGATCCAGTCGAGTTGTTGTAACTGTATTGCGATGTATGTTTGATTGCAATATTGTTATAGAATTTTTAGCTTCCTAAAGTTTTGGATCCAAGAGGATCTTGTTGTTAGGATATTTAGACACTTAGGAGTTAGTAAGATCTACTTAGTCTATTGTATCATTAGGTAAAAGTGTGTTTTCTAGTGTGTTTCTTTAGTATGCACTAGTATGCACTTGTAGTTAGGAAATTCGACAGTCACGATATGTTCTCGACATAGAGTGATCTCACGGTTGATACTCTCCTCGATCTTAACGACCATTGATCTATGGATTAACACCTGATTGGTCCATGATTTCTATTTAAAGAGCATGGAGGGTCATTTGCCGATGATTGATTGTGAGAAACTCTTTTGTAAAATATCTCTATAATGTTTTTCTTTCCATTAATAAACTATTCCAAGTGGCTGTGTTGGCTGGGATCGTGGATGTTTCCTCGTAGGGGTTTTACCACATGAAAATATCGGTGTTTTTATCTTTAATCTAGTTATGTGAGTGGCTACTGAAGGTGTTTATCCTCTGTTGGAATACCTATGTTGTCGAACATGGTATCAGAGCCTGTTTGAAGATCCTCTCCTGTTGTAGATCGAGATAGTGAAGCCGAGTTGCCTCATATCAATTTTATATATCTTCCATACATTTCTAGGCTGAGATGATTGTTCCATTGTGTCTAGAGTACTCGTTTCATTCAAGAAAACTTTTTGTTTCACTCAAAAAAGTTTTTTTTTTCCCAAGATACGACCATTACAGTTAGATCCAGAGGTATAAAGTTTGAATACACATTTTTTTAATTTTTTGCAGAGAAGTTTTTTTATTTCAGTTTTGTATTTTTTTATTTTTGGGTTGCTACTCTTTTATATATGAATATGCTCTTTTCCCCGTGCCCTGTGCAATCTCGGAAAATCAGAAACAGATAGGAAAAGGTGCATCTTCCAGGTAAGATAACCGAGATCTAGCCCTTCGTGTCATCGAGAAGCGAAATTTTTTTCTTGTGTGAAAAGAGTTTTTTTTTAGCACGTTCTCCAAGGTCGTCTTCAACAACAACAACAACAAAAACACCTCCAATCCTCCTTCTGAACATTACAATATGTTTTGCTAGACCATTTGGTTAAAAGTTTCCTTATTAAGTAAGAGGTCTTGAGTTCAAGTCTCTCTTTTGTTACCTCTTTTGAAAAAGTTTTGCAAAAATTGTAAAGTGTATTTCACTTCAAGTATAAAAGTGAATCACTATAAGTAGCTTTAATATTTTATTTTAGAGATATTTTGCATGCAACCTTTTTGTTATAAGGTAACTTCATTGTAAAAGTGATCCCCACTTCTCTTTATAAAAGTGGGTCACTTCATAAAGCAGCTTACACTATCACGTGGTCATTTGGTTACCATTTATGCCTTTTTTTAAAAAGGGCATAACTCTCACATCGGAAATCCGTTTTCAGTGCCATTTTTTTTTAAGCCGCACAAGTTTTCGATCTCTTTCCATCCAAATCATTAGTTTCAGTTTTTAAATACACATTATCTGCATATTTAATATGGCTTCTACAAGTATTGTCTTTCTTACCAACAACAACTACTTCCAATGGAAATATCATATGGAAGATTTATTAAGAAGTAAAGACTTGTACCGGATTACCTTGGGAAAGGAAAAAGAACCCATTGATGTTGATAAGAAAGCCAAGTGGGATAATAGGAATGAAGAAGCATGTGGACTAATTGGAATTTCCATCTCTCCTGATTTAAGGCACCACATTCAAGACATTGACGACCTCGAAGAAGCTTGGGAAAAGATTGAATCCGTGTTTGGTAAACTCAATATTATTTGAGCACAACAGTTAGAAAATCAAATATTGACCTTGAGTCCAAGTGATTTTTCTTTCCTTAGAGACTATCTATTTTTGGTCACTATAATTGCTTATTAATTAAAACAATCAAGTGTCACATAAATTGTCAACCCATGGAAGTTTGTTTATTTCAAAGGCAATCACACACTGTATATGCTCAATCTCAAAAGAAATCCAAAGTTGTAGTAAAAGTTACACTAATCACACCTTGCCTTGAACAGATTGAAGTTCTACCTTGAATTATAGTGCAAGCAATCTATCTATTGCAGAGTTTTAAGATTCAAAAGGAAATAATTATCAGAATAATCCTGGATTACATTAAGAAATAGCAACCTAGGAAAAAGGAACCTTTCAGCACACTACAAAGAAGAATAACTATTCTGTAATAGAGAACATGACCCTATTCCCCAAAGAAGGAATCTTCAGCACCTGTCTCTAACTATCAAACTTTCATAAACTCATTCTGCAAATAGAATTACCAATCAAAATGATTAACAAGTACTAAAGGCTAACTATTCTGTAACAGAGAACATGACCATATTCCCCAAAGCAGGAATATTCAGTACCTGTCTCTGACTATCACACTTTCATAAACTCATTCCACAAACATAATTACCAATCAAAATGATTATCAATTACCTAGGAATGAATTGTGTGAAAATGATGTTACAATCAGTGGAAACAGAGTTTTAACAAGGTATAGATAAAAACAATACTAACACACTACATAAACTAATGGCTGAATCTTGTGAAGAAGGTGCGCCCCTCCCTTCTTACAAGATTCCCTAGAAATAAAAGGGATTAAGAAGTAATGCTCAGAATGATCTTTTATTCATCTATCAAATATGACAAGTTACAATATCGAAAGTGAACACACTCCTTCTCTGTGATTCGCTTCTAGCTAAGCCTTTCGTAATCCCCTGTCTAATGTTGATTTCTCCACTATTTAAGGAGGAGAATCCTCTTAATACAATTAAGCACAAAATTACATGTGTACATACAAATCCTATTAGTAGTCTGATCTAATATTCTATGCTGGAATAGGATATTCTGATCTCCCGTAGAAAAATGTTGTAACAGTAGTTGGAATGGTGTTGGCTTAAGGTACAACTATTGTGCTCGGTGTAACAGCTTCTTTATTTATCTTTTCTTGTTACTGTTGTTTGTAAAATATTGTTTTAGCATCGCAAATCATGGACTGTTTTAGCAACGAGATTTGCGTCCTGTTTGATTGTTTCAGCAACGTGGTCTCAAGCAGCAACGATGGTTGTAATGGTGTTGGCTTAAGGTACGGCTGTTGCGGCCAGTGTAACAGCTCCTTCTTGTTATTGCTATATGTGAAATGTTGTTTCAGCATCACAAATCACAGGTTGTTTCAGCAACGTGGACTTCAAGCAACAACAATATATTAATTGCAGTTCAAACTGTTTCAACAACTATATATTTCTGATTAATGGCTAAGTATGAGAGTAATGTAAAATTACATGTAAAACAAATTAAACATATAGCAAAGAGAAGAAACATTACATACCTTTGGAGAAATACGTTAAGGTGATAATTGTTGAGTACATTTTTATGCTTCCTTTTTGCTCTATAAACCACACTTTTGCCTCTATATCCATCCATTTTGCTTCATTTCATTCCATATCTTCCATTTTGTTTAGTGTCGATGGTAGAGCTAAGCTTCCGATTGTAAAGTTTTAATGAAACTTTTGGTTCTTTGGTCATGTGTGTAATTTGAGACTTCTTGTTTAATGACAACCAACTTTCTGTTCCATCTCTTTTACCTCTAATACTGAAATAATCGAGCATGGATGATCCAGTCGAGTTGTTGTAATTGTATTGCGATGTATGTTTGATTGCAATATTGTTATAGCATTTTCAGCTTCCTAAAGTTTTGGATCCAAGAGGATCTTGTTATTAGGATATTTAGACACTTAGGAGTTAGTAAGATCTACTTAGTCTATTGTGTCGTTAGGTAAAAGTGTGTTTTCTAGTGTGTTTCTTTAGTATGCACTAGTATGCACTTGTAGTTAGGCAATCCGACGGTCACGATATGTTCCCGACATAGAGTGATCTCACGGTTCATACTCTCCTCGATCTTAACGACAATTGATCTATGGATTAACACCCGATTGGTCCATGATTTCTATTTAAAGAGCATGGAGGGTCATTTGTCGATGATTGATTGTGAGAAACTCTTTTGTAAAATCTCTCTGTAATCTTTTTCTTTGCATTAATAAACTGTTCCAAGTGGCCGTGTTGGCTGGGATCATGGATGTTTCCTCGTAGGGGTATTACCACATGAAAATATAGGTGTGTTGATCTTTAATATATTTATGTGAGTGGATACTGAAGGTGTTTTTCCTCTGTTGGAATACCTATGTTGTCGAACATGGTATCAGAGCCTGTTTGAAGATCCTCTCCTGTTGTGGATTGAGATAGTGAAGCCGAGTTGCCTTATATCAATTTTATATCTCTTCCATACATTTCTAGGCTGAGATGATTGTTCCATTGTGTCTAGAGCACTCGTTTCATTCAGGAAAACTTTTTGTTTAACTCAAAAAGGTTTTTTTTTGCCCAAGATACGACCATTACAGTCAGATCCAGAGGTATAAAGTTTGAATACACATTTTTTAAATTTTTTGCAGAGAAGTTTTTTTATTTCAGTTTTGTATTTTTTTATTTTCGGGTTGCTACTCTTTTAGATATGAATATTCTCTTTTCCCCGTGCCCTGTGCAATCTCGGAAAATCAGAAACAGATAGGAAAAGGTGCATCTTCCAGGTAAGATAACCAATATCTAACCCTTCTTGTCATCGAGAAGCGAAATTTTTTTCTTGTGTGAAAAGAGTTTTTTTTTAGCACGTTCTCCAAGGTCGTCTTCAACAATAACAACAACAAAAACACCTCCAATCCTCCTTCTGAACATTACAATATGTTTTTCTAGACCATTTGGTTAAAAGTTTCCTTATTAAGTAAGAGGTCTTGAGTTCAAGTCTCTCTTTTGTTACCTCTTTTGAAAAAGTTTTGCAAAAATTGTAAAGTGTATTTCACTTCAAGTATAAAAGTGAATCACTAAAAGTAGCTTTAATATTTTATTTTAGAGTTATTTTGCATGCAACCTTTTTGTTTTAAGGTAACTTCATTGTAAAAGTGATCCCCACTTCTCTTCATAAAAGTGGGTCACTTCATAAAGCAGCTTATACTATCACGTGGTCATTTGGTTACCATTTATGCCTTTTTTTTAAAAAGGGCATAACTCTCACATCGGAAGTCCGTTTTCAGTGCCATTTTTTTTTAAGCCGCACAAGTTTTCGAGCTCTTTCCATCCAAATAATTAGTTTCAGTTTTTAAATACACATTATCTACATATTTAATATGGCTTCTACAATTATTTTCTTTCTTACCAACAACAACTACTTCCAATGGAAATATCATATGGAAGATTTATTAAGAAGTAAAGGCTTGTACTGGATTACCTTGGGAAAGGAAAAAGCACCCACTGATGTTGATAAGAAAGCCAAGTGGGATAATAGGAATGAAGAAGCATGTGGACTAATTGGAATTTCCATCTCTCCTGATTTAAGGTACCACATTCAAGACATTGATGACCCCAAAGAAGCTTGGGAAAAGATTGAATCTGTGTTTGGTAAACTCAATATTATTTGAGCACAACAGTTAGAAAATCAAATATTGACCTTGAGTCCAAGTGATTTTTCTTTCCTTGGAGACTATCTATTTTTGGTCACTATAATTGCTTATTAATTAAAACAATCAAGTGTCACATAAATTGTCAACCCATGGAAGTTTGGTTATTTCAAAGGCAATCAGACACTGTATATGCTCAATCTCAAAAGAAATCCAAAGTTGTAGTAAAAGTTACACTAATCACACCTTGCCTTGAACAGATTGAAGTTCTACCTTGAATTATAGTGAAAGCAATCTATCTATTGCAGAGTTTTAAGATTCAAAAGGAAATAATTATCAGAAGAATCCTGAATTACATTAAGAAATAGCAACCTAGGAAAAAGGAACCTTTCAACACACTACAAAGAAGAATAACTATTCTGTAACAGAGAACAGGACCCTATTCCCCAAAGAAGGAATCTTCATCACCTGTCTCTGACTATCACACTTTCATAAACTCATTCTGCAAATAGAATTACCAATAAAAATGATTAACAAGTACTAAAGGCTAACTATTCTGTAACAGAGAACATGACCCTATTCCCCAAAGCAGGAATCTTCAGCACCTGTCTCTGACTATCACACTTTCATAAACTCATTCTGCAAACATAATTACCAATCAAAATGATTATCAATTACCTAGGAATGAATTGTATGAAAATGATGTAACAATCAGTGGAAACAGAGTTTCAATAAAACAGAGTTTTAACAAGGTATAGATAAAAACAATACTAACACAATACATAAACTAATGGTTGAATCTTGTGAAGAAGGTGCGCCCCTCCCTTCTCACAAGATTCCCTATAAATAAAAGGGATTAAGAAGTAATGCTCAGAATGATCTTTTATTCATCTGTCAAATATGACAAGTTACAATATCCAAAGTGAACACACTCCTTCTCTGTGATTCAGTTCTAGCTAAGACTTTCGTAATCCCCTGTCTAATGTTGATTTCTCCACTATTTAAGGAGGAGAATCCTCTTAATACAATTAAGCACAAAATTACATGTGTACATACAAATCCTATTCTTAGTCTGATCTAATATTCTATGCTGGAATAGGATATTTTGATCTCCCGTAGAAAAATGTTGTTACAGTAGTTGGAATGGTGTTGGCTTAAGGTACAACTATTGTGGTCGGTGTAACAACTTCTTTATTTATCTTTTCTTGTTACTGTTGTTTGTAAAATATTGTTTTAGCATCGCAAATCATGGACTGTTTCAGCAACAGGATTTGCGTCCTGTTTGATTGTTTCAGCAACGTGGTCTCAAGCAGCAGCGATGGTTGTAATGGTGTTGGCTTAAGGTACGGCTGTTGCGGCCAGTGTAACAACTCCTTCTTGTTATTGCTATATGTGAAATGTTGTTTCATCATCGCAAATCACAGACTGTTTCAGCAACGTGGACTTCAAGCAACAACAATATACTAAGTGCAGTTCAAACTGTTTCAGCAACTATATATTTCTGATTAATGGCTAAGTATGAGAGTAATGTAAAATTACATGTAAAACAAATTAAACATATAGCAAAGAGAAGAAACATTATATACCTTTGGAGAAATACGTTAAGGTGATAATTGTTGAGTACATTTTTATGCTTCCTTTTTTCTCTATAAACCACACTTTTGCCTCTATATCCATCCATTTTTCTTCATTTCATTCCATATATTCCATGAAACAACTTATGAAAGGTATGTTTATCATTCTTTAGCTTAAGAATTGAGTTTTCTAAATTTTGGCATTAAAATTGAAAATTTATCAAAAATTACAGTATTTGACTAAATCCCGTAATAGCTCTGAGGTTCGTGTACTTGCAGGACACCTGGGTGAAATCTAAGACTTGGGTCATGTTCCCTGATGCACAAAGATGGATAATGAGCTATCAGATTCGATATCTGAGCCTTCTAGACATTCGGTCAATGCTGGTCAAACATGGCCACTTCAACAGAAAATACCCTGTTTTAGCCCTAAATCATGGACAATTTTGGATTTTCGTGGGATTTGGCCATATATTGTGGATCTGAAGGAGGAATTCGACCCTATTAGGATATATTATGGATGTGATCATGATATTTAGGAGACTTATTAGCATTTTTAGTTTGGAAACTCTTGTATAAATACTCTTAAGCATAGACTAGTATAACAACTTTTTGGTGTGAATGAAGAAACTTTGGAATTTACACTCTTAAGATCAGTTCTGTGTTTTGTTCCTGTTAATGCCTATGATATGATGATTTGAATGTTGTTAGAGCTCTTTCTTAGCTGAGACAACTCAAAGTGTACCAGTGAAGCATTGGAGGGCCCCCTTTGCCAAACTAGTACACTCTTTCTTTGTGTTCTTTTCAAGTAATCTTTTGTTAGGATATTTAGACACTTAGGAGTTAGTTAAGATCTACTTGGTCTAATATGTCATTAGGTAAAAGTGTGTTTCTTTAGTATGCATTAGTATGCATTTGTAGTTAGGAAATATGACGGTCATGATATGTTCCCGACATAGAGTGATCTGACGATTCATACTCTTTTCGATCTTAACGGCCATTGATCCATGGCTTAACACCCGATTGGTCCATGATCTCTACTTAAAGAGAATGGAGGGTCATTTTTCGATGATCTATTGTGAGAAAATATCTTGTAAAATCTCTCTATAATCTTTTTCTTTGCATTAATAAACTGCTCCAAGTGGCTGCGTTGGTTGGGGCCGTGGATGTTTCCCTGTGGGGGTTTTACCACGTGAAAACATCGGTGTGTTGATCTTTGATCTGGTTATGTGAGTGGTTACTGAAGGTGTTCATCTTTTTTTGGAATACCTGTGTTGTCGAACATGGTATCAGAGCCTGTTTGAAGACCCGCTCCTGTTGTAGATCGAGATCGTGAAGTAGAGTTGCCTCATCTCCATTTTCTGGCATTTCTGTACATTTATGGGCTGAACGGACTATTCCATTGCATCCAGAGCATGATTTTCATTCAGGAACATTTTTCGTTTCACTCGAAAAGGTTTCCGTTTGCCCAAGATACGGCCATTACAGTCAGAATCCAGAGGTATAAAGTTTGAATACGCATTTTTAAATTTTTGCAAAGTTTTGATTTTATTTTGGTTTGTTTTTTTTCTGGGCTGCTACTCTTTTAGATCTACATATGCTCTTTGCCCCACGCCTTGTGCGATCTCAGCAAATCAGAAACATATAGGAAAAGGTGCATCTTCCGGGTAAGCTAACCGAGATCTAACCCTTGTTGTCATCGAGAAGCGAAATTTTTTTCCTTGTGTGAAAAGAGTTTTTTTGGAGCATGCTCTCCAAGGCCGTCTTAAAAAACAACAACAACAACAACAACAACAAAAACAACACCCAAAATCCTCCTTTTGAACATTACAATATGTTTTGCTAAATCAGTTGGTTAAAACTTGCCTTATTAAGTAAGAGGTCTTGAGTTCAAGTCTCTCTTTTGTTGCATTTTTTTGAAAAAGTTCATGCTAAAAATTGTAAAGTGCATTTCACTTCAAGTATAAAAGTGAATCACTATAAGTAGCTTTATATTTTATTTTAGAGTTATTTTGCATGCAAATTTTCTGTTATAAGGTAACCTCATTGTAAAA
>ML778146.1:416234-474807 GCA_009831015.1 Picea engelmannii | reverse complement strand
TCAATTACTTGACATCAACCAATGACATCAATCAAACCAAACCATTTACATCAATGACATATGATCCAACAATCTCCCAAGTAATCAAACCATTGGCATCAATGACAAACCATTGGCATCAATGACAACATGATCCAACATTAGCATACCTCATACAGAAATTTATAACTTGTGAGGGAAGGTTTAGCATCATCTACTTATATCATATTAAATTGCTACAACACTTAAAAGGTGATTGTGAAATCAATATGCCTTATTTTCTCTTACAAAGCCTTTCTAAAATGTCTAAGGCTGTCCAGAAATAAGGAAGGAACACATAAAAGAGTTTATATCACTATGGTTTTATTAAAATGATCATTATATATGAACTACAGAAGAAAAATTTATTTGGCAATAGTTTATCATTGAAAATGGTTTTGAAACAATAAAGGAGGAAGAAGAAGAGGAACATATTTTAGTTGTGAGTGATGATGAGGAAGAAGTACAACACCCCAAGGCAACAAGCCCAAAACCGCCTATGGGGAGGAGAAAAACAAGAAGTATGGTGATAAAAGAGAAAGAACTTGAGGAAAAAGACAAGATTTTTACCACTTATGAAAGGAAGTCAAGAAAATGCCAACAAGTTCAAAAGGGCCAAATACAAGAAAATGATGATGAAGCACAACAAGCACAGTATGCACATATTTACACTCTAGAAGCACAATCATTTGAAAATGATGGTTTTGAGGAACAAGAAACTTCCACCTATGAACAGATGAGAGTAGACATGGAACAATTAATTAGGGACATGAAAGAAGAACCTCAAATGAAAGAAGTGGCTCGTACATCCACATCTGAACTTGATAGGAAAAATAAGAAAATAAGGAAAATGAAGAGAAAAATCAAAGAAATTGAAGTCTTAGAAATATACATAAAAACAAAAAATGAAATGCTAAGAACTCAAAGTCACAAAACACCGTAGGAGAATGAAACTTTGAAGAAGAAGAACAATAAGCTTCAAAAACGGAACAAGTTAATCTCCAAACAAGCCTATAAGTGGTTCCAACATAAAAAGGCATATAAAGAGAAGTATCAAAGAATGAAAGCACTTCATACAGCTCAGGTGAATGTGGAAACATTATTGCAGGCAGTGGAGGTGGTATAATATCAGTGATAGAGGTTCAGGGACATTTTTGTGCATGAGGACATGCAAGGACTTCCTCCTGGGGGAGATGTTGAGTACAATTTTATGCTTCTTTTTTTCTCTATAAACCACACTTTTGCCTCTATATCCATCCATTTTTCCTTCATTTCATTCCATATATTCCATGAAACAACTTACACAAGGTATATTTATCATTCTTTAGCTTAAGAATTGAGTTTTCTAAATTTTGGCATTAAAATAGAAAATTTATCAGAAATTACAGGATTTGACTAAATCTCGTAATAGCTCCGAGGTTCATGTACTTGCAGGACACCCGGGCGAAATATAAGACTTGGGTCGTGTTCCCTGATGTAAAAGGATGGATAATGTGCTATCATCTTTGAGATTTGAGCCTTCCAGATGTCTGGTCAACGCTGGTCAAACAGGGCCACTTCAACAGAAAATACCCTGTTTTAGCCCTAAATCATGGACAGTTTTCGATTTTCATGGGATTTGGCCATATATTGTGGATCTGAAGGAGGCATTCGACCCTCTTAGGATATATTATGGATCTAATCATGATATTTAGGAGACTTATTAGCATTTTTAGTTTGGAAACTCTTGTATAAATACTCTTAAGCATAGACTAGTATAACAACTTTTTGGTGTGAATGAAGAAACTTTGGAATTTACACTCTTAAGATCAGTTCTGTGTTTTGTTCCTGTTAATGCCTATGATATGATGATTTGAATGCTTCTGGAGCTCTTTCTTAGCTGAGACAACTCAAAGTGTACCAGTGAAGCATTGGAGGGCCCCCTTTGCCAAACTAGTACACTCTTTCTTTGTGTTCTTTTCAAGTAATCTTTGATACATGTTTTAGATCAGATGTTGTTGTAGATCAGTTTAATTCATATCTTGCTATAGTTAGATGAATTTCATAGCTAATTCCCATGCTTAATTTTTTCAAGACTTACTCATATTGTGAATGATTTCTTGAATAAGAATTCAATGTGTAGTTTTCCTTCAAGCATTAAGATAGTCATGAATGTTTTTTGAGTTATTTATACTTTCAGTACTTTTGATGATAGTTGCTAATGAATGAATGAAAGAAGACAATGAATGCATCTCTTGAATAAGATTTTTGTCCTTCTATCATTTGATAGGTCTTAGAACTAGTTCGAACATCTCTTGAAATGCTTACTGTTGATACTCTTTAAGAAAACAATTGTTGATTACTGTTATGAGATCTATGAATAAGACTTCTGAATAGAAACTTAGCATCTCTTCCATATTCAACCCTTATAACAGGTTTTGGTTATCTCCATTACAGATAAAAACTATCTCTAAATCCATATACTTTGGATGTGCCTCTAAGTCTTACAAACACCGGATTGACAATCATTTGTACTCTAATTTACATCAGTAGATTTGGAGCCTAACAATAATGTAGGCTTAAATATGAGTGGGAAAAGGATGTAATGATATTGAACAGTATGAGAAAAAAGGTACATTATAGGGTCCTAACCCCCCCCCCCAACTAAAAAGGTTGCATGTCCTCAGGCAACTTCAATCTGAATCAGAATCCGGATATCGACTCTGAGCATGCAAATTACTTAAGCAGTAGCTGTGGAAAGTATTGTCTATTGGAGGTCTGAATCCTTAAACATGTTGTAGCCTTTGTCAGGCTGTTGCTTCAACCTTCTTGGGAAACTTATGATGAACTTGATACTTCTCTGCTGACATCCATAGAATGGGAAAATGGAACTAATAACCTATCCAATTTTCAGCACATTGCTGGACACATTTGATGTAACTTGGTAGTCGGGAGATTGTTGTCTCAAGATTGGTAGGACTAAAGGGATTGTGCTCCTGCCTTTTCTCAGAAGATTGTTGCCAAAACATGTTATTTGCTTCTAGGGAAACAGTCTCTGTGGATTTAATAAACTGTTGGCAATCCTGAAGTATTATTGCCTGTAGTTTCTTTATGTATTGATTCATCCTTGGTTTCTTCAAAAAATTGTAATATTTTGCAACAAAGGTGGCAACGTTCTGTGGTTTTGGCCATATCTAGAGGAGACGGTTATCTTCATTATGCTTGGCAGCTAGAAAATCATTTGGCCACATAATCTGGTTGGTAAGGAAGGAGACGAGTGCTCGAATCTGGATATCACCAACAAGAGGGTTGAGATTAAGCTATCTATTCTCAGGAATAGCTTCATTATGAAGATATATCTCACATAATAGATGTTGATCAGTAGTAGAGGCTTCTGCAAAAGTTTGAACAAAATCTTCTGGTTTGAACACTGCATAGGGTTTTCCATCTTTGATTGATTTAATCTGAAAGAATGCAAGTCATTCTATAAGGAAAAGAGAGTAATTTGAGGATGGTTTCCTAGAGGCCAAGAATTTTTGTACCAAATCAAACATCAGGAGCAATTTGCCTTTTAACTCTTCATTCTTCTTCTTATGGGCGTGAGATTCTTGGCATGTTTGCTCCAAATCTTCCCAGTTTGAATAAATGTGGTTCAGCCAAAGTAGTTTGTGCTCCTGCAAAATTTTGTCCTGTGTAATAGCAGACTCCTTTTTCCATTTGTCCATTATTGCCTGCTCATTCCATGGTTGAGTTTGTGTTTCAGCATCACAAGTGGTAGGCTGAGGTAAGGTCTGAGTGGCTTGTTCCACAAGATTAGGGGTATTGATCTTGCTAGGAGGGGCAGATTCATCAATAGGTAGAGTTTGTGTTTCAGCATCGTCAGTGGTAGGCCGCAGTAGAGTCTGAGTGGCTTGTTCCACAAAAGTAGGGGTACTTTTGTTTACAGGAGGGGCAGATTCATCAACAGGCAGAGTTTGTGTTTCAGCATCGCAAGTGGTAGGCTGAGGTAAAGTCTGAGTGGCTAGTTCCACAAAAGTAGGGGTAGATTCATCAATAGGTAGAGTTTGAACAACTTTACTGATTAAAGTAGGGGCTTCTGATTTAACAGTTATTGTCGGCCAGGGTTCCTGTAAATTAACTTTGCTTTTTGGGATTTTTGAAGGTCCTATTGGTTCTTTTGTAACAATACAATGTTCCTCTTTTTTAACTGTAGAAGTCATATGTGCAGGGGAAGCTCCAGGTATTGGGATTTGAACCACTTTGTAGCCTGCTTTATCATAAATATCCCCGCATTGGCTGCACATATACTCTCTATACTGATCATCTTTTGTGTTTTTCTCTGCCATGGCCACTACATGAGCCAAGGTATGCAAATTAAGTTCCATGTCATAAGCTTCCTTTGCCATTACCAGCTCTTTCTTGTAAGCTTCCAGTTCTGATCTTAGAAACTCATTCTCTTGTCAGAGAGAAGCCATTGGTGGTTCTGGTTGTTGATCTATCATCGGTGTTTCAAGAGGGGTGACTGGTTTTTGTGTAATGGTCACAGCCTCAGTAGCTAGTTCTTGTGGAGCGACTACAAAATCAACAGTTGATTCTTATGTTTCAGCTACTTGATGAAAAGAAAATAGTGTTTCAGCACCCTGGGCATGTGATTCTTGAACTTCAGGAATAAAGTCAGTAGTCGGTTCTTCTGTTTCAGCTGTAGCTGGTTCTTGTGTGATAGCTATAGTTGGTTCTTGTGTTTCAGCTACTGAATGAGTATCTGGTTCTTGTGTAACAGCTACTATTGCAGCACCCTGGGCATCTGATTCTTGTATTTTAGGAATAAAGTCTGTAGGTTGTTCTTGTGTTTCAGTTGTAGCTGGTTCTTATGTAACAGCTATAGCTGGTTCTTGTGTTTCAACTACTGAATGAGTAGTTGGTTCTTGTGTGACAGCTACTTGATGTAAAGAAAATGATGTTGTGGCATCTTGGGCTTTTGTTTCTTGTGTTTTAGTGCCCGTGGGTTGATCAGGTAAAAATTATGGGGTTTGGGAGGGTAGAGGTGTATGTGTTTTTAGCAAAATGGGTTGGGGGTTTAGGGCAGTGGTAGTAGTGGATGCTCTTGTTGAAGCCCTCATTCGTTTTTTTGGTAAAAAGGAAGGAAAAGTAGGAATTTTCTTCTTTCTTTTGTGTGTGGGTTTTTCCTCAGTGATGGGGCAGGGAGGGTTATCAGGTTTATCTACTTCAGAATCATCACTAAGGATATGAATAGTAGGGGTAGATGATTCTGGTAAATTATGGGGTGAACTTGGTATGGTGGAATGAATTGGATCAATTGGATCTGTAGGTGGATTAATAGGTATTTCCGAAGGGTCAGGAAGGTTTTGTGGTTTCTCTTCATGAGGGTTTTCAGGATGTTCAACAGCTTCCTGAGGGTTTATGGGTGGCTTGTTTAGGAGGGGGTTTTGTTGGGAAAAACTCTTTTGGATGAGTAATTGAATGAGGCAGTGATGGGTGAGGGAAAGGATGGTATTTTTAGCCTATTTACAATAATGCGACATGTTTCTAAGACATCCGAGTAGATAGTAAGGAATATTGACCAGTCTAGCATGTTGTAAATGAGATAACAAGACAAAGTCGAAATGGTAAATTACCTGGTATTGGCCTTCACAGGTAAGGCAGTGCTTGATAAACTCTGCAACTTTCGGCCAAGGAGGCGGTAACGAGCTAAGTCGAACACCCCGACCTTTAGGTTCAAGTTGTTCTCCTGGAAAGAGAAAATCATGTTGGGCATTAAGGATAATGTGTTTATGGCTGAACCAGTGAATGCCAGTGACAGGAAGACCTGAAACATGTGCTATATCATCCTCTGTGACTGGAATCCTAACCCCTTGAAAAATAGATTGGTCTTGTTGAATATTCTGAGCAAATTGAAGAACTTGTTGTTGATCAAATCCCTGGAGCCTCTAAAAATAACCCAGCCAACCTGCCTGCTAAAAGATTTGGTAGACTTCTAGATACAATTCTAGCAGGGTTGTCGTGGTGGGTTCATATCATATAATAGGACCTCCCATAGATATTCAGATCAGTAGAATGCACAGTCAGAGAGTCAAGTAACCGCACCCGGACAGAGTAAGTTTTACGGATGAAGGCATGCAAATGATGGTGAAAAAAATGAAACGATGGGTAAAAAGGAGTGATGGTAGTCTGTTCGTGTGAAATGATGGCATCACGTTTCGATATTTCTCCCCCCTAACTATGGCTAAAAATAGTGACTTTAGGTGAATGATAATAATGAATCGGGATTTTCTCAATAGCCATAGTTCAATTGTATTTACATATAAAGTTTACATACCTCATCTTTACCTTTGATTCGTACTTTGGAAAATATAGTGCCTGTCCATAATAGATCTGCAGTAACCATGGGAGAGACTTTGGATTTATGAGAGAAATTGTATCGAGGATTTGTTTAATCATGGGAGAAAGTAGTGAAAGGACAGATGACCATTCACTAATAACAGTGTTTTAGAGTCATCAATTGTGAGGATCCTTACTATTCCATTGGGGAAAATAGTGTCCACTTCGTAAGGTCCTAGCCATATTGTACGTAGTTTCCCTTGAAATTATTTAAACCGAGAATCATACAGTAAAGCCCAATTACCTTTTTGGGATTGCTTATGCTTGATGGTTTTATCATGTCATTTTGTTCTTTGTTGTTGAATCATAGTTGTCTGATGAATGGCATCTAGTCTTTTTTCATCCAATTCATTAAGCTGCTGCAACCTAACTATTTGTGCATCAATCAAATCAAGGTTAACAACTAAAGAAGTCCTTAAGGTTTTGATTTCAAATTTCACAGGAAAGACAACACTTTTTCCATAAACTAATTCATAGGGGGAGAATCTTGTAGTATTTCTCCAGGTAGTTCTGTAAGCCCATAATGCTTCAGGGAGCCTTTGAGACCATTCATTTATGTTTTCCTTCACTTTTTTTGTGAGAATGCCTTCTATTACTTTATTTTTGCTTTCCACCTGTCCATTGGCTTGGGGGTGGTATGGTGTAGTCATTCTATGATGAATATAATATTTTTGAAGGATGGCTTTAAAACCATGAGAAGTGAAAGGAGGTCCTCCATTTGTGACTAATTCTATAGGTACTCCAAATCTGATAAAGATATCTTCAAATAAAAAATCTAGAACAACTTCTTCAGTAGCTCTATGGAGTTCTTTAGCCTCCACCCATTTGGTCATATAATCTGTGCATACCACTATATAAACTTTTTGATTGGATGGAGGGTTAATGGGTCCTACAAAGTCTAAGGCCCATCTTTCAAATGGTTCGAGTACTACATGGGGATTTAATGGAATTTCATCTCTATGATTAGGTTGACCCATTCTTTGACATCTATCACAGGCCCAAACATATTTCTTTGCATCTTTAAAAAGTGAGGGCCAATAATAACCCATCCTGAGAATTTTATGTGTTGTTCTCTTATCAGAAAAATGCCCTCCGCAAGGGCCATCATGAAAAGATTTTAGTAAATCATAAACCTCATCTTCTCTAATGCATCTTCGGATTTCTTGATCAAGTCCTAGGTAGAAAAGACACCCACTTATCCATCTATACCGAGCACTTTGTTGAATGATTCTTATTTTCTCTTAGTGGGATAGGTGTGGTGGTAACTTCCCTGCAACCATATAGTTAGCGATGTCTGCATACCATGGTGAGTGAGAAGATACTGCAAATAGATATTCATCAGGAAAGGAATCATCTACTGGAGTATTATCATCAGGTGTTAACTGAGAAAGGAAATGAGAAACTACATTTTCTTTTCCTAGTCTATCTACAATTGTAATATCAAATTCTTGTAATAATAGTAACCATCTGGTGACTTGAGAATTTGTGACAGATTTATTCATTAAATATTTTATAGCTGAGTGATCAGTATAGAAAAAAGTAGAATATCCAGTGATGTAATGTCAAAATTTATTAATAGCATAAATAACTGCTAAAAATTCCTTTTCGGTAACTGTATAGTTAAGTTCAGCAGAACTCATATTCTTGCTAATGAAGTAAATAGAATAAGGGAGATGATTTTCTTCTTGTCCCAAGACAACTCCTATTGTAGTATCTGAAGCATCAGAGGATATATGAAAGGGAAGTGTCCAATCAGGTCCTCTTAGAATAGAAGTTGTAGATAACTGATGTTTGAGTGTATCAAATGCTTCCTGGCAAAGATTAGTCCACTTGAATTCAACATTTTTCATGAGTAACACAAACAAAGGAGAAGCTATTTTGGAAATGTTTTTGATAAATCTTCTATAGTATCTAGCATGTCCTAAGAAACTTCTCACATCTGTTTGAGTTTTGGGAATGACCTTGGATGGATCCATCTGAATTCCTTGAGTTGAAATAAAATGTCCAAGTACTACTCCTTCACTCATCATCATATGACATTTTTCTATGCTTAAGGAGAGGTGGGATTGTATACATCGTTTAAGTACTTTCTCAAGGTTTTGTAGTGCTTCCTCAAAAGAGACACCATAAGGGATAAAATCATCCATTAAAATTTCCATAGAGTCATTAATCATATCAGAAAAGATTTCTATAACTTCTCTTTGAAAGGTTGTTGGTGCATTACATAGTCCAAATGGGAGGACTCTATAAGAAAAAGTTCCCCAGGGGCTAGTAAAAGTGGTCTTATCTTGGTCTTGGGGTGCAATTTTGATCTGGTTATACCCACTGAAACCATCTAAGAAAGAGAAGAATTTCTTCCCTGACAAACTATCTAACACCTGATCAATTAATGGTAATGGAAAATGATCTTTTTGAGTGGATTTATTTAAGGCTCTATAATCTACACACACTCTCCATTTCCCATTTTTCTTAGGAACTATTACCAACAGGGAAACCCATTCACTATCAGATATAGGATATATAAACCCTGCATTAAGCAATTTTTGAAGTTCCTCTTTAATAATTTCTCTTAAATTAGGGTTCATTCGTCATTGAGATTGGCAGATCGGTCGACAATATTCCTTGATATAGATACGATGAGTACATAATTCAGGAGAGATTCCCTTCATATCTGTATAGTCCCATGCGAATTCTTCCTTATGTTCAAGAAGTAACTTCATTAATTGTTTTGTTTCAGCAACTGTCAAGTTAGGGTTTATAGTCAGTGTTTTTCCAGGTTCAATTTCTACTGGTATACTTTTAGAAGAGATGGTAGCTGATGTTTGAGGTAGGTCTTCAAAGTTAAGGTTTTCCTGGGTATCTGACTCCAAAAGTGTAGCTAGTTGATTATTTGTTTTTGAAGTCACATAGGAGGGTTCACAAATAAAATTATTAATTGCTTCATCCTCAATGACATCTTTAAGGATTAAGGCTTGTCTGATAGTCAAGATAGGTTGAGTAGTTTGATCATCAAAGTCCACCCATAAGGAATTGTCATTATTAATCAAGGGTGTAGCATGAGGGTAGAGAGTAAGCTGTTTGGTCTCATATCCATTGTAAATTGTCATTGAACCAGATCTACAACTGATAAAGGCATCTATTGTGGCTAGCCAAGGCCTGCCCAAAATTAGAGGGTGACCCCCCAACTTTGTTTTAGGTTGTAATACCACAAAGTAAGCTAGATAATTCTAGGACTCAACTGAGATGATTAGGTCTTCAATGACTCCTTCCGGTTTGATTGTAGAATGGTCAGTTAATTCTAGAATGGTTGGGGTATATCTGATTTCATCCTTCAATTGTAACAGTTGTGAAGTTTAAAGAGTCATAATATTGATAGCAGCGCCTAAGTCTATCAGAACTCGAGGAATTATTGTTTTTCCAATTTGCACTATGACAGTAGGATGGTTGGGATCACCATATTTAACTGGAGGAGCTTTACCCGACATTAGTGCAGACAAATCACTCATGACATGAACTGTGAGGGGATCTTTAGTTTTCCTACCGAGCTTCTTGACACAAATGTCTTGCATAGTTCTGGCATAAATTGGTACATCTCTTAGTGTTTGTAATAGTGGAATTTTGACATAGAGATTTTGTAATTCCACTAGAAGATTGAAAGCAGGTGGCTCAGGCATTTTATTCAAAGCTAAACGCTCAGGGAATGGCGGTTCTGTTGTTTCAGCAATAGTGTTTGAGGACGGTTGTACCTCTTCAGGTACATTGTGCTTTTTTATTTATTCTTTATTGGAATCAGAAGAGGTAACATTATCAATGATAGGTTCTACTATTTTCCCAGATCATAAATGAACATCATTGCATTGTGCATGGAAAAGAGAAAGTATAGGTTGGTTTTGAATATCAATTCACTGCACAACCTTATTATTGGGGTTAGGGTTAGGTTGTACAAGTAGTTGGGGCCTCATCATTTGATTATTTGGTGGAGTACCTGATGGTAAAGAGAGTGGTTGTTGAACTTGTGATTGAAATTGAGGAAATTGATTTGGGAACGAGGGTTGTTGACCTCTCCAATTTGGATTCCATTGGTTAAGGTAAGGTTGTTGTTGTGAAGGCCAAGGTGTCCATATTGTTAGGTCTACAAAGGGAGGGTTTGTTTGTTGCATGGGTGGGTAATTCATTTGATTGAAGGGAGGGTAATTTGCTTGACTAAAAGAAGGATAATTATTCCAATGATTAGAAGATGTAAATGGCATATTAGGATTCATACATTGTCCCTGTGGTTTCCATTTCCTTCTCTGTGTCAATAGATAGATAGCTTCAACTTCTTCATCGGTTGGTTGTAATGTTGATTTGATTCCTAGTAAAGAAGGGAATTGTTGAGTTTCATGATCTTTATCACAAATGGTGCAAATTGGCTTTTTGTCCAATGGGAATTCCCTTCATGGGTGCTTATATCTGAATTTGGAACAAAATATGGACATAGTTGCTTCTTCTTTGGCTTGTTTGTTTTGAATATGCAAGGTGTCAATTTGTGAAGCAAAAGAGCTTAACATTTCAGTTTTAAATTCCTCAAGTAGATTACCTATTTCAGCTCTTGTTGCTCCTCCACTGGCTAATTTTTGACCTCTTGAAAATGTGGTATCCCTGTTGTTTGATCTATTCCTTGCATCTCCTCTTGAACATCTTTTACAGAGGTTAACAATTTCATCATATGATTCTTTAGATATGTCCCGTTTTCCAAGCATATTCAACATATCTAGACAGTCATCCCTTACTCCTTTTAATAATATTGTTTTAAGAATATCCTTACTTACATTGGGGTGACTGGATCTTTGTAGATTATACTATAGCTTTTCCACAAAGTCCTCTATATCTTCATCCTCTTTCTGTATCATCTTGAATAATTCCTCTCTTTTTTCTCTTGTTCGGCAATAGTCTTGATATTTGTGCAGAAATTTTTGTTTCATTTGATCCCATGTTGTGATTACATGACCTCCAAGACTCATGAACCATCTTAATGTATTTCCCTTTAATGTTGTTGGGAATAGATTTAATTTTTGAGCATTGGAAATTTAATCATAACTTCTACATAATATGTCAAACTCGAAAAGGAATTCATTAGGATCTTCAGAAGATAAACCATGAAAGTTAGGTAAAGTTGAAAGTGGAATATTCTTCATGGGAGCTACTCCTCTAGGAAGATCACCAATAGGAAATCCTAAGGTAGAAAAATATTTTTCATCGTTTACCACTGCTTCAAGACCTACCTGTTCTTCATGGTGTAGTTCTTCATTATATCCATCCATGGTTTCTTTTGTTTGTTCCCCTACTGCACTTTCTCGATCCTCAATTTTGTCTGCTGGTTTTTCAATTGTCTCCATTTCAAAGTTCACTTGAAAGGAAGGTTGAGGGTTTGGTTTTTGAGAGATTGGTCATTGAGGAACAACAGATTCAGATTTTGATATAATCTAGTCGATAAAAGTCTTTCTTCCTCCTCTTCCTATGCCCCTTCCACCTGTAGGGTCAGTTTCCTTGGGGGGTCCGTGTCCTCTCATGCAATTTGTACATCTGAAAAAGAAACGTAAATGCTTTTGAAATCTATAATTTCCTTCCACGACAATGACGCCAAAATGTTGGTCACTATAATTTCTTATTAATTAAAACAATCAAGTGTCGGATAAATTGTCAACCCAGAGAAGTCTGTTTATTTCAAAGGCAATCACACACTATATATACTCAATCTCAAAAGCAATCCAAAGTTGTAGTAAAAGTTACACTAATCACACCTTTCCTTGAACAGATTGAAGTTCTACCTTGAATTATAGTGAAAGCAATCTATCTATTGTAGAGTTTTAAGATTCAAAAGGAAATAATTATCATAAGAATCCTGGACTACATTAAGAAATAGCAACCTAGGAAAAAGGAACCTTTCAGCACATTGCAAAGAAGACTAACTATTCTATAACAGAGAAAAGGACCCTATTCCGCAAAGCAGGAATCTTCAGTAGTTGTCTCTGACTATCACACTTTCATAAACTCATTCTGCAAACAGAATTACCAATCAAAATGATTATTAATTACCTAGGAATGAATTGTATGAAAACAATGTAACAATAAGTGGAAATAGAGTTTTAGCAAAACAAAGTTTTAACAAGGTATAGATAAAAACAATACTAACACACTACATAAACTAATGGGTGAATCTTGTGAAGAAGGTGGGCCCCTCCCTTCTCATAAGATTCCCCAGAAATAAAAGGGATTAAGAAGTAATGCTTAGAATGATCTTTTATTCATCTGTCAAATATGACAAGTTACAATATCCAAAGTGAACACGCTCCTTCTCTGTGATTCACTTCTAGCTAAGCCTTTCATAATCCCCCGTCTAATGTTGATTTCTCCACTATTTAAAGAAGAGAATCCTCTTAATGCAATTAAGCATAAAATTACATGTGTACATACAAATCCTATTCTTAGTATGATCTAATCTTCTATTCTTGTTATAACCCTAAATTGCACCACACATGCTTACCTAGCATCAGGCCAACTCATATCCCTTCATTGCCAAAACATCTGCTAAAAAACCTCTTTGGAAATCCTCTTGGGTCAAGGTACACGTGCCCTAACCCACTATTGCACGCGTGTGAATGCTGACAGACCTACTATAGCCCGCGTTTACCTAACAAAACACAAAAATAGGAAAGTTTCCGATGAGACAAAAAGATATGGGTCAGTTAACTGAAACTCTCGGCCATGCATGGCTGAGAGTTTGTCCAAAACCCTAGCTCCTTCTAGCCTATAAAAGAAGGGGTAGGGGTACCATTTGGAAGGAGCAAAATAATAGCGAAGAAACTCTGCCCATTTTCCGAATCCATTGTCCCAACCCTTTAGCCTTTCCTCAAGCCTAAGGAGAATTAACACAAAGCAATTGGAGGACAAAAGAAGAGGAGGAGCCTAGGATTAGGATCAAGGAATGGTGGCCGGTCTCGACTTTGATTGTAAGTTGATTCATTTTGGAAATAATAAAAGAATAATTTTCCCATCCCAATGCATGAGTTATCTATGATTTGTTTAATTTATGCTTAATTTCTAACCCAAAAGTAGAAAAGTAGCATGCATGCGTAGTCACTTTTCTTCATTGTAGGATTATCTTTGGAAGGAGCAGAGCAAGCAAGCGGGCAAGGCGGAACGGAGGATCTACACCAAACATCAGTAAAAAGGTTAGTAGTTCCTTTCCATGCATGTATTGTGAAAGAGGGGTTTAAGTTTTGGGTGATAGGATAAAAAGTAATTTCTTTAAGGTCAAAATCTGCATGCAAGTTTGACCCTAGTTTGCTAGTCCGTAGGGTATTTTTCCCAACAACAGAGTTGTTGACCATACTGGTGAAGATACTCTTTAGGGTTTTCGGATTTAGTTGAGTGTTTGGGTAGTGTAAGAGAGTAGATTTTCTATTTCTTTGCCTGTCTTTTTCTGTAATACCCGAGCTAGCAGGGAGCCTGGTTCTTTATACCAGTTTTCCCTGACTGTTTCTTGACGGCAATTTTCGGGACACACATATGTACACGCGGCCTGCAGAAGGCCTGCACGCGTGTACCCATGCCCTAATATCTTACAGCCCGCATGTGAACACTAGCTGTAGAGGTTTCAGTAGCGTGTAGGATTTCAGAGAGCTTGAGAGGCAGTCCTCCTCTTCCCTGTCATAATTATACATTCTCAGGGGGTTTTCTGGATTCTGTCTGAGTCTTGCTAGTTCACAGTCTTGTCTCAGTTTGTCTTGTTGTGTTTTGTTATTCTTTGCAAATATTTTTTCTTTTTTGTTAGAAGAAGCATCCAAGCCTTCAAGGGACCCTAGTTGTCAATACCAGAGGCCTCTTCTAGGTCTGGGCTGCCTGCTTTTATTTTTTGTCTTAGAAGTTATACATACACGCGGCCTGTACAAGGTCAGACTGCGTGTACACGCGTCCTGTTTCAGCTCTGCACGCGTTCACAGGCGTGTTGTTTCAGTGACAGTAACGTGCTTGATAGGTTGCTTTTTAATCAAGGTGGGGCAGTCATCCCCTCTTTTGGTGAGAAGTATTTCTCTCAGGTGTTTGAGTCTAGGGTTAAACAGTCAGTAGGTTAGGGCCTCTTACCCTTAGCCTTCTTTTTCTTAATTGAGAGTTGATAGAAAAGATAAAAAAAAAATTGTTTTATGGTTTTTAGACAAGCGTAAGAGTCTGTGCTTTCTTGATTGCCATTGTGTGTCTTTGATTTGATTCTTTGTGATCTGTTCTTTAAGCCAGAATTTTTTTTTTCTTGGTTTTAGGCTTGTCGGTATTTTCCCTTTGTTGCTTGTTTAGCACGTAAATAATAATAAAAAAAAAGTCTTTTCATTTTCTTCTTTGCTTGAAGATTATGTTTCTGCATCAATAGCTAGGGAGAAGTCTTTTTGTTCATAAGTTTTTTTGCAGTGCATTTAGAGCATAAGTAGCTCGTAGTCAAGCGAAATCCCTTTATGTTTGCTGCATGAAATCTTAGAAAAATTGAAAAGAAAAAGAAGTCTTTCTTTATGAAAAGTTGTTGATTTTTGCATTGGGTAAAAGTCTTTTGTTTCCATCTTTTTTCATTTGTTTTTGCTTTGAGTCTTTACACATCATCAGTTTCACCTTCATACCCCGTGATGTAAAAAATCCCATAAAAGCAACGCTAATTTAAAATCTATTAGAATTTTTGTTTGTAGGGTTCATACACCAGTTCAGGACTAGGGCCTTGGATTAGGTTGGAGAGGAAACTCTCCAAGGCCACTAAAAACCAAACATTGGAGTCTGTGATAGGGAGTGTAGAAGTCCAGTTTCGTGGAAGTTATCTGGGACCCCCCTCAAACACAAGCGATAAACACGAGGTCGCGTGAGGAAAGGTAGTGGAGATAACCCCTCCAAAGCCGGACCAAGCATAGTGGAGAACACATATCAAGGGCTTGTTTTGGGATTTTGTCGTTTGCATTTGCCACGGGGCTTCGTGGGTCTCGAATCCATTTGAGGTCCTCAGTAGTCTTCTGGACCATTTTCTCTCGATACCCTTGATAGGTTTCGGGCTTGATACCCTGCTCATTGTGGTCTACCCGACTTTCGATTGTACCCGCCTGGTGACTATTCGCGTGCTGGCAAACTAGTTGCCAATCTTTTTAGGGACATACATAGGTGACTGCGGGGGTATACCATGGTACCTAGGACAGACATCGGGCCATGATTTGTAGAGTATACCCAGAGGGTACTTCCGTGTTTGAGTTTCACTTACACCGGTAAGTTACTCTAGTGTTGGTTGTTGTAACTGTTCTTCCAACTAGTTTAGTGTTTGCTTGTCTTATCTCTTAGGGGCTTCTTTTTTAGTGTGTGTTATTGTTTCAACGTGTAGAATAACTTAGCGTGTCTTGGATATTCTCACACAGTGGAGGATCTCGAGCTCCGCCAGTCATGAAGGCTTCTGGGCCTACTGCTGGTTATACTGGAGCCACCCCCACCACCATTGAGGCAGAAGCTAGACCAACAAGGGTCTTTCGAGGCAACCGGGTTACAAACCATTGTGCCCGAAAAACTCCCGGAGGAATCAACTGCCAATCTTGGTTTGGTTGAAACCCCAACCACTGATACTTGGCCATCGATCATTGTACCAATCCAATTTTACGAACGCCTGTCAGTGCCTCACACAGCTATGGAAACAAATGTTGTTACTTCCTCTGGGAATTCTTCCATTCCCACCATAGCTATGGAAACAAACATTGTTATTTCCTCTGAGAATTCTTCCATTCCCACCACCATTGCTACCACAGGAGAAGCATATCCTAAATTGTCGTCATCGGTCCGAGCCACCATGGTCTTGGCTGCAACTACGTCACACAGTGGATCTATCCCATCTATCACAGCGGCCACAACTCCTTTAACACCCAGTGCGACAGGCTCGCCATTTTCATACGGTATGCCTAGTTCGGGTACAAGTCATGCACTCACTTACTCCACTTTACAGACTTTGGGTCTGGGGGCAGGGAGCTCTAACGCTCCTCTGCAAGGTCAACTTGGGGGCATTCCTGTCCCTTTTAACTCTTTTCCTTACGCAGGAGGTCATATCTCTCCTTCGTCCCCTTCGCTTGGTGGTCTACATCAATAGTCTGTCGGGCAGCCTGCATACACTAGTTCATTTGGAGTCGGGAGTCAAGGAACACCTGCGCACACTATGCCGGTAGGTTCGTCACCATTTGTTTGGAACAAGACGTTTGGTAACAACACTTTCACATCCATCGCTTTTCCGTCTGGGGGCACTCCCATTTTTGGACAGTCTACTCTGGCGCAGGGTACTATTCCTGCGCCAGGGGCACATATAGCAGGACCTTGGAACTCAGGACAAGGATTCGTTCCCTCCTCTGGAATTTCGTTCTGGGGTAATTCTTTCCACAGTCAATGGAAACCTAGACAGACTTCTATGCCTCTCCCATCAGGACCAACATGGGGTAATCCTTCCCAAATTCCTTCAAACACGATGCATGCCCAACATCCTATGTCCTTTATGGGGAATCAACCAATGAAGTCTCCACAGATGAAAAATACTTACGTTGTTCAGGGCCATGGTTTCTACCAGAATCCGGGCCAGCAGCCAAACTTTTCTTGGCAACCTGGTGCCAGTCAAACTCCAGGACCCTTTTTCCCAGGCTATCAACAACAACCCAAATTACCATTCCTAGCGACGTTACACTTGCCAGATTTGACAAGGTTGTTAAATGATCCTATTTGTCACGATCCATGTTGGCCTCCTATGCCAACGAAGTTTCCTTCGGACATTCCAAAGTTAGAGGCCAAGCCTAACGAATATCCAGGTGATCACATGACTACCTTCCATCTTTAGTGTTCATCTAACTCATTGAAAGATGACTCCGTCCAGTTGCGATTGTTTCAACGCACTCTTATCGGGAGTGCTGCGAAATGGTACATCGAGCTTGATCGCTCATGATACTCTTCTTTTGGTGAACTGGAGATGGCCTTCCTTAACCATTTCCAGTTACCTGTGAGATACGATGCTGGCATAGAACTGCTTGCCAATTTTGAACAGACAACAGCGGACCATATCTCTGATCATATCCGAGAGTGGAGATGCCGAAAGAGTCTCATCAAAGTACCAGTCCCACCAGCATTCCTGCTTGAGTGGTTCCTTAAGTCTTTAGTCCCACAATTATCCAAAGACGTCGTGACTTTAGGAGTTTTCTCCGAAGAAGATGCCATCATGAGGGATCAACAGTTTGAGCTCATCTATTCTCAATCTGGTTTATTATACAACATCCTGCCGGATGCACCACGATCGATACTGGATAAAACTAGACAGAGAGTTGGGCCACATGCCGATGGTATTGTTGGCTCAGCACAAACCAAGCCCACTGAGCAATTGACAAAGCAATTGCAACAGTTATCTATACAACACTCAGCGGCCATCCAGACTACTTCTTTGGCTGCTCCTCCTACTCAAACGTTGGAAGTACACTCTATGTAGACGACTAACCCAAAGGCCAACCAGCAGCCTGAAGGGAAGAAAAAACAACGAAAAAAGGGTAAGGGGGAGAAAAAACCCACTGATAATGCTGGCAAGGGCACCACGGAAAAATGGAAGGCAAGGTATCCATGCAACTTGTGTGCGGAAGACCACCCAACCCATCTTTATCCTCGACTTGCAGAGGCCCAAAAGTTTGTCACACAACAACAGCAAGCCGTGTTGACTAATCCTTTTCAACATGGAAAAAATTCAACTCAAGCCTCTGCAAGCACGGAAGGGGGCAGTCAAGGACCCCCTCTGTCTTTGAACAACCCCACAAATGTATATATGGTGAAAGGTAATTCTTTTCTATCAACTAAAGCACATGCCTATAGTCAACCAAGCACTTCCGAGAAGGGAAAAGAAGTCGAACTCCCATCTCTTCCTCTACAGATTGAGAAGACGTTGGGAGAAACAATGACACACATTCCAAAGGGTGCATTTAAAAAAGCTTCTCACAACCCAAATGCAAGGGCCGCCCATAATTACTCTGTGGTGGAAGATTTATCACAAACCCCTTGTGTGATGTCTGCTTTGGAGGTCCTCCAAAGCTGGCTTGCTCAGAGGAAATCCTTGTTAACTTCTTTGGGCTCTACTAAGACTTGTAATCCAGGTACCATCATGTTAGATACAACTGACTTAAAACCTCGTCTGCCTTACCACGTCGCATTTCAGATAGTAGTGGCTCATCCCACGAAAACTTTTACTCAGAATATCTTCCGCACGGTGGTCGACGAGGGAGCCTCCACATGTGTTATGTCGTTAGCATGCTGGAAGGCCATCGACCAGCCTGTTTTGTCTCCATCACCTACTCTCCTCACTACTTTCGACGATTATTCATTCTGACCACATGGCATCATTCCTTCTTTCCCTATGTAGTTAGGAGGGAAAACTGTGTGTGTCGAAGTAGAGGTAGTCGATGCTCCCCTCGACTATAATCTCTTGTTAGGACAGAGTTGGAATTATGCTATGCAAGATGTGGTTGCTACATTTTTCCGAGTCTTGTTGTTTCCACACGAGGGTTGGATAGTGACCATTGATCAACTATCTTTCTCCAGACCTGACCCAGCTTTGGGGGCATCCATAGTCCCGATGATTGATAATCCTCAACCAGGTGTCGTTAACGTAGGAGTGGGTTTGTGCCCATCCTTGATGGGTACCTTCGATTTCCCCCCTCCTCACGACGATATCAAAATTATATCTAATCACCATAAGGCTGAGATTTTTCAAGTTTCGTCGTTTTGCACGACTGACTTTGAGGATCCTTGGATTCTTCCTTCCCCATCAGCCACGATGGATGAGACAAGGCACCCAGGCATGTCCATGCCCTTGTCTGCCACTGAGGTAGCGTACTCTTTAGTTCAACAAGCTTCAGCTAATCCTGATCCAACTCCTGCACAAGAGTTAGATCTACTTCTAGAGCCTATTTGAGCTCAGGTTTCTCTCGCTAACGTCGATTCGTTAGACTTAGTCTTGCCTTTTGACAAAGAAGTAATCAAAGCAATGACTAGTCCAGACAAACCTTGGGAAGATATTCATCACAGATCATATTTCCTCCCAAAGTTAAGTTGAATCAAAGCAGGAGAATTCACCATGACTATGACTGGAGATAGGTCTTGTCATACTAATCCCTTAGCTACACACAAGATCTATGTTGAGGGTAATGTGGAAACTGTTGCTGAACCGATACGTATCCATATCTCCAGAACCCCTGGCGTCATAGACAATGTTTTCATCGGAGCATACAGCTCCCCCAAGGAGATTCCAAACATCGACTCACAAAGAGTCTATCATGAGCTAACTTTGTTGTTTTTCAAGCTCGCTTTAAGATCCGAAAGCAACATCCGACGAGACTGCATTTCTACTTTTCGATCTCGTCCGGATTAACTGAGAAAATTAACCATTATGGAGTCTTATTTAAGCCCTTTTTAGACTCCTTAAAGATGAAAAGATTGTCGAGTGACCTTGTTTCTTCACACTCATTAAATTGGTCCAGAAGAACGTTCCTTAAACGGGTCTCCTTTTAATCCCTTTTCAGACCCTCTAAAAATGAAAATATTTCTTAGCAATCTTGTGACCTTTCATGCTGGTTAAACTAAAATTTGAAGTCACGTCTTTCTGGCGGTAGTTTACCCCTTTTTTAGTCCGGACGGTCAACTGTACGAACAAAGGAATACTCTATTGAATTCCCATTCTTTAGAAGAGTATCCTCAGGTATAATTTTATTCCTTTTTCGGGCCTGAGGGACTAAATTTATGAAAAAGACACCCCCCCGGAGTCCATAGTTAAGCTCTTTTCAGACTCCCTAAAATTGAAAATATCGTCGAGTGACCTTATTCTTTCACACTCGTTAAAATGGTCCAGAAGAAAATTCCTAACGGATTCCATAGTTAATCCTTTTTCAGACTCCTTAAAAGTGAAAAAATAGCCAAGTGATCTTATCCTTTTCACACTCGTTAAAATGGTTTTGAATTGACGTCTAATCGGTGCTAGTTTAACCCTTTTTCGAACCGACTAGACTATTGTTGAAAAAAGGTACCCCACTGGAGTCTCCTTTTATTCTTTTTCAGACTCTCTAAATATGAAAAACCACCTATCTTACCTTCTTTGGGCTCGTTAAACTTACATCGAAGGATGTTACCATTGTGTGTTCTATCAACCGCATTTGCATACCTTACCCATCAACCTTGTAACAGTTTGCTTCTGCATCTTAACACCTTTGGCCACTGGAGGATTTTTCCCGAGTATCATTTCCCTAGAACATAACTCTTGTCCTTGTGCCTTGAGCTTGTATGTTTTCATTACTCATTCCTTCATTGTAACGTAATATTCCTTTATTCTATTTCAAAAATTATCAAAAAGAACAAAAAAAAATCAAATATACCCCAAAAAGAGGATGGGAAAAGTATTTTCTTTATTGGAAGCATAATGAGTCGCCCTTGGATAAAGAACATCTGTCCATTTTATTATCAGACTATGGGATGTAGTGCGACCTTAGGAAGCTTATTCTCTCTATATAGAGTTGTGTCCTCCACTGTTTGGTTACTCTTCCAAACATATGGAGAGTTTGTGTTTCCTCCTGCTTCGTAGACTTATGATTAACATATATGCTGCCTGAGTCTTATCACCTGTCGTGCTATTATCCAAGGAAGTTGTGTCATTAAGCCTGAGTCGGCCCCTCTGTAATATGTCTCTTGTCTACATACCCGGCATCCTGAACATCCAATCAAGTCTTTGTTCAAAATCACTGAAGCCTTCAGTCCGATCATCAAGATTATCAAGTCTATAACCAACGAGCCGTCGAAGACCTTTGGGTAGTGAAATCGTACACTCATATTACATTCCTACCTGAGTTTTAGAAGATTTTGAAGTTGTTGCTCGAGCTCTGAAGTACAGCCATCATGCCGAATCAACTTCTGGGAGATGGATACTCTATATGTATATCTTTCGGATTTTGAGATGTAGCTCCGATGTGTATTATTCACGGCTACTCTTTATAGTTATTTGACATGGATCTACAATGTATTTGATTGGTAGACATGGTTCTATTTTATCCCGAGCATGGGTATGCCCGCCTCGGTGAGACATTTGTTATTTTGCAGATGGCACCTCCCGATTCCTGATTCTTGGGCTCACTCATTCAGCATAGCAGTACAAATTGGTAAAAGATTGGTAATGTATTTCGGCCATCAGATGATCTTCTGACCTCACACATTAGGGGGAATCCATTATAACCCTAAATTGCACCACACATGCTTACCTAGCATCAGGCCAACTCATATCCATTCATTGCCAAAACATCTGCTGAAAAACCTCTTTGGAAATCCTCTTGGGTCAAGGTACACGTGCCCTAACCCACTACTGCACGTGTGTGAATGTTGGAAGGCCTACTACAGCCCGCGTTTACCTAACAAAACACAAAAATAGGAAATTTGTTGATGGGACAAAAAGCTATGGGTCAGTTAACTGAAACTCCCGGCCATGCATGGCCGAGAGTTCGTCCAAAACCCTAGCTCCTTCTAGCCTATAAAAGAAGGGGTAGTTATCTATGATTTGTTTAATTTATGCTTAATTTCTAACCCTCAAGTAGAAAATTAGCATGCATGCGTAGTGGTTCGTCTTGATTGCAGGATTATCTTTGGAAGGAGCAGAGCAAGCAAGCGGGCAAGGCGCAACAGAGGATATACACCAAACATCAATAAAAAGGTTAGTAGTTCCTTTCCATGCATGTATTGTGAAAGAGGGGTTTAAGTTTTGGGTGGTAGGATAAAAAGTAATTTCTTTACGGTCAAAATCTGCATGCAAGTCTGACCCTAGTTTGCTAGTCTGTAAGGTATTTTTCCCAACAACAGAGTTGTCAACCATACTGGGGAAGATACTCTTTAGGGTTTCCGGATTTAGTTGAGTGTTTGGGTAGTGTAAAAGAGTAGATTTTCTGATTCTTTGCCTGTCTTTTTCTGTAAGACCTGAGCTAGCAGGGAGCTTGGTTCTTTATACCAGTTTTCCCTGACTGTTTCTTGACGACAATTTTCGGGACACACAGAGGTACACGCGGCCTGCACATGTGTACCCGCGCCCTAATCGCTTACATCCTGTGTGTGAACGCTAGCTGTAGAGGTTTCAGTAGCGTGTAGAATTTTAGAGAGCTTGAGAGGCAGTCCTCCTCTTCCCTATCAGAATTATACATTCTCAGGGGGTTTTCTGGATTCTGTCTGAGTTTTGCTGGTTCACAGTCTTGTCTCAGTTTGTCTTGTTGTGTTTTGTTATTCTTTGCAAATATTTTTTCTTTTCTGTTAGAAGAAGCATCCAAGCCTTCAAGGGACCCTGGTTGTAAATACCAGAGGCCTCTTCTGGGTCTGGGCTTCTTGTTTTTATTTTTTGTCTTAGAAGTTATACATACACGCGGCCTATACAAGGTCAGACCGCATGTACACGCGTCCTGTTTCAGCTCTACACTGCGGATCCATATTTGTATTGATAAAAGGTATAGCCACTGAGGATACATCATGGATATATACTCATATGACCTGAACTGATTGTAGCCACGAAGAATACACAGTGGATCTACGAGATGACAAGACATAGCCACGACCAATACAAAGTGGATCTATGTAACATTATATGTGTCATTGTTCAAGAGAAACTCATTCGCAACCTGGGAAAAGTACATATCAGAGTGATCATTCAACCTAGGGTCTTCCTACCAATCTCAATGTAGTATGAATCTAACCATGTGAATAGATGTCCTGATGTTGAACATGGCAGAAACCACTTGATTACCGGTAAATGATGTAAACCATTAACAAGGGTGAGGGATATCACCATTGATGTCAATGATTCCCAAGGTACCCTAGTAGATTCCAATGAATGTGAATGGATGAGCTGAAGTCGAACATCCGTGGAATCGTCTGATCGGAGGTCAATGATGTAAACCCACTGTCGAACATGAGGAGGCCTTCCATTGAGGCATGAAGGTCCCAAAGTACTAATTGGTTTCTGAGTCTAGTCCCTGGATAATGTGTTGAAATCGACAGGAATAAACTCGTCGAAGGAGGGCCTTGATGTATCCCCCATCAACGACATGAAACGGACACAGAGATGTAATTGGTAGATCAAATGAACATGGACTGACATGGGCATTGAGACAAGATATTTGTGATGGATGACTCTCAAGGTGGATACTTCCCTTGAACACTGAGGCACAACAACAAAAACATGACATGGACCAAAACTTGACGATGCAGTGGATGTTGTGACTTATATCGAGTGACCCAAAGGAGTAAAAGAAAATCAAAGGATTGGCTCAGTGCAGAGGTTCAGTGGATTAAGATGTGCATAAAGACAAAGTGTTGTGTTCAAGGGCGACTCTAAGAGTTACTTGGTAATGTTCTCAAAAACTGCTTGGCTTGTTTCCTTCAATTTTCCCCCCATCCAGATAGACGAGTACCTCTTTTTAATTTAACTAGCTCGAGGAGGGTAACACATGCTTGATATAACTCACCTTTGGTAAGTTCCTCTCCCTTTGTTTAATGAACTGGAAGAAGTAAGGGTTCAATCCCGTATGGGCCTGTCGATGTTTGTTTTAACGAGTCCAAAGATAGAGAACTCAAAGGTTTTTCATGATTATAGAGTCTGAAAAACACTTAAAAGAGAACTCTCTCAGTTCATTTTTCGTAAAGTAGTCAGATGAGACTGAAAAAGAGATAAACTATCACTCAATAGATGTTTTCTTCAAACACTTTAATGAGCGTGAAAAGAACAAGGTCGCTCGGTAATCTTTTCATGTTTAGAGTGTCTGAAAAGAACTTAAAGATGACTCCAATGTTGTCCTTTTTTGTAATGTTAGTCTCGTGAGGCCGAAAAAGAGATAAATTATCACTCGAAAGATTCCCTTTCAAACTGTTTAACGAGTGGAAAAGGAAGCAAGATCACTCGACAATGTTTTCATGTTTAGAGAGTCTGAAAAGAGCTTAAAGGAGACTCCAGGGGGTTCCTTTTTATTGTATCCATACAGGTCCGAAAAAGAGATAAAATTCGACCCAGATGCATTCTCATATATTTACGAGCACAAGAAAGAACAAAGACTAAACTCGGTATGCCCCCATCTTTAAAGCTAGTGGCTTAACTCCAGAAAGATCATCAAAGGCTGGAGACATGCCCTCCAAGCTTCAATTCATTCACTGGCTCTAAGGTCGTCACCAATGTCTCTAGTAGATGAGAAAAAGGAGAAGGGCAGATGAAAAGAAGGTTCAAGAGAGGTGACTGTTTCATTTTTAATGAGCTTGACACAGGAAAAGAACTATTCTCAAGGCCTTTGTTTCATTTTTTAACGAGCTTGCCACAGAGAAGAGAAACTATGCTCGTGGCTGCTTCTTGATCATGGCTTCCAAGAGAATACCGCTCTGGAAGGATACCATGTCAAGGGATAAAACTCAGTCATGGTCTCCAAGAGATCTTCATTGGATGGAAGATGATCACTCAGGAAGGACCACATTCTGAGGGTTGCGATAGGAGTAAGGAGATCAAGCTCCAATAATCCTACTGAAGAAATCACCATGTCCACTACTAAATCTAAATCGTCGAAAGTTGAAATCATGGAAGATGATGAAAAATCAACACTAGGAGGGGAGATAGACTGTATATCTTCCCGAATTTCTTCACGAGGGGGAAGAAAAGAGGATCAGTGATGGTTATTTTCCCGAGGTAACTTGTCAATGCGAAACATTTCTGAAAGAGATTCATCCAAAGGAAAAGTTGGGGAAATGTAGTTGATTGCAGACGACAAGGAACACAACCATGATTGCATCAAGGAAACATTAGGCGCCAATAGATGTTGGTCATCTAATGATGGATAAGTTGATTGGGTAGAAATGTATGACATTTCGGCTAGACTAAGTGGCACGATGTCACTTAGTGCATCGAATTCCAATGGATGAGGTACAATCCAAGGGTCAGATGATTCCAAAGATTGATAAGCCGCGGTCGAAATCATATCGACGGTGGAAATATGATGTGTAGTCGGTGGAAGTGGTGTAGGGAAGGTACCCATGAGGCTAGAATCTTTTAGTAAGCCAACACCAATGCTTTCATACGTGATCTTGTGGTCTCCCAAGAAAGGAATATTGTTGGTAGAAGGAACGTGAGCATCGATCGTGCAGAAATCCAACTGATCAACAGTGACAATTTTGCCCTAATGAGGAAATTGGACACATCGGAAAACTGACGAGGCAATGACAGTCATAGCATAAAACCAAATTCTTCCAAGTAACAAGTTGTAATCGAGGGGAGCATCGACCAACTCAACATCAACAGTAACAGTTTTGCCACCCAATTGGATGGGCAGGGACTGTAAATCCCATGGGGATGAAAACCTCACCCGTCGAAGGTGCTTAACATCGTTGGGGATTTGTTGAGTGCTGGTGATTTTAAACATTTCCAAAATGCCAAAGACATGACACAAGTTGAGGCTCCCTCATCCAGAATAGTTCGGTGGATTTGTTGATTGTGAACAACAACATCAACTTGGAAAGCAAGTTGGTGGGAGATTCGAGACGCATAATTTTCCAGGTTAAACATGATCTAATTGGATGACTCAGGATCGACAACGCCAAGAGCGGCCAAGAGTGTTCTACGATGACTGGGGCAGTGTTGTAGAACTTCTAACATAGACATAGAACAAGGTTCTTGAGTCAAATCTTCAACAATGTTGTATTTTTGGGCTGCACGAGAACTAGGATTAAAGGTAGCTTTGCGGATAGTGCTCTTAGGAGGACGTAAGATAGATTCAAACGTGGGTTTCTAAATCTGAAGCGGTCCAGATGGAGGATTAACTGATGGAAGACTGACGGAGGATGATGATGGATCCGGTAAAGTATCGGTACCATTAGTGTCTTTTCCTTTGTCAGGGTTACCTGGTGTGTCGTATGTCTTAGAGTGAGTGGTCAAAGTGATCCCATTAAACATATAAATATGTGCACTCGATGAGGCCTCATCATGAGGATCGCTAGAACTGCCCCCAAGAGAGGGGGTTTGAGCAACCATGGATTGTTGCTGTGGAAAAGGCTGAGTAAGCACAGTGGGTTGTGACTTTCCTTGGAAAATTTTGGCCACTTCATTGCAAAGTGGACAATCTCGAGTGTAGTGATCGTCACCACAAATGATACACGAGAATTTCAGTTTCCATTGTGATTGCTTTTCGGTAGCAGGTGGTTGAGCTTGAATTTTTGTTTGTTCATTGTTATTTTTTGATTTATTGTTTGTCTTCTTCTTACCTCCAGATTGTTGCAAAGGGGAAGATTGAACTGCATTCACCTTAGAGATCTGAGTTTGGGGGGAGGTAGAGGAGGGCGTAGCTGGTTTGGAAAAAGATTGAGTTTTGACGGAACCGATAACACCATCCGCATGATATGAGGATCATGGTTTAGAAGGATCGGTATTAGCTCGAGCAGCATTTGGAAGTAAATCATACAAAGTACCAGATTGGGAATAAACCAAATCTAAATAATAAGCCCGAGCGATGGATTGTTCCTCTGTAACCGCACCACCCATAGCGACATCACGAGTGATCAGGGGTAACAATAATTTAGTAAACCATTCCACCAAGAGCATGTAAGGAATGACTACCTTGATCATCCTTCGTCGTCGCCCCCACTCATGAATATGGTCATAGATATGCACGGAGTTGGTTTGACAAAAGGAAGTCAAGAGTTCAGTACATGTCTCGTAGTGAATAGGCAGTTGAAAGTGCGTGAGGAAAGACATGGAAAGGGAATTGAAATCATGAAAAGAATCACGTGGTAGTTCAATATACCACTTTGCTACTGAACGAGTAAGTGTTCGTTGGAAACGACACAAATGTATAGAATCATCCATGAGGGAGTTTGATGAACACCACAAATGGAAATTCATCACATGGTTGTTTGGATCTTCGCCGGGGTTTCCATCAAATTTTGGAATATCAGAAGGAAGTTTAGCTGGAATGACTGGCCAAACTGGTGAATGAAAAATAGGATCATTAGTTAACCGAGACAAGTCTGGGAGATCCAGAGTCGCAAGGAAAGGTAGTTGTCGGTTAATTTGCAAATGATACTGGTGCGACATAGGAACACTAGTAGGACCATAGACTGGGTTAGGTGGATAGTTGTAACCAGTAGGTCCTCCTACAAATGGTTGTTGTTGGCTAGGATAAGAAGGATTCGATGGTGCATGAGAAACATTGGCATAACCCGGTGGGTTCTGAACATTATAGGCTAGGTGATTTATTTGCCCGTGAGGAGGATAAACATTTTTCCCTTGAGAATGGTAAGGAGTAGATCCCGAAGGCGGATACACATGAGGCCCATGAGGAGGATAAAATTGTGGTCACGGAGAACTCCAGGTGGTGTTTGGGATGTCGTTTGAATAAGATTGCCCGTAAGATGTTCCGAAAGGGACAGGATTGGATACTCCTCCTAGTGGGTTATTATACAAGTGCCCTCCAATGTTGGTTTGGGTAAAAGTTCCTCCTGAAGATACTCACTGGATTGTGAAGGGTTTCCAGCAAACGAGGGTTTCCTCCTTGCCAGTGGTTGATTTATGACCGGGGTATGACTGGAAAATGGAGGTTTCCCTCCAAGAGGAGCATGGAAAGGGGGCTTCCCTCGGGGAGGGATAGGTCCGCCATGGAAAGGTAGTCCTCTAGGAGGGAAAGGTGTGTGGGATGGTGGTTTCCCTCCAGCTAGTTGTGTTTGGCCAGTAGGGGTCTGCATTCTTGGGTGAGAAGATGTCCCAACAGGATCATGTGGAATATGTGGAGCTGTAGAGTAAAAGCTTGTAGAAATGGGGGTAGAGATTGAAGTTCTTTGGAGATGAGTAGAGGTGATGAGTCCAGCATTAGGATGGACTTATGCTGGTGCGACAGTAGGGTTAATAACCTAATCGACTGGGTGATTCATGGTTCGACCGGATGGTCCTGTTTCACTAGGAGGGTCATGAGGATGAAAGGATTGCCGAATAGATTTGAAATGTTCATAGAGATTGTGTCCCGATGAAGTCCTCCATATAGAATGAGCAGGTGTGGGATTGGTTTCTACTGCGGTGCTAGGACGAACAAGAGTCCTATACTCATCACCAAAAATTGGTTCTGTGGATCCCATATATGTTTCGGTAAAAATCCTCTCCGGTAATTGTGGGACCTCTTCATCTATGGCATTCCCAAGGGAGTCTAAATGAACCAAAAGTGGTTCGATAGGGGTTACCGACACAGATGTAGTGGGATTTTCAACCATGACCAAAGCGCCTTCTGGGTTATCTAACGAAGGAGCAATAGCACTTCTAGCATCAGATTGATTTTCTACCTCTCTATGGTAGTTGTCTTTTGGAGGGTTAGGAGGTAAGGGTTGATAGCCTTACAGAGGCAGCCCTTGCATCCTACGCGACCGACGAAGACCTTGATCGTCTACGGGCTCAATTGTGGAGAATAACAGAACACACTAAAAATATAGGGCCAACTAACGAAAAGAGACAGCATACGCTAATAAAATATAGGAATCAACCAAGCAAACAGAAACTTCTCTCGATGATCATACTAGTTGGTGATGAAATCCAACATCGCGTGATCAAGTCAAGAAGGGACTAGGATATGGTGGAACAGTTACAATGGTGACCTAATTAATAGACTTTCACCTTGGTGCAAGCTTCCATGCAGTAATTGTGGATTTACCCTCCAAGGAGCTCGAGTGAGTTTGACCAATATCTATTCCAGGTACAGTGAGACTTCCCTTCACCGTCACCTTGTGTAAGTAACTAAAGATTATGGCAACTAAAGACACCAATTCATAGTGAGTCCCTGGGCGGGTACAGTGGACAGTCTGATCTGAAACGTATGGGCAGGATAACAAGTCTGAAATCAATGCGAGAGGCTCCCACACATAATCATGGGTATACCTCCAAGCGACCCCACACATATGATCCAACCACTACAAACAATGGAACAACGGAGGGATAATCTCTGTAATTTTCCTGAATGCGACCTCTTGCGTAACCCCTATGTGAGAGGGGGATCCTAGAAAACCAATACGATAATTGGATTTGACTCTCCCTAGCTCAGGATGCTAATGTTTGTTTTGAAAACTTTGGAGAGTTGTACTCACAGCCTAATCTAAAGTGATAACCCTAGTCTATTGTTGGTGGAAGATCCTAAAAACAAAAATGTTCTAGATAATTTTTAATTAGCGTTTGTTTTATAGATGTTCTTTACTCAAAGGGTGCACGAAAGTGAAACTGATGGAATGAGGACTCAATTCCCAAAAGATGCATGAAATATGATAAGAAATCGTTTCTTTTCAATGAACACCTATTTAAGGGAAAGAGAAGGAGTCGTTTTCACTTTCAAACACTAATATGAAACGTCCTCAAATCAATTGGTTCTCATTCGAATCCAATGCAATGCTAAAACATTTTCGAAAACACCTTCTAATATGAAAACCAATCACTAATATGTGTCTTTTGTCGTTTGTATGCGAATGATGATTAATTCAATGCAAAGACTTCTCCTACCAACTACCCTTTCAGATCAAGGAGATTCAGACAAGCATGATCATATTTCACACACATGACACACACCCTCTTGCTATGATTGAAACAAGAAGCAAACATAAGACAAAAGATAACAAAGAAAAATCAAACAATTCACACAAAAGAGAGATGTTTAAGAATGATGACATCAAAGAACCAGATAAGATGGTTCATAGATTCTTGATGCCCTTCACCAGAGTTCCCGCTCAGTCGGATAGGAGAGAAGAAAGCAGTGGATTGATTTCAAGATCTCAACAACAAAAAATCAAAAACAATGAAGAAGGCCACCAAATCTGAATAGAAAAGTGATTATTTCTTAGAAGGAGGGATGTCAAAATTCAATGGTAAGAAGCATTGAATCACAAAGAATCTCAGCAATTAAGAAAACAGGGTCTGGACCTCAAAAAATGCAATTTTTGAAAAGATTTTGTGCAAAAAGGGGCTGGCGCTTTGGTGTAAGGGACACTAGGGCATTATAAATCTCTTTCTAGCACCTTTAGGGAGTGTAGGCACTCTACTAACATGGGCACAGGGGTGCAAGGCTTAAAAAACTCATAAAAATGTCCAAAAACCCAAAATTTCAGTCAAATTTTGACAGTCAAGATGAATGTTATGGGGTAAAGAGTCAATCAACATATGAAATCAAACAAATGGGGTGAACAAGGTCTGAAAACAATCAAAGGGTAAGGCAAGGTCTATGAGGAAAAATCAAAACCAAAATTTTTGATTTGATTCCCCAGTGGAGTCGCCAGTTTCCGTTGAAGTAAAATCTCCCTGCGGAAAGGTAGATCTGCTCAAAGAGCTAGACTCTTAACTCTAAGACAAAAAGTGCTTATCATGGTCACTAACTTCCTTTTAGTTCTACACAAACTAATGCATGAAGAGGAAGGAGGAAAGACGTACCTTTTACTGGTGTTTGTCCTTGCACGCTCTGAGTTGAACTCCAAGATTGAGCTCCTCGATAAGCCCTGTAGACAAACAAAGTACAACCACTTCCTATTCTATCGAGATTAGTTCAAATCTCGATAGCATAGGAAGTGGTTGTACTTTTTAGGGAGCGCTACTACATTCCATCTATGGTTGTAAGTAACGTTTTGTCCTCATTAATGTAATAAGATTGGCATGTTTTGTCCTTTTGAGGAAACGCTCCCTAAAAAGGGCCATCAGAGTGTTATAGCGCTCCCTATCAAGGTTTAGGGGGCGCCAACACTCCCAAAAGTAGTGGCACTCCTCCAAAAGGGTAGAGGTAGTGCTATAATGCTCCCATATAGTGTATAGGGGAGCGCCAACACTCCTGAGAGAGGTATAGGGGAGCGCTCTCCTCCAAAAACTCAGTTTTTATGGTTCTTTCAGATGGCAAGAGGTTCATAAGCCTAGTCAACCATTCCTCCTCTTCCAAATCAAGTGTTTGATGTGTGTCAAGTGTCCTTCTCATGTCATTATAGGCATGACATAGGCATCATAGAAATATGCTTTCCTTGACACTTACAACACTTGTGAGCAAAATGGGACACTTGCAACACTTGTTATGACGACACTTGTGACACTATCGAAGTGAGTAATTTCGATGTGTAACAAACATCCTCACTACAACAATAAACAACATAAGGGTCCCAAACCTTCTCAGAAAACTTCAGCTCCTACTAGTAACAAAGGATCAAAATATAAATGTAAGAATACTAATAAACATTGCAAATTTTGTGATAAAGATGGTCATGATGAGTCCAAATGTTTCAAGAAGATGGTAGCTTTAGAAGCACTGATGAAGACACACAACATCAGTATTGATTCTACTTCTTCTTCTCATGGACATGCACTTTCTGCTTCTGGTTTCTCCTTCAATGAAAATTCTACTTCTACTACTTCTTCTTCTAATGAGTGGCTTATTGATTCAGGAGCATCTTATCATGTGGATAAGGATAAAGCCATCTTTTCTTCTCTAAATGAATGTAACACCAAGAAAATATTTGTTGGTGATGATAGATCTCTTAGTGTTATAGGATATGGAACAGTTCAAGTAGATAATGGTCATTTCAATGATGTATTATGTGTTCCAAGACTTTCTTGTAACCTTCTATCAGTATATCAAATCACTCATTCAGGTGAAGGTAAAACCGTCGATTTTTCACCTCACCAAGCTGTAATCAAGGATCTAAAAGATCCTAAGCATGTTCTTGCAACTGGAATTGTTGATGATATTACCAGGTTGTACAAGTTTGAAAACTTTGGGTCATCATCTTTTCCATCAGTTTTTGTTGCTCATAGCGATGACTTGAGCAAACTTTGGCATTAGCGGTTTGGTCATATAAACTATTTCTCATTGCAACAACTATGTAATCAATAGATGGTGGCTGGTCTTCCTCTTGTTTCATGCAGATATGGTGTTTGTGCCAGTTGTGTTCTCGACAAACATCATCGAGACAGTTTTGATAAAAATGCCTCTTGGCACGCCTCGGGTCCTTTGCAGCTTGTTCACAATGATTTGTGTGGTCCACTTTCTTCTCCTTCTTTTTCTGGGTGCAAGTATTTCTTAACTTTCATTGATGATTTTTCTAGACATACTTGGGTTTACTTCTTAAAAATCAAGAGTGAAGTTTTTGACAAGTTTTTGGCCTACAATGCCCTTGTCTAAAAGAAATTTGGACATCAAATTCAAAGGTTAAGAACAGATAATGGAGGCAAATATGTGAACAATAATTTTACAAGCCACTTCACTAAACAAGGAATCCAAATGAAACACATTGTTCCATATACACCACAACAAAATGGTGTTGCTAAGACAAAGAACTACACATTAAAAGAAATGGTTAATTGTATGATCCAATCTAAGGGATTAAGTCTAAAGTCTTGGGTGGAAGCCATCAACTGTGAAAATTACATAGTAAATTGCACTCCCACAAAGGCTCTTAAAAATATAACACCGAAAGAAGCTTGGACAAAAATTAAACCAGATGTAAGTCACTTCCGTGTATTTGGAAGTATAGCATGGGCTAACATTCCTTATCAAAAAAGGAAAGCATTGCAGCCTAAAAGTGAGAAGTGTATATTTATTGGTTATTTTGAAGATTTCAAAGGTTACAAACTTCTTCAATCAAATTGTAATGAAATTATTATTAGAAGAGATGTTAAATTTGATGAAAATCTCTTAGCCTGGGAGCCAAATTCGGTGTTTGAGCCTTCTTATGATCTAGTTTCTTCTTCAGATGATGACAGTGAGGATGAAAATCCACCTCCGCTTGCTCACCCTCCTCCATATGAGTCCTTTGAACCTGAACCAGCACCATCTCCACCGCTTCCTAGATGGGTCTGTTCAACACGAGAAGCAGTTGGTGATCTTGTCGGTGATCCTTCAGATCAATGTCGAACGTGTTCATAGTTCTAGGGAGCCTCTTCTCTTTTTCCTCAAGTTTCAAAAAATCATGATCCAAAGACATTTGAAGAAGCTTCAGGTCATCCAGATTGGGATACATCAATGAATGAAGAGTATCGTTCTTTAATGGAAAATGATACTTGGGATCTTGTACCTCTTCCAAAAGGAACAAAACTTGTTAGATGAAAATGGGTCTACAGAACTAAGTATGCATCATATGGAAGTGTTGAAAGACACAAGGCTTGTTTAGTTGCGAAAGGATTTTCCCAAGTTGAAGGAATGACTATAATGAAACATTTGCCCCTGTAGCAAAAATGAATTCCATTCGCCTTGTTCTTTCCCTTGCTGCCTCACATAAATGAACGGTCCATCACATGGATGTTAAATCCACCTTCTTGCACAGAGATTTTCAAGAAGAAATATACATGGACCAACCTCCTATCTATGTCCATAATGACTCTAGCCTTGTTTGTCGCCTCAAGAAAACTCTTTATTGTCTCAAGCAAGCTCCCCGAACTTGGTATGCCAAAATGGATAGCTTTCTTATTGCCACTGGATTCTCTAGTTGCCATTCTGATCCTAATGTCTATACCAAGAAAGTAGGAAGCCATCTCATAATCCTTTTCCTTTATTTTGATGACCTTATCCTTACTGGTAGTGGCTCAAAACTTTTAAACCATGTGAAAACCAGCCTTAAGAAGAAATTTGAAATGACAGACATAGGCTTTTTGTGTTGAAATAATGTAACTGCAAAGAGTATTCTTATTATTATTATTATATTATTCATAGGATCAATCCCCATTGTGGATTGATCATGTTGGTTATTGTATTAAGACCAAATCCCCTTTTGTGGATTGGTCAACAGACAATTATAATAGGAAGAATAAGAAGTCGGCCCCAACAGTTATTATTGAGACCCAGAAATATAATAAAGGTGGGTTTACCCACCCAGATTGAGAAGTCAGCCCTGCTAGTGAAGAGACACTTCACACGTGCCAGACTTGTATATATAGAGAGGCCAACACCTCACTTTGACACATAACACACTTGCTCATTTCTAAGAGGCAAGTTGCGACTTACCAGCTGGAGAGAGGGAGAAGAGTGGCGCATCTTTTGGAGAGGACTTTATGTATTGGTTTGAGTTATCTCTTGACATTGTATTGACAATTTATGATAAGGAAGTTTTTGCTGGGTTTTCTTCCCCTAGAGGGTTTCCCAGGATAAATGTTGTGTCTCTTGTGAATGTGTATTTCTCAGTGATCTTGTTCTTATGATGCTCTTATCTATTGAAATGAAAAGAAATATAATAATGGCATAAAAATTAACATGGTATCAGAGCCAACCTGAAGGAAGCATATTTCGCAAGAGAAAAACGTCACTGTTGCAGTACCTGAAAATTAGGGTTTTTCAAAAGTGAATCTTTTCAGCTCCAAAACTACCTAGAAAGTTGTGCCCTCCCCCAAGGATCGTTTTGGCACCTTGAGCACACCTTTTCAATGGCTAGATCTCCCAAAAAGTGAAACCCTAGTTTCAGAAAGTACCAGAAAACCAGAGTACCAGAAGTACCAGAGTACCAGAGGTACCAGAAAACTAGAAGCACCAGTCCATAAATCCACAGATCAATTTCGGGAAGGAAAAAGTTGGATTTTCTTAGATCCAAGTACACCAGGCTACTCACCTTAGCCAAGCGCACCTCCTGGTAAGGTCAAAAATTAATTTTAAGCATTTTTCATTTTTGGTCATTCTTCATAGCCTCAAGTACAAGATGTCTGCAAGCACAAAGCTTGTTGAGAAAATAGAAGGCATAGACAACTTCCGTGCCTAGAAGTATAGGATCAGTTTGATCCTTGCAGAGAATGACCTACCAAGATTCATCAAAGAAGAAGTGTCGGAACCTAAAGATGCCATAGAGAAAGCAAAGCATCAGAAGGACTCAATCAGGGCTCAAAGAATCATTATAGATTCAATCAAAGACCAGCTGATCCCGTATGTATCATCCAATAACACTCCGAAAGAGATGTTTGACTCTATAAGAAAACTATACGAAGGAAAGAACATCAACCTAAAGATGAACCTAAGATCTCAATTAAAGAATACCAAGATGCAGAAAGGAGAAATGATTCAAGAATATTTCTCCTGAATCTTAGAAATTAAAGAACAATTAAAACTGATTGGAGACACCATAGATGAATATGAATTCATAACGACAACCCTAAATGGTCTCACAAGACCTTGGGATGCTTTCATCCAGACGATATGTGCCAGAAAGGAGAAACTACAGTTTGAGAGCCTATGGGAAGAATGCATCCAAGAAGAGACAAGGGTAGCTAAATGTGAAGCACTACTAGCAAGGGACGATGATCAAGCCCTAGCTACTCATACAAAAGGAGGAAGTAAGAAACCCTACATCAAAAGGGAAACTCATATAGAGCCTCAACCATCAAACAAATTCAACAACAAAGAATCTCATCCAAGAAATTTTCAGAAGAAAGGACAGTGCAAGAGAAGAGATCTCTCATCCATACAATGCTATCATTGTGATAAGATGAGACACAAGGCAAATTCTTGTCCAGTCAAAAGAGAAGAATACAAGAGGAAACATGACCACATAGTCTAAGATGAAGAACCACCTACGAAGATGATTAAAGACCATGTCTTGATCTCGGCCCTCTCAGGATCTGTATCACCTGGAGAGGACACATGGCTCATTGATAGAGCTACATCAAAACACATGACGGGTAAGAAAAGTACTCTCTCTTGTATTTTAGAAAAGAATTTTTCTCAGAAAGTGACACTTGGAGATGATTACCAATATCCCATCAAGGGAGTGGGAGAATCAAACTACAAGCTAGATTCAGAAAACTCAATAACGATGAAGGATGTACTCTATGTACCAGGCTTGAAGAAGAACTTTCTTTCCATATCATATTTAGATAAGAAAGGATATAGAGTTTCCTTCATAGATGGAGAAGTTCTTATGTGGGCTAAGGGATAAACTATAAATGAAGAAATCGTCATCGGAAATGAAGAAAATGGCTTATATAAGCTTAAGGGTCACCCAGAAAATACCATGACCCATGCCATCGAAAACTCATGCAAACTTTGGCATAGAATATTAGCCCACATCAACTACAAGGCTCTACCATACATATGCAAAGTTGTCACAGGTTTACCAGAACTCAAGGTCAATCAAGAAGGCATATGCAATGGATGTGTGCAAGGGAAGAATATCAAGAACCCTTTTCCAAAAAGGGACAGCAAAGTGGAAGGAGTACTGGAACTCATTCACTTAGACGTGTGTATCCCAATGCCATCATCATCCATTAGCGGGTATGTATACTATGTATCATTCATTGATGACTATTCTCGCAAGACCTGGATATATTTCTTGAAATCTAAAGATGAAGTATTCAGTAAATTCAAGGAATTCAAAGCCTTCATAGAGAATCTTTCTGAAAGAAAGATTAAGATACTCAGGTCAGATAATGGAGGAGAATATACCTCAAAAGAGTTCATGAACTTTTTCAGAGATGTTGGGATCAAGAGGGAACTCACTACTCCCTATAATCCTCAACAAAATGGTGTAGCTGAAAGGAAGAACATAACAATTATGGAAGTTGTAAAGACCATGATTCATGATCAAGATCTTCCTATGTGCTTATGGGCAGAAAAAGCAATGGCAGTTGTTTATGTGAAGAAACGATTATCCCATAGCGCACTTGGGTTCAAGACCCTGGAAGAAATGTTTACCGGAAAGAAGCCAAAGGTAAGCCATCTCAAAATATTTGGTTGTCTAGTGTTCATAAACATTCCGAAAGAGAAAAGAAACAAGTTGGAACCCTCTGGAAAGAAGGAAATATTTGTAGGATACTGTGAGGCCTCCAAGGCCTTCAAAATCTACATACCTAGTCACCGCCATATTGAGATCAGTAGGGACGTGACCCTTGATGATGAAGCAACACTTAAGAAATCAAGAAGATGCCATATTTAAGAAGTATATGACGAGGAACCTGTAAATCCCAAGATTGCAGAATCCATGAGGGAAGTTCCCAGAGCTGCAAAACCTGTAAGGGAAGTCGTAACTTCCCCTGATGAGGAGACTCCTGAAGACCACGATATAACAGAAGTTCAAGAACCTCCTCAAATGAAATTCTCCTATAAAATAAAGCATGCTTGGGCAAGAGAGCTTATTCAAGATGGAGAGAAGTATGGTGTTCCAGAAGGAACCTCGAAACAAGTGAAAAGACCAAATCCATTCTCCAGTTACAGGTCTTTGATGTGTGATCTCCTATATGAGGAGCCTACATGCTTTGAAGAAGCCATTCAAAAGAAGCAATGGGAAGATGCCATGACAGAGGAATACCAATCCATAATAAAGAATGATGTATGGGAAATAGTTCCCAGACCAAAAAGTAAGGATGTGGTATCATCAAAATGGCTATTCAAAATAAAACATGTTGTTGATGGAAGTATTGAGAAATACAAAGAAAGATTTGTCACTCGTGGCTTTTCCCAGAAAGAAGGCATTGAATATGAAGAGACATTCACTCCTGTAGCCAGATACACTTCAATTAGAACCATCATAGCTCTTGCAGCTAAGATGAAATGGAGGCTAGACTAGATGGACATGAAGACAACTTTCCTGAATGGTGTTATCGAAGAGGAAGTGTATATAGAGCAACCCCAAGGATTTGAGGTTGAAGACAGGAAGTCTCATGTCTGCAGATTAAAGAAAGCCTTATACAGATTGAAGCAAGATCCCAAAGCTTGGTATGGCCATGTAGACAGTTTCTTGATGAGCTTAGGCTTTACCAAGAGTAAAGCAGACTCAAATCTCTACTTCAAAATTACGGATAATGAACCAGTAATATTACTACTATATGTGGATGACTTATTCTTAACTAGAGAAGAAAATCTCATCGCTGAATGTAAAAAGAGACTTGCCGTAGTATTTGAAATGAAATACCTTGGCCTAATGCATTAATTCTTAGGCCTTGAAGTATGGCGGAGTCCAGAAAGGATCTTCCTTAACCAAGGGAAGTACACAGTCGAAATCCTGAAGAAATTCGACATGTTGGAATGCAAACCCATGAATACATCCATGGAAGCAAAGATGAAGCTACTGGTCGATATTTCGTCAGACTTGATAGATGCCACACTATACAGATAGATTATTGGATCACTGATGTACCTGACAAACACTAGACCAGACATTTGTTTTGCAGTGAACACCTTGAGTCAGTTCCTGGTAGAACCTAGACGTGTTCATCTAGTGGCTGCAAAACATGTGATGAGGTACCTTAAAGGTAAAATAGATTATGGTCTCATCTATGATGGAGATCCTAACTTTACATGGAGTGGATATACTGATGCAAATTTGGTAGGAAGCGTTGCTGACAGAAAAAGAACTTTCAGATGTTGTTTTAGTTTGGGATCATCCATGATCTCGTGGTAGAGTAGGAAGCAATCCAGTATTGATCTCATCACAGTGGAAGCAGAGTACATTGCCACATGTTCTTCTAGCTGCGAAGCTATATGGCTTCGAAAGTTGTTGACCGGTTTATTTGACCTAGAAATTGAAGCAACCATGATCCTCTGTGACAACCAGAGCTACATAAAAATGACAGAGAATCCTATATTCCATGACACGTTGAAGCACATAGAGATTCTCTATCATCACATATGTGACATTATGCAAAGAGGAGCCTTGAATCTCCTATATGTCAGCACAGATGAACAGGTTGTTGATGTGTTGACCAAACCTCTATCTCGTGTAAAGTTTGAACACTTTTGAGATAAGGTTGGTATAGTCCGAAAGGACCCTCCCTGAAAGGGGGAGTGTGTGATTCCTTGCTTCTGACCTCACTGTTAGACATAAATCAAGATAATGTGTGATTCCTTGCTTCTGACCTCGCTGTTAGACGTAAAACAATATGATGTGTGATTCCTTACTTCTGACCTCGCTGTTAGGCGTAAAGCAAGATGATGTGTGATTCCTTGCTTTTGACCTCACTGTTAGACATAAAGAAAGATGACGTGTGATTCCTTTCTTCTGACCTCACTGTTAGACGTAAAGCAAGATGATTCCTTGCTTCTGACCTCGCTATTAGATGTAAAGCAAGATGATGATGTGTTTCTTGCTTCTGACCTAGTTTTTAGACATAAAGCAAGATGATTCCTTGCTTCTGACCTCATTGTTAGACGTAAAGCAAGATGATTCCTTGCTTCTGACCTCATTGTTAGACGTAAAGCAAGATGATGATGTGTTCCTTGCTTCTGACCTAGTTGTTAGATGTAAAGCAAGATGATTCCTTACTTCTGACCTCATTGTTATACGTAAAGCAAGATGATGATGTGTTCCTTGCTTCTATCCTAGTTGTTAGACGTAAAGCAAGATGATTCCTTGCTTCTGACCCAGTTGTTAGACATAAAGAAAGATGATTTATACCTTGCTTCTGACCTAGTTGTTAGATGTAATGCAATATGTGACTGACACTAAGCTACCATCTTAACAGCTGTGACATTGAGCCAGTGTAGTACTGTGATGTGCAAGCCTAGTGCTGTGATGAGGTATCATTTTTTTACTGATACATATTGATGTAGATGATGATGGCATTCTTTCGAGAATAATGATGCTTCCTATGAAGAAAACTTTCGATGACTCATAGATATGCCAACCAATGTTCCAAGATGATATTGATGATACTATCCCCCTGATACCACTGATGATGCAGACCTCTCTTGCCTGATGTTGTTGAACAATACCCTTCATGTTAAGGGGGAGTGTTGAAATAATGTAACTGCAAAGAGTAGTCTTATTATTATTGTTATATTATTCATAGGATCAATCCCCATTGTGGATTGATCATGTCGGTTCTTGTATTAGGACCAAATCCCATTTTATGGATTGGTCAACAGATAATTATAATAGGAAGAATAAGAAGTCGGCCCCAACATTTATTATTGAGAACCAGAAATATAATAAAGGTGGGTTTACCCACCCAGATTGAGAATTCAGCCCTGCCAGTGAAGAGACACTTCACACGTTCCAGACTTGTATATATAGAGAGGCTAGTGCCTCACTTTGACACATAAAACACTTGCTCATTTCTAAGAGGCAAGTTGCGACTTACCAGTTGGAGAGAGGGAGAAGAGTGGCACATCTTTTGGAGAGGACTTTCTGTATTGGTTTGAGTTATCTCTTAACATTGTATTGGCAATTTATGATAAGGAAGTTTTTGTTGGGTTTTCTTCCCCTAGAGGGTTTCCCAGGATAAATGTTGTGTCTCTTGTGAATGTTTATTTCTTAGTGATCTTGTTCTTATGATGCTCTTATCTATTGAAATGAAAAGAACTATAATAATGGCATAAACATTAACATGGTATCAGAGCCAACCTGAAGGAAACATATTTCACAAGAGAAAAATGTCACTGTTGCAGTACCTGCAAATTAGGGCTTTCCAAAAGTAACTCTTTCTAGCTCCCTAAACACCTAAAAAGTTGCGCCCCCCCCCCCCCAAGATCAATTTGGCACCTAGAGCGCACATTTTTAGTGGCTGGATCTCCCAGAAAGTGAAACCCTAGTTTCACAAAATTACCAGAAGTACTAGAAAACCAGTACCAAAAGTACCAGAAGAACCAGAAGTACCAGAAAACCAGAAGCACTAGCCCAGAAATCCACAGATCAAGTTTGACGGGGTAAAAGTTGGATTTTCGAAATTTCGACTGCACCAGCTAACTCGCCTCAGCTTAGTGCATCTATCCCCTGGATCAGAATTTAAAAATTTGAAGTTTGAAAAATTAGGGTTTCCTCATAAAACCCTAAGCTGTAGTTGCAGTTGCAGCTTCAGAACTAGTTGCAGTTGAAGCATTAGTTGCAATTGCAGCCGTAAGACCAATTGCAATCACCCTTGAAGTTTTCTTAAGAGTTGGTAATGATTACCGATTCTACCAGATGGAGCCACTACCTGCAAATGTCATCAGAGATAGCGTATTGTCTTAGCACATAAGATAGGTTGAAGAAAGCACTCGTCACTTGAGTGAAGGAGACCTGGAAGAAAAACAAGCACTCATTCTTGAAGACAAGGCTTCAGGTTTGATTAATCAAGATTCAAAGGTACACATGACAAGTTGATGACTATAGTTGAGACAACAGTCTTTGTAAAGTATTATACTTGATAGCATGTGAACATATAAAGGTAAATACCTTGCTTGATACAACTAACACCTCCTCAAGGAGAAACCTCGTGTGTTAGTTTTAGATTTCCATGGAAGAATGCTTCATCACAACACCATGAGAGTGTTGACCTCATTTTGTATTGTATTCCTTACCTTTAATCTTTTCTTCAGATAAATTATAAGTGATATCTCTAAAGGAGCTACTGTGATGATTGTTCGTGCTATTGATTTATATTATCAGAAGGATATTATTCTTGCTTGTTGTTTTGTTGACCTTGCTCCAGGTCACATGAGGAAGCTATAACGAAGGTTGCAGAAGGAAACATGCTAAAGGAGAGATCATAAATGAAGAAATCATCAGTGGAAAAGAAGAAGGTGGGTCACTCCACGCTATTGAAGAATCCATGTGAACTCTAGAATATTAGCTCACATCAACTACAAGGCGCTACCATACATATGCAAAGATGTCACAAGTTTACCAGAACTCAAGGTTGATCATGAAGGCGTATGCAATGGATGTGCATAAGGGAAGAACATCAAGAACCTGTTTCCGAAGAGGGACAACAAGGAAGAAGGAGTCCTAGAACCCATTCATTCAGATGTATGTGGCCCAATGCCATCATCCACCATTAATGGGTATGTATACTATGTATAATTCATTAATGATTATTCTTGTAAAAGACCTGGATATATTTGAAGTGTTCAGCAAGATCAAGGAATTCAAAGCCTTGATAGAAAACCTTTCTGTAAGGAAGATTAAGATACTCAGGTTAGATAATGGAGGAGAATATACCTCAAAAGATTTCGTGAATATCTACAAATATGTTGGGATCAATATCCCCAACAAAACAGTGTAGATGAATGAAAGAATAGAACCATGCCGGAAGCTGTGAAGATCAAGATATTCCTATGTGCTTATGGGCAGAAGCAGCGATGGCAGTTGTTTATGTGCAGAACCAATTATCCCATAGCGCACTTGGGTTCAAGACCTCGGAAGAGCTGTTCACTGGAAAGAAGCCAGAGGTAATCCATCTCAAAGTATTTGGATGTCCAGTGTTTATTCATATACCGAAAGAGAAAAGAAACAAGCTGGAACCCTCCGGAAAGAAATGAATATTCGTGGGATACTGTGAAGTATCCAAAGCCTTCATAATCTACATACCTGGTCACCGCCATATTGAGATCAGCAAGGACATGACCTTTCATGAAGAAGCAACACTTAATAAATCAAGAAGATGCCGGCTTGAAGAAATGTATGAAAAGGAACCTGTAAATCCCAGGACTACAGAATCTGTGAGGGAAGTTCCCAGAACTGCAGAACATGTAAGGGAAGTCGTAACTTCCCCTAATGAGGAGACTCCTGAAGATCATGATATAACATAAGTTCAAGAACCTCCTCAAATGACCTTCTCCCATAAAATAAATCTTTCTTGGGAAAGAGAGATTATACAAGATGGAGAGAAGTATGGTGTTCCAGAAGGAACCTCAAGACAGGTGAAAAGACCAAAGCCATTCTCCAGTTACACTGCTTTGATGTGCAATCTACTTGATGAAGAACCTACATGCTTTGAAGAGGCCATTCAAAAGAAGGAATGGGAAGATGCCATGACAGAGGAATACCAATCCATAATAAAGAATGATGTATGGAAAATAGTTCCCAAACCAAAAATTAAGGATGTGGTATCATAAAAATGACTCTTCAAAATAAAACATGGTGTTGATGGAAGTATTGAGAAATATAAAGCAAGATTTGTCACTCGTGGATTTTCCCAGAAGGAAGGTATTGACTATGAAGAGACATTCGCTCCTATGGCCAAATATACTTCGATCAGAACCATTATAGCTCTTGCTGCCAAGATGAAACAGAAGCTGCACCAGATGGACGTGAAGACAACTTTCCTGAATGGTGTTATCGAAGAGGAAGTGTATATAGAGAAACCCCAAGGATTTGAGGTTGAAGATAGGAAGTCTCATGTCTGTCGATTGAAGAAATCCTTATACGGATTGAAGCAAGCCCCAAGAGCTTGGTATGGCCGTATAGATAGTTTCTTGACGATCTTAGGCTTTACCAAGAGTAAAGAAGACTCAAATCTCTACTTCAAAATTATGGATAATGAACCAGTAATATTACTACTGTATGTGGATGACTTATTCTTAACTGGAGAAGAAAAGATCATCGTTGAATGTAAACAAAGACTTGCAACATAATTTGAAATGAAAGACCTTGGCCTAATGCATTACTTTTTAGGTCTTGAGGTATGGCAGAGTCCAGAAAAGATCTTCCTTAATCAAGGGAAGTACACGGTTGAAATCTTAAAGAGATTCGACATGCTAGAATGGAAGTCCATGAATACACCCATGGAAGCGAAGCTGAAGCTGTTGGTTGATACTTCGTCAGACTTGATAGATGCCACACTGTACATACAAATTATTGGATCACTGATGTACCTAATGAACACCATACCAGGCATTTATTTTGCAGTGAACACCTTGAGTCAGTTTCTGGTAGAGCCCAGACATGTTCACCTAGTGGCTGCAAAACATGTGATGAGGTACCTTAAAGGTAAAATGGATTATGGTCTCAGCTATGATGGAGATCATGACTTCACATTGAGTGGATATACTGATGAAGATTGGGCAGGAAGCGTTGCAGACATAAAAAGAACTTCTAGATGTTGTTTCAGTTTGGGATCAACCATGATCTCATGGCAGAGTAGGAAGCAATCCAATATTTCTCTCAGCACAACAAAAGCAGAGTACATTGCCACATGTTCTGCTAGCTGCAAAGCTATATGGCTTCGAAAGTTGCTGATAGGCCTATTTGACTTGGATATGAGAGAAACCGTGATTCTATGTGACAACCAAAGCTGCATAAAAATGACAGATAATCCTGTATTCCATGACAGGTCAAAGCACATAGAGATCTGCTATCATTTCATCCATGACATGGTACAGAGAGGAGCCTTGAAGTTCCAGCACATTAGCATGAATGAATAGGTTGCTGACGTGTTGACTAAGCCTCTATCTCATGCAAAGTTTGAACACTTTCGAGATAAGCTTGGTATAGTTCGAAAGGACCCTCCCTGAAAGGGGGAGTACATATATATATCTATTCCTTTCTTCTAACCTCGTTGTTAGACGTAAAGCAAGATGATTCATTGCTTCTGACCTCACTGTTAGACGTAAATCATGACATTGTGTGTTCCTTTCTTCTGACCTCGTTGTTAGACGTAAAGCAAGATGAGTCATTGCTTCTGACCTCGTTGTTAGATGTAAAGCATGATGTTGTATGTTCCTTGCTTCTGACCTCTCTGTTAGATGTAAAGAAAGATGAGTCATTGCTTTTGACCTCACTGTTAGACGTAAAGCATGACGTTGTGTGTTCCTTGTTTCTGACCTCGTTGTTAGACGTAAATCAAGAAGAGTCATTGCTTCTGACCTCGCTGTTAGATGTGAAGCATGACACTATCGATTCCTTGCTTCTGACCTAGCTGTTAGATGTAAAGCAAGATGATTCCTCGCTTCTGACCTTGTTGTTAGACATAAAGCAAGATGTTGATGTGTTCCTTGCTTCTGACCTCATTGTTAGACGTAAAGCAAGATGATTCCTCGCTTCTGACCTAGTTGTTAGACATAAAGTGAGATGATGATGTGTTCCTTGCTTTTGACCTAGCTGTTAGACGTAAAGAAAGATGATTCCTTGATTCTTACCTCATTGTTAGACGTAAAGCAAGATGAGTCATGCTTCTGACCTCGCTGTTAGACGTAAAGCATGACATTGTGATTCCTCACTTCTGACCTAGTTGTTAGACGTAAAGCGAGATGATGATATTCCTTGCTTCTGACCTAGTTGTTAGATGTAAAGAAAGATGTGACTGACATTGAGCTACCAGCTTAACAACTGTGACATTGAGCTAGTGTAGTACTGCCAGCCTAGTGCTGTGATGAGGTATCATTTTTTTACTGATACATATTTGATGTAGATGATGATAGCATTCTTTCGAGAATGATGATGTTGTCGATGAAGAAAACTTATGATGACTCATAAATATGCTAGCTAATGTTTCAAGATGATATTGACAATACTGTCCTCCTGATGCCACTGATGATGTAGACCTCTCTCGCCTAATGCTGATGAAGAATACCCTTCTTGTTAAGGGGGAGTTTTGAAATAATGTAACTGCTAAGAGAATTCTTATTATTATTGTTATTTTATTATTAGTATTAATCCCCATTGTGGATTAATCATGTTGGTAATTGTATTAGGACCAAATCCCCTTTTGCGGATTGGTCATTGAACAATTGTAATAGGCAGAATAAGAAGTCGGCCCTAGTAGTTATTATTGAAGACCCAGATTTAATTAAAGGTGGGTTTACCCACCCAGAGTGAGAGTTCGGCCCTGCCAGTGAAACCCTTTCACACGTGACAGTATTGTAGATATAGGAGGCTAGCGCCTCACTTTAATCACACAATTCAGTTGCTCATTATCTTATGAGGCAAGCTACAATTACCAGTTGGAGAGAGGAGAAGAAGAGTGGTGCATCTCTTGGGGAGGACTATCTGTATTGGTTTGAGTTATCTCTTGAACATTGTATAAGCTATTTATGATAAGGAAGCTTTTGCTGGGTTTTCTTCCCCTAGAGGGTTTCCCAGGATAAATTTTGTGTCTCTTGTGAATGTGTATTTCTCAGTGATCTTGTTCTTATGATGCTCTTATCTATTGAAATGCAAAGAACTATAATAATGGCATAAACATTAAGAGATAGATCCTTTCAGAGTTTGGATTCTAGCACCAACATCCGACCAGCCTTTGGTGTGACAATCAGAGTGCCATCAAGCTCAACAAAGACCCAGTTCAACATCAACGTAGAAAACACATCGAGCTACACATGCACTTCATCAGAAAGCTCATTCATGATCAAGTTATTGAAGTGTTATTTTTCCCTATAGAAGATCAAGTTGCAAACATTTTCACAAAGTCTCTTACAGAAGTGAAGTTTTCCAAACTTCGATCTATGTTAAGAGTTCAGGAAGTTGTCATTAAGGGGGGGATAAGCTCTAATGCCTCCTTCCTTCTCCTATTGTGTCACTATTGTAAATCCTTCAATCCTATCCCAAGTTGTTCTTAAGGGGGGATGCTAGGATATTTAAAAACTTAGGAGTTAGTAAGATCTACTTGGTCTATTGTGTCGTTAGGTAAAAGTGTGTTTTCTAGTGTGTTTCTTTAGTATGCATTAGTCTGCATTTGTAGTTAGGAAATCCGATGGTCACAATATGTTCCTAACATATAGTGATATGACTATTCATACTCTCCTCGATCTTAACAACCATTGATCTGTGGCTTAGCACACGATTGATCCATGATCTCTATTTAAAGAGCATGGAGGGTCATTTTCCGATGATCAATTGTGAGAAAGTCTCTTGTAAAATCTCTCTATAATATTTTTCTTTGCATTAATAAACTGCTCCAAGTGGTCGCGTTGGCTGGGGCCGTGGATGTTTCCCCATAGGGATTTTACCACGTGAAAACATCGGTGTGTTGATATTTGATTTGGTTATGTGAGTGGTTACTAAAGGTGTTCATCCTTTGTTGGAATACCTGTGTTGTCGAACACTTGTATTCTAAGATTTTCCTCCTTAGGGTGTTGGAAGATCTGATGTCCATAGCAGACCTTTACATTTTCTCCTCAATTTCTTCCTCCTGCTCACCCTTACTTCAACTTACTCTCTAAAGTTAGATCAAGAACTCATCTACTTGTGCATTCGAACCAAATTTTATGAGTTAAAGCGATATCATCCTGAGTTTTCATCCATTAGACCCCCCTTAAATTTATTCATTGTGACATAAAAAATGATGGGTACTAGGCTTACCTCTGTCGCAATCCAGGTTGACTTCTAGTGCTAACACCATTGATTAAAGGAGGATGATTAGAATAATAGAGTAGTTCCCAATTTATACCATGGAAAAATGGGTGTTGCTTAATTTCAATCGCCACTCCATTATATGTCAGTCGTAGATTCAGATCTTTCATCAACAAATGCTTGATCAAATCCTTTGCGAGCTTACCAACACAGATTTTGGAAACTTAATAGGATTCTCAAAATCATTTGGTCCCCTGAAGGGTGTCTTTTCGAAGAGAAGTTTGTATATAAATATGAAAAAATCCCACGATTCCACACTACTTTCATAGTCTTTTCCTTCAATGATCTCTCGAGCCAAATACTCATATGTTCCTAAAATTGGCATGGAACAGGAAGTCATAGGTTCTGCTTGAATATTACATGGAATATTGTTCATCTCTTTATGATGTAGAATGAATCTTGATTATTACATTTCTTTCATTCTTTTGTATTATTTAATTGCTATCAAAATTCAAAATTGGTTCAAGAAGCGTGTTTTGAAGTAGCATAACTCGACCTTTCTGGCTGGGTATGTTACTACGTCCACTTCTACTTCTCCTAAAGTTTATGCCACTTTGTATCATAAATTAGTTGGTAGCCTCTTATATTTGACTCATAATAATCCTAATATTTCATTTGTTGTTGGTCTTGTTTCCTAGTATATGAAAACACCCCATGAAATCCATTCCAAAGAAGCTAAAAGGATACTTTAGAATGTTTAGAGTGAAGTACACTTTCAAATACATTACAGTTTAGGGGGTCTCCTTTGTTGGTTGGTTTCATGGATTCTTATTGGGACGACAACCCTAATGATAAAAATTCTAATGCAGGTTATGTTTTCAACCTACGTTTTGGACATATCATTTGGCCTTGTAGGAAACAACAGACTATTTCTCTTTCTTCAGTAGAAGTAGATTATTGCACAGTGGTTAATGCAATTCAAGAATCATTGTGGCTTCAACATATTTTTTTCATAGTTTGGATTCCAACAACACCATTTGACCACCCTCTAGTGCGACAATCAGAGTGTCGTCAAGTTTTCCAAAGTACAGTTCAACATTAACACAACAAAAACATCGAGCTACACAAGCACTTCATCAGAAATCTCATTCATGATTGAGTTATTAAAGTTTTCTTTTTCAATATAGAATATCAAGTCACATACATGTTCAAAAAGTCTCTTACAGAAGCGAATCTTTTCAAACTTATCTATGTTAGGAGTTCAAGAAGTTGTCATTAAGGGGGGATAGGCTCTAATGACTCCTTCCTTCTCCTATTATGTTTCCTTTGTAATCCTTCAAGCCTATCCCACATTGTTCTTAAGGGGTGATGTTAGGATATTTAGACACTTAAGTAGTTAGTTAAGAACAACTTGGTCTAACTTGTCGTTAGGTTATAGTGTGTTTAATTCAACAATCGTGATATGTTCTCGACATAGACTGATCTGAGGGATCATATTCTCCTCGATCTTAACATCTATATTGATCCATGGATTAACATTCGATTGGTTCATGTTATATATTTAAAGAGCATGAAGAGTCATTTGTCGATGATTAAATGCGAGAAACGTTGTCTCAAGTGGCCACATTGGCCAGGGTCATGGATGTTCCCCCACATGGGTTTTACCACGTAAAAACATCGGTGTGTTAATCTTTGATCTCGGGGTGTGTTAATTTTTTTTTATTAAAATTTATTAAAAATGTATTATTATATCTCTACTTATTACATTAATATATTTATTTCTATGTAGTAATTTTCCTCTTAAATTTTTTATTGAAAAATGTATTGACCTAATTTCATTTAAATCTAGATTTATCAAATATTTAGAGAGATCCAATTTCTCAAGATGTACATTTTTTTATTATTATGAGTCCATGTCAAGTTTTAGGCATACAAATGTTTTTTGATTAAACCAACTTTAATTTTATTATTTTGGTTTTAAAAAAATTGAACAACCTTTAATTTTTTTTAAATATAATGTTATATAACATAACATCTCAATTTATTATATTTTAATATATTTTATTTATTACATTAATATATTTAATATATTTATTCATTTTAGCTTATTATGATACCAAAAAAATAATAAAAACTTTATACTATAAGTAAACAAACATGGGTTTTTTTAATTGTGAATAATAGAGTCAATATTGTAGGTATTGGGGATGTGAGTATCACCAGTTTTATAATTTTTGGGATACAAAAAATGGTATTTAGTAAAAATAGGAGATTCTTTTATTGGAAAGATGTATTGGGAGGAATTAACATTAGTTCAAACCCTACCTAGGCTCATAAAAAAAATTAAATTAAAAGAACCTCATTCATGAGGTTAAAACCTCGCGTAAGCAGTTAAAACTCAAGAAAAGGAAAAAAAATAAAAGAAACTATGGTTTAATCATGTAAACTTGGAAATCATATGGCCTTATAGTAGTTTCTTAATATAATTAGGTAAATGTGAAAAAGTAAATAGGTTAAATTATGCTAGCATCTTTTATTGCTAGCCATCAAATTAGGTTTTTAGATTAAACGATCATTAATTATGCACATTGTCAATAGATGTACCACTATTCTATCGGAGTAACAAAAGAATTTTTGGAAGTATTTATCAATATCTAGTGAAAATAAAGATATTCTTTAATATCTGAGAAAAATAGTTGCTATATCACAAATTTACTGAACAAAGACTGTAAAGTTTACTGAGCAAAGACCCGATGTAGAAAGAACAACAAAAATAAAGTCACATAAAATTATGACAATAGAAAATATAGAACAGAGTTAGTTCCATTCAAAATCATGACACTAATTAAACTTATATCTGTACACTAAACAATCTTACTATGGAGGTTCAAGAAAGCTGTACAAACATTATGTAACAAAATTTTGTAAAATCTGTTTTTCTCACTGAGGATCGTAGTCCTCAAAACCATCATCGTCGTGACCGTAATATGGCCCAGGTACTACAGGAGGACGATTATAATAATAGAGTAGTTCCCAATTTATACCATGGAAAATGGGTGTTGCTTGATTTTAATTGCCCCTTCATTATATGTCAACCGTAGCTTCGGATCTTTCATCAGCAAACGCTTGATCAAATCCTTTGCAGCAGAGCTTACCGACATGGATTCAGGAAGCTTAATAGGCTTCTAAACATCATCCAGTCCCCTAAATGGTGTCTTTCTGAAGATAAGTTCATATATAAATATACCAAAATCCCACCAGTCCACACTACTTCCATAGTTTTTACACATGTTTTTGGTCACTCTGATGATGTTTCTACAAGTGATGTATTTAGGCTCCCACAAGGACTTTTTGCCTGAGAAAAGTGACTACTGTCTTCTTCCAAAAACACATTTTTAAGATGAGTTCGCAGGTTGCATGTATTACAGGGTGAGAAAATCCCCCATTCTCGTAGGAAACCCACACTTGGGGTGCGAAATGTTCACAGTCTGCTCTATAGATAGGGTGTGAACCTGTTTTTTGGCTTGAAAAGGAGAAGAGGTCACAAAGGTTCTAGAAAGGGATCTTCTAGAAAATGAGTTGGCATTCGCATGGTTGGCATCCTACTGACTTCTCATATTTAGTGGGATCATCCTCATCCATGTAACCATCTCTCCTTCTCTTATATATTGAAAGGATTCTCATGGAAAAGGTTAAGCAAGATTGAATGGAGAATTAGTGAAAGGATTGTGTCAAGAACCCTGCTTGGATAGAAGCTTGGAGACTCTTTTTGGTCTATCAATTTGCACCAGAACTTCTTCATGCAAAGATAGAGCAAGTGTGTGTGTTGGAACCAAGGGTCACTGAAAGGAATCTTGCAACATCAAGGCGATCCAGTTGTATCTTCTACTTTCAATTAATATAATACAAAGACATGTCATTTTCCCATTAAATTACTCATATTTTCTTGCATAACTCCTTGATCATATGCATAGGTTAAAATTGAATATACTTTGCTATCTTCACTTTGGTTGGTTTGTGTTGTCTTGGACTTGATTTCACAAGAGAACTGGAGAAAAGCGGGAACAACAGAGACCTAAGGAAGTGATATAAAGGTATGTCACCCATCCCTTATTATTAGTATATTCAATGACTATAACTTAGGGAAAGAGTCATGTCCTGTCCTGTTTTGTTCTAGATCCAGATGGATCTAGGGAGATCTGTTAGTGTCTGCACCTACCGATTTATCCGATAACAAAATTGGTTGCTCTATTGGGGATGCAACCCATTTTAGTGGTTTGTTCTTGGCCATTTTCTCTTAACCTACCAATTTTCATTCCAAATCAATCTTTGAGTCTTAAGGAGACCTTTACAGAGTCCCTGAATCCAGAAGTTCCCACATAAGTTTTTTTCTTTTTTCCAAAATTTACTTGATTACAGACCTTCTCGCATTGCACCCTTTTGTAGCCTACGAGAATAACTAAATTTCACACCCTGGTGTTCAGTTCAGTGCGAACTTCTCACAATCTGCCTATGTCTAGCCTGCGAGAATCCTTGATTCTCACACTATACCCCACTGCCAGCTTGCGAACTCACTTGTGAAAATTTTGGATTAAGTCTTTTGTGTCCTCAGATGCCCAAATTTGTTTGTGTGTCTAGGAAGAAATTCTCTAGTGTAATGTCCCCCACCTCTTAGAGAGGTGATGAGGAGACTCAGTGGCCTGGGCACCCCCACTAGGTCATAGTCTCACACTGAGGGGGGGAAAAGTCAAGAAGTTAAAAGATATATTTTTAAGTTGACTTAAGAAAGGAAAAGGATAAAGGAGTAAAAGATAACTCAACAGAAGAATAGAAGATTAACCCTGGGAGTTACCTAACTCAACAGAGAATTAGAAGGAAAATTATAAGTAAGAGGTTGGGGTGCACCTATTACTCATTCTGGTTTCGGATTAGCATTTTCTATTGCTCTTGAGCATTCAATTTGGGGGTTTGCTATACAAATCCTTGTGAGCAACTCAGTGGTGAAATATCCACTCACCTTGTTCTGCAGCTTAGTCTCATGGATGAAAGACTCCTCCAGACCATTCTAGTCTCAACCCATCTCCATCTAGTGCTTCAGAAGGTAGCAGGCCGTACTTTTCTTGTGTTTCCATCAAGGGTGCACCATCATATAGAGGGAGGTTCGATCTAGATTATCCTAAGGGCCTGGGGCCATTCCAATAGTTGGGTTTTGTTTGTAGGGGAAAGACCATCAGTTTGAGGGATTTTCTGGAGGGTTATCATCATTCTACATTTGTCTACAGATTGGGATGTCTTGGAGCCATAAGGGACGTCATGTGATTCAGTAAAACTCAGATCTAGGGAGATCTGCTTGAGATCTGAGTCTGAAACTTCTTCCACGCGACTCTCATAGCCCGATCTATATTCTTGGCGATTTTCAAAGCATTTGGAGGCCTCCTTCATTAGGGCCGAACCAGCTATTGTTTCAGTCATCTAGTGGGGCGCACCATTCAGGGAGGAATTCAGATCTATGGGGTTTGAGAGTGGATTTGGGAATTTGGACATCTGTGTTGTCCTTACAGTTGCTCGATCTATCATTTGGCATATTTCTCGGGATGATTGGACACTTTTGGTAGCAGGGAAGAATTATTGAGGGATTCAGCATTCTAGTAGGACATGACACTTTCCAGCTTGGACGTTGAGCATTAGTACACCTCAGATCTGCTTGATTCAGTCTTCATTGTATATCCATCCTTTGGAGGCTTATTTTTTATTGTCGGGAGCATTTTGTAGCAGCTCATATCTATTGCTTGTATGACCATCTGAGGTTTATGCCATATTGGCCATCTATTGTATTGATCTTACAATACTCATAATAAAAAGGTCAGATCTTTGCTTGTGCTTCTACATATTGAATATATTGTGATCTCCATGTGTTGATGAATCTTGTATAAATTAGTAGTAGTTAGTGATTTCAAGAAAGAATTTGGCTTCGAATCATTACAGTGGTATCAAAGCATTGATCCTCCAAGCCTGTGGAGATATCAACATATGCAGAGGTACAGTGGGACTATTATGGACCGGAGGAAGAAAAACAACAGTGAAACAGAGGCAGAAATGGAAGGGTTAGGGGATGACCATGAGCCTTAGGGCTTGGCTCTATTAGTAGCCAAATTTGGTAAGTTCCAACCGTACAGAAAGCACATTTCTCTGACAGTTGGACGAGTATCAGGAAACCAACATAAGGGGATAGGCCAAAATCTCTAAAACCTTGAAGAAAGTTGATGAGAATCTACAGAAAATGAACGAGAACCAAACTATGATAACGGACCTTCTGATGCAAGTGACCCATCGAGGAAAGGATCCTGATACATATGGGATTAAGGAGGTTAGGGGTTCCGATGGAACCCATGAGGAAGCTAGATATAACCCGTAGAAAGCACTGGGATCTTAAAAAAGTCTGGGATGTGGCACATTCCATGGACAAATGGGTAGCAGGGCCAATCATAGGCCATACATGCCAGTGTTCACAGATGAACAGCTAGGTCGACACTCAGATAGCAGAGCTAACCCTATACCATACATGCCCACATTCACTGATGAGCAAGGGCAACAGGATCAGGTTGAAGATTTTGTGGAACAATTAGCCAGGAGTACCAGGGAATACTACAGCCTGGATATGAAAGTTCAAAGACAGATGTCCCTAGACCAGTATTGTCAACTCAGGTTCAGAAACTAGGCTAGGATGAACCATAGGGGTAGCTTTGAGTTTGAGCGAAGGGCAGGGAAGATAGAGATTCCATACTTTGATGGTACAACTAAGATGACATCACAAGCATGGGTGCAAATGCTGGATACTTACCTGCAGCTTAACCCCATGAGAGAGATGGAGGCCATCAAGTTTTCCACCATGTAATTGGATGGAAAGGCCGACAACTAGTGGTACCATGGGATCACCACACTCGGCCACAACCAAATTGTATCCTATATAGAATTCACTCAGAGGCTGATTGATAGATTTGATCTAGGAGATCCTGAGTTACATTTCCAGGAGCTCACCCAACTCAAGCAAATAGGTACGACTAAGGCATACATTGATGAGTTACAAAGGTTGGCAGTGATGGTGCAAGATATGTCCCCAATCAGGCTCATGATGCTCTTTACAGAAGGATTGATGGAACCCTTGAAGGGTTGGGTTAAGGCCTTCAAGCCTACCAGCCTACAGGAAGCCATTTGGAAGACAAGAGATGTGGGTCCAGCTGCTAAACCAAAATTCATACCTAGACCACCTCTTAACAATGGTGGAAGAGATCAAAGGCCTCCAATAAACCAGGGAGGACATGACCCTAAGGGTTATGACATGGGCTGTGGTAGAATAGATGACAACACCAGGAGGGAACTGAGAAGGAAGAAACTTTGCTTCACATGCAAGGAGCCATGGAATCCCTCACACAAGTGCATGGGACGAGGACAGGTACATTACATTGAGGTCACTTCAAATGATGAAGAACAGGATGAGTATGGTCAGATACAAAACATGGAGGTTGAAACATTAGAGGCAGTAGAAGAGGAGGTTCTAGAACTAGACTATGCGGCTGGAGAGAAGGCTACGTTGGCATCTATTCATGGGGTACCCAAGTTCAACACCTTCAGGATGAGAGGGGTCTTGCAAGGACAGAGAGTGTCGGTTCTGATTGATAGAGGAGCTTCCCAAAATTTCATAGATGCAGCATTACCGAAGAGGAGGCACATACCTACAGTAGAGTTTGAAGGATTCAAATTGGAGGTAGCAGGTGGTAGTACTATGCCCTGTAACAGATACATACCAGGTATGAAACTCACCTTGGGACGGCATGAGTTAGTTCAGGATGTGTATTTGATGGATCTTCCTGATACCAACATCATCCTAGGGGTGCAGTGGCTTAGCACTTTAGGACCCATCACCACAAATTACAAGACCATGGAAATGTCCTTTATGGAGGAAGGAGGACGAAAGGTTGTACTCAGAGGCATGACAGGTAACTCTGCCAGAGTGGTCATGGCCAAGAGGATGGAAGCCATCTTCGGAAGGGAAGAAATTGTATACGCAGCGGAATGTAAGGTCTCAACACGGGTGGATGAGAAGGGAAAGGTGCATTACACACTAGAGATCAAAAGAATCCTTGACAAGCACCAGAAAGTGTTTGGGCTGATTCCTCCAGGTGTGCCACCAGACAGGGGGTTTGAGCACATCATTGAGCTAGAAGCAGGGGCTAAGCCTGTTATCACCACACCCTATAGGCATCCCAAGAAGTATAAATATGAGATATAGAAGGCCATTAAGGAGCTTCTAGACATGGGACACATCAGACCGAGTTCAAGCCCATTTTCTTCGTCAGTAGTCTTGGTAAAGAAGAAGGATGGAATGATGAGAATGTGCATTGACTTTCAAGCTTTGAATAAAAAGACGATCAAAAATAGGCACCCCATACCCAGGATTGATGAGTTGTTGGATGAGCTGCATGGAGCTATATATTTCAAAAAAATTGATCTTCGCTCGGGCTACCATCAAATCAAAATGAGGGAGGAGGACATCTCAAAAATAGCCTTTAGGTGTCACTACAGCCATTACGAGTTTTTGGTGATGCCCTTTGGGTTAACCAATGCCCCAACCACATTTCAGTCTTGCATGAACCATGTGTTCAACAAACAGCTAAGGAAACACTTGTTGGTATTCTTTGATGACTTTCTCATTTACAACAAGACCTGGGAGGAACACCTTCGACATGTGAACCAAATCCTGTCAATCATGGAAGAACAATCACTATACGCCAAGGAATCCAAGTGTGAGTTTGGAATGACATAAGTGCTTTACTTGGGACACATCATAGGGGAAAAAGGGGTACAGGTACACCAGAAGAAAATAACAACCATTAGGGAGTGGCCTACTCCGAAAACACTCACAGAACTGAGGGGATTCCTGGGCCTATGCACATACTACAGGAAATTTATCAAATGGTTTTCTCAACTGTATGCACCCTTGAATGACCTGACCAAAAAGGAGTCCTTCAAATGGAATGATGAGGCCCAAGTCATGATGGAGAAAATGAAAGAGGTCATGAGCACCTACCTAGTTCTAGCTCTTCCTGATTTCAGCATACCCTTCACTTTGGAGTGTGATTCCTCGGGGGAAGGTATAGGGTCCGTGTTGATGCAGAACAATCACCCCCTTGCCTATGAAAGCAGGAAATTCAGGGGTCCTGAACTACTTTACAACATTTACGACAAAGAAATGTTGGCTATCATGCATGCACTAGCCAAATTCAAGCAATATTTGGTAGGTGCAAGATTTGTGGTCAAATCGGACCATAACAGTCTTAAATATCTATTGGAGCAGAAGGATGTGAATGAAAGACAACAAAAATGGGTAAGAAAAATACAATCCTACAAATTTGACATTGAATTTGTCAAAGGGAAGAACAACGCAGTGGCTGATGCATTATCCAGAAGGCCATCCATTTTTGCCATGTCCGATATGTCAGTCGACTGGAAGGAACACTTGATAGTGGAATATGCAAAGGATCAGTTCACTTGTCAACTGTTGGATGGGAAAATACAAGATGACAACTTCAGGGTCATAAATGACCTCATCTATTACAAAGGCTGGATCTTTTTAGTTCTTGGATCATCTCTCAAAGCTAAGATCCTGCATGCATGTCATAACTCACCAGTAGCAGGGCATCAAGGCATCAGTAAGACGTACATGTAGGTGAGAGAGAGGTTTGCATGGAAAGGCCTCAAGGAAGATGTGATGAAGCATGTCAAATAATGCACTACATGCCAAGAAAACAAGGATGAGCACACACACCCTGCAAGACTGTTGTAGCCCCTACTTATTCTAGAGAACAAGTGGGAAAGTATATCCATGGATTTCATCACAGGGTTTCCCAGAGCACAGGGGAAAGATTGCATTTTCATGGTGGTAGACAGGTTGATGAAGTTTTCACACTTTTTCCCCATAGCCACAGACTTCAGTGTAGCATAGGTGGCCGAATTATTTTTCAGAGAGGTGTTCAGACTACATGGCCTACCCAAAACCATCATCAATGACAGAGACAACAGATTCATGAGTATGTTTTGGCAGGAGTTGTTCAAATTAGTGGGTACGGCATTGACTCGTAGTACTAGCTATCACCCTCAGAAAGATGGTCAGACTGAGATAGTCAACAAATGGGTGGAAGGTTACCTCAGAAACTACGTAGCAGGACAACATAAAGCATGGGTCAGATGGTTACATTTGGGAGAATATTGTTACAACACCACCCAATATATGTCCATTGGCATGTCACCCTTCAGAGCTTTATATAGCTATGATCTTTTATCATTTGTGGAGATTGCATTTGGTGAAAACAGGGCTCTGATGGTACAGGATTGGATACAGTAGAGCCAAGACATTCTCAGGGAATTGAAGGATCATTTACAGAGGGCACAAAACCAACAAAAGGTCCAAGCAGACAAGCACAGAGTTGATCATACCTTTGAGGTTGGTGATTTAGTCTATTTGAGGTTGCAACCATACAGGCAGGCCTCCATTAAAAGAAGCAGAGCGGAGAAACTGCAACCACGTTTCTTTGGACCTTACAGAGTCAACAAGAGGATAGGGGCAGTAGCTTATGAGCTGGAGCTTCCATAGGGTAGAAAAATTCACAACGTCTTCCATGTCTCATGCCTTAAGAAAGCCCTCGGTCAACACGTCAGGCCTATTGAGGCATTACCTCCCATGGATGAGGAGGGATAGCTTGTTTTGATTCCATAGGAGGTGTTAGAAGTCAGAGAAAAGAGGCTCTGAAACTGAAGAATCAAGGAGTATCTGATCAGGTGGAAGGATTTACCCATTGAGGATGCCACTTGGGAGCCTAGGCACATGGTTAGAGAAGAAGGTTTGGAATTGCTTGAGGAAAACCAATTTCAAGCAGGGGAGACTGTAATGTCCCCCACCTCTTAGAGAGGTGATGAGGAGACTCAGTGGCCTGGGCACCCCCACTAGATCATAGTCTCACACAGAGGGGGGGAAAAGTCAAGAAGTTAAAAGTTATATTTTTAAGTTGACTTAAGAAAGGAAAAGGATAAAGGAGTAAAAGATAACTCAACAGAAGAATAGAAGATTAACCCTGGGAGTTAACCTAACTCAACAAATAATTAGAAG